>CM066592.1:14505000-14977500 GCA_033816785.1 Picus viridis | reverse complement strand
TCAAAACTTCTAAAAATGAAGAGAAGGCCTCTTTAAAGTGGTAACTTGGCTCTTGCTTTGTCAACAGTGTTCACGACTATGAAGTTGCCAAAAAAGATGAATTGGAGGTTGTTTCTGATGAAGAACTGAGAACTTTAGGAAGTGGCAAGTAGGAAAGCTCTGCAAATTGATATTCTCAGGTTTTGATTTGGGTTTTATTTTGAGTTTTAAATCTTTTTTTTTCATCAGTGTTGCCTGTCAGGATCCTGTGCTATCAGTGTGCTCATTCCTGTTATTTCTGTAAACACCGATTAATGCCAAATCGTGAAAGTTTTTGGCTCCAGAGGGGCTGTTCAGCCAACGTGGAGAATTCTGTGGAGTTTGACCTTTATGGTAAGAGTTGCCAGTAACTTCTGGGTTAGCAGAGCTACATATGCTGCCTTTACACACTTTCACTCTATTCACTCCCTCTTGACTATTCATTCCTTTGCATTCAAGCCAGTGTTGTCTCTAATAGTGATCTTGTTTTACACCCATCTGCTGTACTAGGCTTGTTTTATCACCGGAGTAGTAATTATACACACTGTTCTCCTCCTCACTTTGATACCTTTTGTTGCAACAGGCTTCCAGCTCTGTCTCTTGGCTGACTGTTCTGCTGAAGAACATTATAAATGGCTCATAATATGTTCAGTTTATTTGGCTCTCATAAATAGTACCAGGAAAAGATGTCATTTATGACCCGTTGCTGCCATCTGTAAATGTGTGCCTGTTAGGGCTTCAGGATTGTATTTTCTGAAGATTTATTTTGTTTAAAAGGAAGAGTAGGAACTGGGAAAAAGTACCCCAATTTACTCAGGAGTGGCTGTAAATCATGTGAGTCTTGAGGTGATGCCAGTTTCTGTTTTGGATGTGATGCTAATCCATCAGCACTGCTTCCTGGGCATATAATGAAGAGGCAGTAAAGTGCCATATAAATGGGAAATTGTGGGGTTTCAAGACAGGAAGGAGTATGAAATATGTGCTGCCACAAGGGCTGCTGCTTAACACATGTAGAGGTTCAGTAGTTGGAACTGACCATGATACGACAATTTGATACACAAAAGTGAACTTCAAGACAGAGCCTGCTATTCAGAATTTAAGACATTGGTATTTCTTATGTCCTTACTGCCTTTCCTGGCATGATCTCATAACAATAAAGTGTTGTACCTGTACAACATAGTGGGATAAACTGGGCTTCACATTTTAGGCCTTCCTCTTCTCTTCCAAATTCCTGTAAGAGGTTTTCAAGCCTTAAATGCTTGGCAATTAACATGCAGGTTACTGTGATCTGCAATTTTTCCTTGCTCTTTGAATCATACATGGCCATCAAAGTTTTTTTAATGTAGTCATTTGCTGTGGATTAGGGAGTTCCTAAAATATTTAAAATAATTCTGTTTCTTGATATTTCCATGGCCTAGGAGAGACAGCCAGCCACATACACTGCTTCCCAGGTGGAATTCTGCTAACTGCAGGATTTTTTCTAAGAGAAACCAACAAATTCTATCAAAATATAGGAAGCTGTCTGCAAAACTCTGTCTGATTCTAAATTAAAGGCTGATAAGTGTCCAGGGGCCTGAGCACATCCTATCAACTAGGGTATAAATGCCATTAAAATCAAGTGAAGTTTATACATGAGTCTAGGCTCAGGCAATATTTACCCCCATATTTCATCAGTTTGGACTTATCCAGGCCTAGAGGCACCAACAGATGATCTCTGGCAAGTCAGCAGAAAGTAATGCATGCCCCATCCCTTTCACTTCAAAATCGAACATCTCTGCATCAGACTATTTCAGAGTGATACTACGCACTAAAATGATGTGTCCTTCGTTGAAGCAGCAGAGATGAACACCTACCTTCCATATTGCTGACTGGGCAGACAGGGAGGAGGCCAAGGAGGGCAGCTACTCTCAGCAAAAATTTGTCAACATGTGAATTTAAAATCCTCAGTTTCAAAGAGTAGTCAAGATATTGAAGATGAAATGGAGGCAGTTTCATCTCTTCAAGGAGTCTCATTAGCTTTATGGTTGCAGCAAATAGTTTCTTAAAAGAGAGCTTTTGAGATGTGCTACAGCAGGAGGGAGAGAAGCAGCAGAAAATGGTCTGCAGAGCAGTACTTAAGCTGAGCATTTACTTTGGTCATACTCAAGCAATTCAAATTACTGGCATCGTGCCTCAGTCAAGGTTATTTGGTCTGTTCCTAAGCTGACGTGACTGATGCTGACAGCAAGGGTCAGGATTGTGTGGAATGGGAATTTCACCCAGCTTATGTGGCTTTTGTAGACCAGGTGTCTTCTCCACCCCTGTGTCATCAATGACCAGTCTTAAATTTCCTCCTTTCCTTTGCACTTATCAAAAATTTCAGTCTTCAGATTTTCTGTCTGTCATTAGAGGACCAAGCTTGTGTAGTATTACCTCACATCTGCTGTGAGCTAAGAGCAGATGTATGGATCTGTCTGTGGCTGAGCTTATCTGCAGCAATTTGCTGACTCAGGAAAATTGGACGGTGAGGCTGTGCCTCCAAGCCTGGTGATTTCTGTAAGTATGAATGAGATTCATTGAATTAGCTGTCTTGATACTTTCGAAGGATAGTCAGAAAAAGGAATGTCTGGGGGAGGAAGTTGGCTGAGGCTCATTCCGTATGTGCTAGAAAAAATATTGATTGGATGTGGAAACAACTTGGACAGTTTCTTGAGGACTCAGGCTTTTGTTCCACATAAATGAGAAAATCTTTTTCTCATTGTTTCTCTGCAAGATTCTTCTGGATCTTGTTTTTCTTCTGAGACTCCAGTTTGCTTTGGGGACCCACAGACAACTTCTTTCCTCTCTCTTTGATCCAACAATTGTTGCCACTGCTTTGAAGTGTTGAGTCTGCTGGCAAAGCCTTTGTCTTTGTAACCTTTGAACTGCAGTTGTGTAACAAAGGGCTCCCTTCCAAGAGCATGAGGCAATTTCTTTGCTGTACAGTAAAGCATCAGACATGGTCAGCATGTCCTGCTCCTAATCGTCAGTGGTAAAAGAGGTCCTGACCGCAGGCACAGAGAGCTAAGGAGAGATAATGCCAAGCATCACTCTCTGACAGTGGACCAAAGTACCACATCCTGTGAGTTTCCAGATGTGACATAAAGCAGTCATAAAGTTTGTGTGGCTGATTCACAGAACTGAATTCATTATTCTATGAAATGATTTACTGAATGAGTAGATGATGTTTAAAGATCCCTGTGCACATTATCTTCATGATATTAATAGCAGTAACAGAAAGGAAAATACCATAAACAAAAATACATGGCATATGTTTGCCTGTTGTGCTTTCCTATAATCTGGTTGAGGATACATCAGACATCTGTTTTCCTTCTCCAGTCCCTTCTCTGGTTGAAAAGATAACTTGATGAGACAGGTGTTTCTAGACAAAATGCTGAAGATGTCAAAAAAGAAAAGTTCTCAGAAAAAGTCTAAACCTGTTCTTCCGTGGTCCTTGGAAAGGGAAAAATATCACCTTATACAAGCGATACTTGATGCCATTTAATATGCATTTGCTAGCCTGAAAAGGTTTTAATTCTTAGTAAAAGAAACTGCTAACTCCTAACATGCATGGCACAGATTGGCCCAGATTGTTTCTTTATTTTTTTTTTCTCCTCTGAACAATTAACAGGATTGAAAGTTGACCACTGCTGAACTTCCTTGTGCTTTTTCTGCTTGGTCTGGAAGTCTTCAGCTTAATTGTGCAATAACAATGCAAAAATATGCAAATTATAAACAGCTCTGAAGTGCTTAACATGACAACACATGATTTTGATTATCTATAGCCTGTGTTGAGAGCCTGGAACAAACATGCATGAGAGACCCTGTAGGGTGCAGATATGGTTGGCTCATGCCTTCCAGCTGCCCATGAAACTGGAGCATCTGGGGCTCAGAGGCATCTGGGCTGTCTTTATTGCAGCACTCGGCCTGAATTTGTGGGTTCATGGGCATTCATTATTTCTAAGTGCCTGTTTGCATCTCTGGAGCATCCCAGGTCCAGAAGGGAATTCTCCTTCCTGAAGACCTCCAAAGTAAAGAGAGCTGCTTCCTTTTGCTGAGAGCAAGGTGATGAACACTGCCATTATGTCATTACATCAAATATTTTGCCCTGAAATTCTACCAGTCTTGGAGGTATCTTGGTTTGTAACTAATATTATTTGCAATCATTGCTTCTGTTATAGCATTGCTTCAGTATATTGAAAAAAAAATCATATCCCTCTGCTTACTAAAGATTTCATTCATCAGCCTGACTCTGCTTACCCCAATTATGATTTAATGAAGATAGATTCTTCTAACAGAGCTTCATGACATTTCCAGATTATTTGTCCTTTCTGTGACTGACATTTGTTGCACAGCAAAGAAGCCTCATGATCTTTGCATCAAAATTTCTTCTATATAACAGATGCTCTGTAATTCAGTGAGCCAAAAAATAGGCACACGCTGCCTTCAGGTTTAGCTGTTCTTCACTCCCTGCTTTGTGGTGAAAAACGATCCATGAGGGTAGCTTTTTAGGGAGAAAAGGCTGGTGAATTTAAAGTACTGAATAAAGAGACAAGTAGACTGTTGTGGGCTTCGTTGCAAGGTGGATGTATGCTTGTTTGCACTTTTGTCCCAAATGAGGTTTGATTTTCAGTATTTTTTATGACTTTTCTGCTTTGTGTTAGTCAGTTTGCCTTCCCACCTGAAGTCTCCTTATAGCTGCCTCATGATGCATCTCATTGTCTTGCCCTATCTCTTGATGAAGTAGCGTACAGTTGATTCTTTTATTTTCAGCATGCTCTTTGTCTTGATCAACTTTTACTGCAAACCATGGCACAATTCATACTTTCTCGGTCTCTGGTTCCTACAAGGTCTGGTACTAAAGGCAGGATGTCGTGAGATTAGGGGCTTCATCTATCACAACAGAGCTGCAGCAACAGCTCTGCAGCAAAACAGAAAAGTGGAGACAACAGTGGAAAGCTGCACCAGCAGATTGCATATGTCAGGCTGCTAGCAAAAACTGATTTCCCAGTTTTTCAAAAAGCAGAGCAACTTTGTGTGCATGGAGTCCTGCCAAACCCACATTAATTGTATTTAATTTGATTGCTTGGAGCCCAGATGAAAATGCTTTTCAAATAATTAGTTGACTCTAATCATAGAGATCCTCATTCAGAAAAAAAGCCTTGCTGTGGAGAGCATACAAGCACATGCCTGAGTTCTGTATGAGTCAAAAGGACATAATCATTTAATTAAGAGCTTTCCTGAGCAAGGTCAGGAATGTTCATAGGAGTCATAACGACCAGTTTTGTCTCAACCTATGCCAGAAACAACACCACTTGTGGTCTACTGATTAATGTTTTTCATGGTTTCCCCTCCTTGGCTTTTTTCTTAACCACGCCACAAGGATCTCCATGTCTGAGGTTTGTTCCACATGTTCTATCAAGTGGCAATGCCCCTCATCAACTGCGAGCGTACTCAAAACCTGGTTGTGTCTCTGTGTCCTGGTACTGTCTTCTCCCTGTCCAGGAAGTTCTTCTTTGTGATGTCTTCCTCATGTTTCTCCCCTTGCTATGCTCTGCAGTGCACATAATCTCCAGGATGGAAAATGGCTGTACGCTGGGAATATCCATTCATCTGGGTGTGTTGGATGGGAAGGCGATTTCTTCTCTCTCATGACTGCTAGTAACAAATATTTAGAGAGATTCTATATATTCTTATCACTGGTTCTTATGGTCCCTATGCTGGACAATATTCCCAGCCTTTCCATGATGGTATTTCACAGCTCAGCCTCAGGTTGAGCTATGAACTCAGGACATATTTACATCTCAGGCATCACCAGACCCTGGCTGCTCTGGCTGGCTCAATACTACCTGAAGGATGCAAGCCAGAACTCTGTGCCACACAGCTCCTTGATAAAGCCCTCTGCACCATCAGGGAGCATAGTTTTGTATTGAAATTTGGGTGCTGTCCTGGTTTGAGGCCAGGCAGATCCTCTCCTGCCCCTAAAAGGGGCAAAAGAATAACACTCACACAAATGGATTGCAGAAGTGATGGAAAGTTTAAATGGAAAAGCAGTAGTGTTTTACAGAAAGCTACAAGCATAGTGACAAAAGAAACCCAAAGCATAGAGAGTCCCCTACAGCGCACCCAAAAGCCTCCCAACGCTTCCCCTTTCCACACCTGAAGGTATACCCAAAGCCCCCAGGGTTCTTTCTTCCCCCTGCCACTGCTAGGCTGGTCTCAAGACTGGCCAGGTCTGAAGCTTGCCCTCCCCTTCTCCTCCTGGCATTAGGCCTAAGGCCCTAAGAGGGCTTGAGATACTCCCCACTGTTACCTGATAGGGAGCATCTCTCTCTGGAGTAGAGACGGAAGAAAGTGGAAGTGCATGGCTTTGCAGATAGATACAGCATGAGATTTAACACATCCAAGTGCCAGGTTCTACACATGGGCCACAACAACCCCATGGAGCGCTACAGGCTCCAGTCAGAGTGCCTGGAGAGCAGCCAGGCAGAAAGGGACCTGGGGGTACTGTTTGATAGTAGGCTGAACATGAGCTAGCAGTGTGCTCAGGTGGCCAAGAGGGCCAATGGCATCCTGGCCTGCATCAGGAACAGTGTGGCCAGCAGGAGCAGGGAGGTCATTGTGCCCCTGTACTCAGCACTGGTTAGGCCACACCTGGAGTCCTGTGTCCAGAGAAGGGCAACAAAGCTGGGGAGGGGATTGGAGCACAAGCCCTGTGAAGAGAGGCTGAGGGAGCTGGGGTTGCTTAGCCTGGAGAAGAGAAGGCTCAGGGCAGACCTTATTGCTCTCTACAACTACCTGGAGGGAGGTTGTAGCCACGTGGGGGCTGGTCTCTTTTGCCAGGCAACCAGCACCAGAACAAGAGGACACAGTCTCAAGCTGCACCAGGGGAGGTGTAGGCTGGATGTTACAAAGAAGTTCTTCACAGAAAGAGTGATTGGCCATTGGAATGTGCTGCCCAGGGAAGTGGTGGAGTCACTGTCACTGGAGGTGTCTAGGAAGAGACTTGATAGGTTGCTTGGTGCCATGGTTTAGTTGATTAGATAGTGTTGGATGATAGGTTGAACTCGATGATCTCAAAAGTCTTTTCCTACCTGGTCTGGTCTATTCTATTGTATTCTATTCACAGGGCGCAGGATATTTTGGGTATGAAATACACTGTTTCCCTTGTCCACCTACTGGGCTGGACACTCGGGACACCAGAGGTGTAACTTGTGTGGCAGCAACAGGAGGCACCCAGCCTAAACTGCCACAGGTGCCAAAACTCAGGTATGCACAACAAATGAAATAGCGTTTCCACAGCACACAAATGGGCTGGAGTTAATGAAGAATCAAGAGGGGAAGCTTGAAGTTTGAGTATTTTCTAAGGTGGAAGTGAACTAGAAATGCTAAGGGAAAAGCAGATGTTGGAACAAAGATAAAGGCAAGGGCACAAAAATCTGTTTTCTTAAAACAATCAAAAAGAAAAAGGCCTGTCAGAATGATAGTCAGGGTAGTATTTAGCTCTCAATGACTACGTTAAGAACAAAAAAGACTAGGAAAAAAACAAGCAAAGTGGAAAGGTAAACAGCTGAAGAGAGTTTTCCACCCAAAAGACAGAAAAAAAGGTTTTCAAATTTTCTTGTATTTTGTCAAGAAAAAAATGGAGACTGAGAAACCTTTGACAAATTCTAGAAGCTTGTACTGAAAAAAGCACCCAAAACAAACGCCACAAAATGAAACTCAAGCAGCCCACCCTTTAAATGTGCTTTTCCTTTCTTGCTACATCCTTAAGAAGACCTGGCAGTGGAAATGTTTCAGTGTAGTATAAATATTAAAGAAAAAGCAGCAGAGAAGTCCTGAGGTGTTGTAGTATAGAACCTTCTTCCCACACTGAGGGAACAGAGAAACCCTTGGACTGCTTTTGCCCACATGCCCTCATTTTCTTCCTTTGCATATTTAGCAGGGTTAAAACTAGGTCAGACTCTACCCGCCATGTGCTGCAGCTGTGGCTGTGACATTAGCCTGGAGTTGCCTCTGGCTGCTGTCAGTTTTCAGGGCTGGTATGAGGTTTCTGGTGGAGTCAGCGAGCCTGATCTTCTTGCAGACCATGGCGTAAATCAGATGCAGCAGAGTAAGGCCTGGTGAGGGAAGGAGAAGCATGGGCTGAGACACTGCAAGAACCAGCTGGAAACTGATCTTGAAGGCATGGCCAGGAAGGACCAGGAGGGTCTGCCATACAAAAAAATACTCACCCTTAGGGCAGGAAACCTGGAAACAGCAGAGCTTATGCCTTTAAGCAAGGGAGGGTTTCACAATCCTCTGCAGGAGAGGCATCAAAGCCTTTCTTATTGCCATGGAGAGGGATGGGGGGACAAGATGTGTGGGCAGGGATACTTTTGCTGGGTCTGCCTCTCAGATACTTCATCTGCCCTTACTGAAGAAAAAACAGAGCAGATTGTAGAGTCATAGAATGTTTTAGGTTAGAAGGGACCTTTAAAATTTCATCTACTCTCACCCCCCTGCAGTGGGCAGGGACATCTTCGACTGGAGCAAGTTGCTCAGAGCCCTGTGCAACCTGGGCTGGAATGTTTCCAGAGATGAGGCATTTACCACTTCTCTGAGCAACCTGGGCCAGTGTCTTACCACTCTCTTTGTAAAGAGCTTCTTTCTTCTATCCTATCTAAATCTCTCCTCTTTTAGTTTAAAACCATCGCTCTTGTCTTGTTGCAACAGGCCCTGCTACAAAGTCTGCTCCCATCTTCCATATAGGCCCCTTTAAGTACTGAAAGGCTTCAATAAGCTCTCACAGGAGCCTTCTCTTCTCAGGCTGGTATTGTTCTCCACATGAAATAATGTGCACATCAGCCCACAGCTACTTGCCACAATTTGTTTTCTTTTTGGCTTGAGCAAGGGTGTTGCTAGAAAAGGACCGAATCATGAGCTGGTGATCAATGCCAGCATGTTAGCATTAGAGGAGATGAAACACTTCATACTAAAAAGCCAGCAATTCCTTGTCAAAGTCTGGCTCCCAGCAGTCAGGCTGGGGGGCAGTGAAGATCAGCATCACAGTGGGAAGGGTTAGCGAGGTTCAGCATCACAGTGCGAATGCTGAGTCTGAGGGCTATTGCCAACAGCGATAGAGGCAGCCTAAATTCAGTGGAATCCCTGCACCAGAGTGTCCCAGAGGAAATTCTGGGACCTGTCTGGCTGCGGGAAACAGTGTCATTTGCTCCACCTTTATTTCTGATCACATCACCTGACTCATCTTCTCACCACCACCATCCCCTCATGGAAACTTGACCTGTGTCTCCATGTGGTGTGGTGTTGATGTGGTGTGTTACTCCCTCCACCCTATGACAGAGTTTAAAGCACAGCCCAAAGTCCAGGAGCTGACGTTCCTTGGCTTGCTGAAATGAACTCATCTTTATGAAGTGTGAATCCTAACTTGCTGACACTACAGCAACATATTAGCCCTGACAAATGGACCTTTAACAACTCAGGGTCAAGACTGACAAGGTGAGAGATTTATTTCTTTTTTATTTTTCAGCAACACAAAATAAGGCCATGGGAGGGGGGGGGGGGGGGGGGAGGGGATTCCCCAGCATACCTCTCAGAAATATCCAATCTGCTCTCTTTTTGGCGGAGTATTAGTATTTAGTTTGCCTATCTTATTTTGCCATTTTCCTGATGATTAATAAATGGAAGGAAGAGGATGTTTTCAGAAGGAAGGATAATTGTGGTGCCTCACCTCAGAGATGTCAGGCATTGGAACAGGATGTCCAGGGAGGTGGTGGAGTCGCTGCCCCCAGAGGTGTTAAAAAAAAGGTAGACACGGCACTTCAGGGTATGGTTTAGTGGTCATGGTGGTGTTGAGTTGATGGTTGGGCCTGATGATCTGAGAAGCCTTTTTCAACCAGACCAATTCTCTGGTTCTGTATCAGTCAGGTGGTTAGTGGGGTAGGATGAGTGGCACTTAAATGAGGTTTCTGTATTCACTGTCTGGAGAATTTCCTTCTCCAGATTTCTGTTAAGTTCAGATCACAAGGACCTAAAATTAAGTGTTATGAAGACCCTGGTTTGTTTTTATTCCTATTACCCAGGACAAAATGGTGGAAGTCTAAAATATCCTGATAATAGTAGGATGTGGAGAGGAGGAAGAAGAGGCAGTAAGCATGAGACCATCCAGGGTTTGGCTAGGTTGAGCAGTGAAATGAGGGCAGGATATCAGCCAGTACCGTTGTGTAAAGGGTGCAAGATGCATCTACCATGCTTCACAGGCTGCAGAAACTATTATCCTTTGTGAACAGCAGAATATTTCACCTGTCCCTGATCTGCTGGATATTGTTGAAATGGGCTCTCAGGCTCAGTACCTGATCAACCCAGCTGTGCTGAGCAAGGACTCATGCTAAGCCCCTGGCTACAGCAGGGAGTTTGACTCCGTGGAGTCCCTCCCAGTAACACATGCCTTGTCAGGGAGAATTCCCTGCAGCATGTCCATTCACTCGGGCACTGACAATGGCACTGACTCAGAGAGCTGATGGTAAAGTTGCTGCAGCTCTCCCATTCTGGCCCTTGCAGAGCAGCTGGTGCCGAGCTGAGCAGGAGCACTTAGAGACTTTCCAGCTAAGAGCCAAGCAATGGCCATCCACAAGCTGAGCATGCAAAGCTCAGTGTGATCCTGGCCAGCTGCAATGCGTGGGTCAGCTCAGGGCTAGCAAGGCAGCTGGCACAAAGGCAGGAGAGCTGCTCATCTGCTGTGTGTTCTACACGGGCAGATGTATTTGGCAGCAATAAATTTGACAGTCCTGAGCAGATTCTCACTTCAGAATGCACTGGGTGCTGCCTTAGAAACTGGACACCTGCCGTTTATTTTGTATGCATGCACACATGTATGCAGTCCCCAGTCCTCTCCAAACAATTTCCTGCATGCAAAACACAGCCAGAGACTGTCAGGTGTTTTGCCATCATCACACAAGCAAATCTAATCAATCAGGATTGGAATCCATCAGATTACCTGCCCTTACCTAAATACATTCTACTTCCCTGTGTGCTTCTGGCCCTTGGCAGCCCTTAGCTATACCTGAAAGCAACAGCTTTTAACAGTGAGTTGCCCTTCCCACCTCAGCAGTCTCCTCTCACAATGGCTGGTTGTCAGTAAGTCCCCTGTGGCTTAGGTGTGAAGGGGAGATGGCTTTTCTAAACCACCTGACTCCTTCGGGTGAGGGTGGTTTTCTTTTTTTTCCCCTGTGAAGCATGTCATCTCTGGCAGTTCAGCCTTTGAAGAGGATTACTGATGCTGGGGTTTGACCATGGGAAGCAGGCATCAAGCTGAGAAGGAGCTCCTCAGGCACTGCATATAGAGAAGGGGAAGATGTATGGTCTGCCAGAAACTCCAAAGAGGCCAGCATGCAGTGAGACCTTTGGTCATCCCTGCCACATGTACTGGTGGCCCTGGGAGTAGGAACATGAAGGATGCTATCGGCAATTGTAAATGACAGGGGCTCATCCTCACTGAAGAAAGGAGGCTTCCGAAACCACAAGGAGCCTCTGACCCTTTTGGACCTGACATTCAGATGGTGTCCCTGGGGTGGGGACCCAAAATCCACCATTGTGTTGGGGATGGGGGGGCAGCGTTGTGGACGTTCCCAGGAATGTTACAATGAAAATTCTCTATCAAGTACCCCCGTGTTTGTCTTGGAGAACTTGAAAGAGTTATGAATCTGCTGAGTGCAAACCAGGCTGAGGTGGAGAGCACAGGAACAATCATCATCACTGTGGCAGGCAATATATTATGGCTGGCTTGCCAGGCTGAAAAGTGAATACAATTCATCTTTGTGTTTGCTTTAGTGAGGGATAAGAGACTGTTTTGCTTGCTCAGGTGTTTTGAGTCTTTTAACTGTGCCTTTGTCTTGCTGGGTTTGGGAATTAGCTTCTAAGTGTTTGTGCATTCCTCCTTCTCAAACTGGAGGTTATTTGTGTGTTTGTTCAGAACGAAACAGGGCTGCTGGATGTGATATTACTTCATGCTCTCATTGATTGCTTTGCTGCTGCTGCAGTTTTGGAAGGGAAGTGGCACAAAGAAGCTGAAGTAGCATTTCTGTTTGAGAGGAGTGAGGCGCAGAAGTGGGCTGTTTATTAAAGGAGCTGTTGCCATGTTTGTTAAAGCAGTACTGATTTGTGTAGGTCTCTTCTTCTGCTGTAAGAGAGGAGAATAAAAAGAAAGCATTCCGGTTCAAGTTAAAGGACTCAGCGGCAAGAAAGACATCTGGAGACAAATAGGTGCAAAGAGTGGGATCAGAACAACCATACAGTGGCAAAACTTGTGGCCTTCCTTCTCAAGTAAGTTGTCTCCCTGCTAATGTGGCTATCTGCTTCTGGAACAGAATTACTTTGCATCTGGCCAGCTTAGAGCCAGGGCACAGAGGGTAAGTCTGTCAGTCCTCATCCACGCAGCCATGTCCTTAGTGTGACATTGTTGCCCAATGTGCAGCTGGTAATAAATTTATTTTTTTTTAAAAGAATTATTGAATCTGGCACTGACACAGCAGGGTTTTGTAGGGTATCTCCAAACTTTGTTTCCTGCAGGGAAAAGGAACCATTCCATAGTAATTCACTATCCCATTTACCTAGAGATGTCACAAACTATTCCCTCTAAATGGCCTGCATGAGTGCTGGATGGGTAGAGGACTTTATTTTTTGCTTCTTAATTCACTGGGAATAATTCATAGGCTGACAGCTGTGCTTGTGAAATGACTAGGTGCATCCCTCAGAAACAAGCCCTGACAATCCACTCAGCACCCAATTTGGCTTCACCGCATCTGTGCACTTGTAGTCGCTCTGTTATGCAACCTCTGTGCCTCTACCCACAGTCTGTTGACATTCATTTATTCATTTGATTTCAGCTTCTCATGCAGCAAGCGCTGTCATTTCCATATTACGAAAGGAGGCTGGGAACATGTTGACACAAGGCTTGGGCTTGTGTCTCTACTCAGATAGCAGATGGGGAAAGCTCTGTGCTCATCAAGGAAAAGAGGGTATTTGAGGACATCTTCCCTTTGGATGGAGGCTTTGTTGGGAGAGATGATCGGAAGTGGGACTTGTTCCATGAGAAAGGTTGGAATAAACATTGTGTTCTGTTTCTGGAAAAAAAAAAAAAATACAATCAGTTTTAGGTGGCTTGGAAGAGGCAAGAGCCCTGCAATGTTCGGCAGAAACAACCCAAATGCTTCTGAAACAAAAATGAGACTGAAAGGCCAAGCAATAAATAAATATTTCTCTTGGGTGTTCCAAAGGGCCTGGGATCCAGTATCCCTTGGGGAGGACTAGAATCAACAGTGAAGCTTTTTAACATGGCACTCCTGGCTCTGCCAGACAGCCAGGAAGCCCCAAAGTCTTCACCAAAGGCAAATCTTGCAGTTTCTCCCCCTTACAGCTTGGTGCCTAGAAATGCCCATCCTGGTATGAGCAATGGATGGCTTACGGTAAGCACTCAAAAAAGATTTGGGAATGAGCTTTGGACGAAATGGTTTCATGTTTGCCCAGGGCTGTGAGGAAGTCAACTGGATAGCTCTTACTTGATTTCTCACTGTGCTCATCTCTCTAGCTAATGCTATTCTTTCAGTCTGTATTGCTTCCCCCATTCCCAATTTGATCTATCAGCTTGACAGAAGAAATGTGGTGTGGGTACATTTCTCATCTGTATTGCAGGGTAAAAGCTGCCCTTTTGTTTCTACCATTCAGAGAAGAGAGAACAGCTGGACAAGCCCTCCAAAAAAGGTGAGACCAGCTGGTGCTCTTTCATTTTCTGGGGTTGTCTGCTTGTCCTGGAGGAAGATGGATCTTGGCTGAGAGCCAAAACCCCAAAACATCTCTTGAATTATCTTCTACAGGTGACAGAGACTGCAACGATAAGGGAAGCAAGAAGCTTCCTAGAGGCAAAATGCAGGTCACCTGGAAACACTGATTTTAGCCTTTACACATCTTCATTTTGACCTCCTGTCACAAACTGGCCAAACCTCTGAAAGGACCTGCTTTGTCTCTCCACAGATAGGAAACCTGTCTCCCTGTAATTTTTATCTGAAGCAGTTATGCTGTAAAAATGTGATGACTGCCTCTGCAGCACTCACCTGCTTCTATAATGGGATAATTGCAGATAAAGGTAAAGTGGTTTTAATTTCACATCATTATTAGGTTGCTGGTAGGCAGATGTATAGGAGATGGTATAATAGAGCAATGTGAAATTTCCCATTGCAGGTTGTTGTAAGGACAGATCAGCCAGGAGCGAACAGCACAAACTGAATCAATATTTGCAGAACTGCTAAAGAGGAGATTAGGAGGGGAGGTAAAATGTGATAGCTCATCCCTAGTTTTGGTGCATTGACAAATACTTCAGGGCCAGGACCCAGCCTGGGGAGCTGTGCTTCTGCCTGTGCTGCTGACTGGGCTTCCAGTCCTAACTCTGCCAGAGACAGTTGTCTCCGAAATCAAGTAAATCTTATGCTATCATAAGGTGAGCCCAAAACTGTTCCCTTTCTTTATGCTCAGGAAAGACATTGCTAGATTGCTCTTGTTTGAGCACCTGTGGGTGTTCAGTGTTACTGAACTCTCTGTTGATATCTCTTGGATTGACTAAGGACTAAATCAAGTGCTCAGCTAGTTTGGAGTTTAATATCCCCTTTCACCAATGGAGGAAAATGCCTTTTGCTTAGTTTGTCCTGCATCGTTTGACTTAAAAGATCAGCTCCTAAGTTCTTGCCCTCTGCTTGCAACTGCAGAGGCTGATGAGGAGTAGTCTTGGTTGCAGCTGATCTCCTCTGTGGGGTGAGTAGCTTAATTAGGAGAATCACAGGAGCCATTCCACACAGCTAGGTACTGCAATAAGAAAGTGACTCTTGGTCCTTCATTCAGTATGTTTGGTCCACAGCCCATTCTTTACACAAAAGGATTTTTCCCAGCACTGAAGATAGGAGCATTTCTCTATTATTAGATTTCTGCTTCACTCCTCTCCTTTGGAAAGGAGGGGCTGCAGAACTATGCTGGATCTCCAGCTCCCTGACATCTCTTTGATTTCCCATATTGTCCAAAAACCTCTGTCATCTCAGTCAATAGCATACTCATCCCTTCAGCCATGCAGGGAGCATCAGCTCACTCATTAATCTTCAGATACTCAATTCTTTATGCTGTTTTTTCTTTCCACTTTTATATCTGGCTTACAGCCATATTCTTCACCTTATGGAAATCACACCCTGTGTGCTCAGGTCTTAGTGGAAATACATGCTGTTTGCCAAGCAGCCTCTTCAGCTGCTTTCTTTCAATTCATCTCTTCTTAGAATTCAGCCCTTGACTTCCATACCAGGTAGGATTGCAGCAGTTGGATCCTACCAGAATCACAGGTTAGTGCTGTATCCAGTGTACATGGAAATAACTTTAATAGCCTTGAATATGAAGGGAGTATAGATTATTTTTTTTTTGCTTGGAATGGGGCTTTGACACTGATTAAACTCTTAAAGATAGTGTTATCATCACATTGGATAGGATAGGATAGGATAGGATAGGATAGGATAGGATAGGATAGGATAGGATAGGATAGGATAGGATAGGATAGGATAGAATTAACCGGGTTGGAAAAGACCTTCAAGATCATCGAGTCCAACCTATCACCCAACACCATCTAATCAACTAAACCATGGCACTAAGTGCCTCATCCAGTCCCTTTTAAAACACTTCCATTGATGGTGACTCCACCACCTCCCTGGGCAGCCCATTCACAGTATCACAGTGTCACCAAGGTTGGAAGAGACCTCAAAGATCATCGAGTCTAACCTGTCACCACAGACCTCATGACTAGACCATGGCACCAAGTGCCACATCCAATCCCCTCTTGAACACCTCCAAGGATGTTGATTCCACTGCCTCCCTGGGCAGCACATTCCAATGGCAAATGACTCTCTCTGTGAAGAAATTTCTCCTCACCTCCAGCCTAAACTTCCCCTGGCACAGCTTGAGACTGTGTCCTCTTGTTATGGTGCTGGTTGCTAGAGAGAAGAGACCAACCTCTTCCTGGCTACAACCACCTTTCAGGTAGTTGTAGACAGCAATGAGGTCTCCCCTGAACCTCCTTTTCTCCAGGCTAAACAATCCCAGCTCCCTCAGCCTCTCCTCATAGGCCTCTCACCAGCCTTGTTGCCCTTCTCTGGACACATTCAAGTGTTTCGATGTCCTTCCTAAACTGAGGGACCCAGAACTGGACACAGTACTCAGGGTGTGGCCTAACCAATACAGAGTACAGGGGCACAATGACTTCCCTGCTCCCGCTGGCCACACTATTCCTAATGCAGGCCAGGATGCCGTTGGCCTTCTTGGCCACCTGGGCACACTGCTGGCTCATGTTTAGGTGGCTTTCAACCAAATGGCTAATCACTCTTTCTGTGAAGAACTTCTTCCTAACATCCTTACGAATCTTTGGATAAGAGCAAATTGCTTTAGACTGATATTAGTAAAGAAAGAAGTTCCTCATACTTACAGTGTAGTGGAGAGGGCTGCCTAGCAGTAGAGAATATGACTTTTGACTTGGCAAATTGAAAAGTCATGATAAAAGGTGATTCATGTTATTTAAAAATGCAATTACCACTTGGCACAAGGCAAGTCTGGATCTTCTCTGATCACTGAGGAGATGCAGGCTGTATGTAAAAGGCACTTGATGCTGCTGGTGCTGGGTGAACTGTAAATGTTTTATGACTTCTCTCACCTTAGAAAAAATGCAGTACTAACCTGTCACAGGAGCACACTTAATTGCTCTTTGACAACATTTCCATTGTTGCCTGAATGTGCACCATGGCCCTGTGTTCCACCTCCACCCCTGCCCTCAGAGCTCTTGACATTAAAAGCTATTGATGGATGAGCTTGTTTTGACTAATTTTGAATCCACTTGAACATTACGGGTTTGAAAGTTCAGCGCTGATGTGACTGAGTTCACGTCCTGAGGGAGGAGAGGATGCTGGCAGAAGTGGAAGGAAGGTTTTTCCTATTGGAAAAACTGGTGGAAGAGAGATAAAGGTGGTGAGGGGAGACTTCAAGCCCCAGCTGGTGGTGGGAAAGGATCAGAAGCAGAGCAGAAAATGGACAATGAGATACAGTATGTGTGAGGGCACGTGTTGGACTTGTTCCTGAGGCTGTGATTAGCAGTGGGTTTTTTTCCCTGCTAACAAAGTGGCTTAGTTAAGAAGATTAAATGGGTTTTGCAAGACAAAATACCTGTTGTAGATGTGATGGGCTGAAAAAGCTGATGAACTTGATCCTCTGTTCCAGACCATGGAAACTTAAGGTTTTGACTTTTTGAAGCAATCATCCTCTTCCTCCCCACCTTTCCACCTCTGCTTTTCCAGCTCAGGCAAATGGGGAATAGTGCAGAAACTCATCTCTGATGGACATGAGAAAGGCAGTTTTCAACCTGAGGGGACTGAAAAATATCATTAGACACATGTTAGATTGTATAAGGTCAGGCGCTGTGTAGGACTAAACTGAGGCAGCCACACATCAAGAGACTCCTGCAAAGGTCTCCCCTGCAACAGGGCTTGTGTGAGCAGGCAGAGTAGGCTCAGGAGAAGTTCAGATTGCACAAGGCAATCTCCCTTTGCTTCGAGCATCTCTTCCAGAATGTGAACTCCCTTTCATCACCATTCAGAAGTATTCGTATCTGCTCCACTCATTGCATCACACATCTGGATTGCTGACAGCATATAATAGAGGTCAGAAAGGATTGTATTTCTTGATCTCCACTTCACTGGCCAGGAACTGGCTGGTGTAGATGAGGCATGCTTACAAGATTATAATGGTAATTTGTAAGCCTTTGCTCAAAGCACTGCAACTGAAGCTGTTGTAGCAGCGAAGCCGATGGCTGAAATCCAGCTCTTTGATAAATCACTTTATTGCTGACCTAATGAGTTCTTCATGACAGAAAGATTTCTGCAGTGGCTCATTCACCAAGCTATTTTCTGTACTGGTGGTCAGGACTGCAGGAATGGTTGCACACAGAGCAACCAGGAGGTATGCCACTTTACAGTGATTAATTGGACACTCCATTGGTCTCACTGTCAACCACCAGATGTTCTCCCTTTTATAAAAAGGATAAATAGTAATAATAATTTTTAAAAATACACCCCAACAGTGGTTAATTAAGATTTACTTCATTAGCAGCTGTTGTCACTGCATTCCACCTATTCAACTAATTGATAAGATTGATGTCTTTCCTTCCCAAGACACTCGTTCTCTCTTTCAATTAATCCTAAAAGCTTGATTTGAGGGGTAGAGAGTCAAAACTCTCTGAACCTACTTTTCTCCCTGATAGGGAGAGTGTATAGGTCTGGATCCACATGACTAATGGATAACAAAGTGATGCCACTGCTTCCAGCCCTGTGGGGCTCCTCAGCCCAGCGCCCCATGCAGAAAATAGCCCTTCTACAAGCACGGCCTGAGGGTGCAGGATCATCATGGTCCCCAGTCATGCTACCAGTGCTCTGTGGTGCCTACCCAGCATGTGGACATGAGCCTGCAGTGGCACATCAGGAGTGAAAACTGTATTATTTGCATTGTGCTTTTAACTACCTAGGTCTTCAGGAGCTTAGCAAATCATGCTGGTGCTTTTTCTCCCTAATTGCAGAAGGGAGAATTGAGGCAGGCAGCTGAGATGAGTGATTAGCTGCCAAATCTGTCCTGTTATTTCACCATGCCTTTTCTCCTGGATTCTTCACAGCATTCTCCTACTCTGAGGTCCTCTTTAAAACCTCAGTGTAACAACCAGATGGAGCTATTTGAGGCCTTTAAAAGATGGTATCTTACATGACTAATTATAAGGGGAGGTGAGTAATAGCTAATGCTTCTGGGCAGAGCTGTACCTGTAATACCCAGTCGATGCTACTTTTGCTAAAAATGAGGGGGGAAAAAAAAGATAAATTTTGCCTGAGCTGAAACTTTTTCCAGGTCAAGTCTCTTCTTATTTCACTGTTAATCTTGAAGTATTACATAAAGAAACTTCTGCAAGGTTGGATCTGAGATAATTAAAATGAAACATTTTCTCTCCAGAGCCTCCGTTGTTGATCCAGGCAGCACAGGGCCATCCCAATGGGACCCTCCTAAGGAGACATCTTACTACTCTGGCTGCTGTGTGAATTGGTGTGGCAGGAGCTCACTGCCTCTCCTAGAGTGAGCGTGCGAAGAGTCCCCTTG
Organism: Picus viridis; assembly: GCA_033816785.1. NCBI lineage: Eukaryota > Metazoa > Chordata > Aves > Piciformes > Picidae > Picus > Picus viridis. Next base: position 14,958,258 of record CM066592.1, on the reverse strand, counting down.
AAATCCCTGCAAAGTCCCAGCGGTCTGCTTGAACAGAAGGAGCAAAACACTACTTTAAACAAAGCACAAGACTTTGGGCCAACACCAGCCCTCTGCAATGAATTAATCATTGTTCAAGGTGAGTGCCTGGGGTGTTTGGACCAACAAGGCTGAAGTCCCTAGCAGATGCAGGGGTGGTCATGGGGATTTTCTGACCAGTTGCTTGACTCATTTACCAGCAGTGGAGGCTTTTCTCGTTTTCCATACTCCAAGCCCAGATTCTCGATCCCACTGTCTCTCCTGAAAGAAGACATTGCATTAGCTTTCTCTATCACTTTGGGCCATATTTTTTTGGTTTAATTTTCCTTTCATATTTTTCCTCTGGAAAAATGCCCTTTTTGGCCAAGATTTGGCATCTCAGTAACATTTTGGCTTTTCCTTTCCTCCCAGGAATTTCCTTGCACTACTCAAAGCCCTTTCATTCTCTGTGAGGGCCTTCAATGTCCTCCTTTAGGACTCACAGGAAGAAGGGTGGGCCTCACATCTGGGTCCCTTAGCCAGCATCCTCCTGGGGCAGTAGCCACTTCTATTCCTATAGCACCTATGGGAGCTATAGGCCATATGCTGCATAAATGCTGGAGAGGATACATGAGTGAGAAGCAGGCAAACCCTCCTGCCCACTGTAATTCAGCATTGCTCTGTTGACTTGTGACCCAGAGCATGCTAACAAATTGTGTGTGTCAGAGGCAATAAGTGATGTGGAAATAGAAGATGACTTGGTGTCATTTAAAATCATAAAGGGCTTAAAATATTTGCCAGGCTTCAGTCAGCTTGCCCAGGATGACTTTTTACTTTCATGTGCGGGAACGGACACAGAGTTGGATGTAAAAGCTTCCTGATAGCCACTGGTTTAGGAAGTTCATTCCACACAGGAGTTTCAGAAAACAGACTCATTTTGCTGTCCTGCTTTCACCAGCATGTGAACCATGTGTTTTAAACAACTAGCTAAAGAAAAGTTTATTGATGTTGCAGGCAAGCTCAGCTGGCTGGGACTTGGTTGGTTTTTTTAACATAGCAAAATTAGGTCTATCTGAGCTCACACCAACAGAGATGTATTTAATTCGGTTGTTTGCTTTACTTTCTTTCTGGACTAATTTCTCATCTCATTAATTTTATTTCCCTTTAACACTCTACTAAATTAAGCAGTGGTCATCAGTGCGTGGTCTTCATTGTTTGTTGGCATCTGATTGCAGGAGCAAAATATTTGTTGTAAGGGCTAGAGGGAGTAAGTTGTGTGACATTTTGGGGGTGCTGGGGGTGTGTGTGTGTGTGTGATGAAAACTAGGCAACCAGTTCCATTCCCTATTGACGATGTGCGTTATCTGTTTTCTCATCGTGCCTGTGCAAAGCCTTCCACAGCTGTGATGTCACAGCTTTCAACTCGTACAACCTTGCAAATTATGATTAACAAGATTTCCTCCTCAGTTGTTAAAGTAATAACAAGAGATACTCTGTGGAAGGCAGCAGAATCTGCAGCAACTGAATGTAGTTTTTTTTCCCTGAGATAATTCTCAGCTTATTTTCTGACAAAAGACATTAGGTACCATGCTTTCAATACTTGCTGGAGTGTTGAGCTCCGTCTCACCAGACATAGACTGGATAAGATCCCTTGGTTTCAAGGCAGACTTATATTGAGACTTTGGCTCTGGTTTAGCGATTTAGAGTTTTGTGTCTGGTGGGCACTGTAGTCAGCCAGGGCCCTGGGGTGGACATGCTGGGACTTTCCTGTAAAAGGAGTACACTAAGGACATCAAAGGGGCTTAGAATTATTAAACTGGCCAAGTGTTGGGTGTCTTACACAATAAGTATGGCAAGTTTTGAAAAAGATAAACTTTTATCTGATGTATAAATTAAAAGGGTTCAGAGACCAATTTCTCTCCAAATTACATATCTTCAACAAAACAGACTTTGCCCTTGAGTCAGCCTTCACCTCCCACCTTCCTGATGGTTCCAGCAAGATCCATTGAGATCCCTCTGAGTCCCTGATGCACCATTAAGCCCACTGTGCCCTACTGGAAGGGCTGACATCAGCTCCTCACCACTTCCAGGGCTGCCAAAATCCTGCCTGCTATATCCAGCCCCTCCACCTGGTCCTGTTGTGCTGGTTGGAGCTCTCCGGATTGGCTGCAGAGTAGGCTAGATGCAGGCTGAGTGCCTGGCAGGCAGCATACACCTTTCCTAAGGTATCATCTGGCATATGGCAACTGTTTAAGAGGGTAATGCATCCCACCAAGAGCAAAGGAATTATTCCTGGAAACCAGTTTAGAGTTTAACTAGTCTCAAGCTGCCCCAGGGGAGGTTTAGGCTGGATATTAGGAAGAAATTCTTCACAGAAGGAGACACTGGCCATTGGAATGGGCTGCCCAGGGAGGCGGTGGAGTCACCATCAGTGGAAGCGTTTAAAAAGGGACTGGATGAGGCACTTAGTGCCATAGTTTAGTTGATTAGATGGTGTTGGGTGATAGGTTGGACTTGATGATCTTGAAGGTCTTTTCCAACCTGTTAATTCTGTATTGTGTAATCTGTAAACTGTATTTTGTGTGCACTGAACTTGCTAGTAGCAGTACTCGTTACCAAGAGCACCTCTGCCTTCAAACTGTATAGATATTATCAACCAGTATAGAGCAACAACCAAGAAAGTCAGCCAGCTCTTTTGCAGCCATTTTGTGGTGCACACTGCAAAACAACATATTGGTGTTTATCCAGGGACCTGATAAGGTGATGCAGGACTGTGTCACAGCAGCGTGTTTGAGAATCCCAAAATGTGGTGAGTTCTTTGTCTTGTCCCAGCAGACTTGTATGATCACTAGCAATTCCTTTGCTTCTGTTTCCTAGCTAGAAAATGAAATGACTGCTCTGCCTGGTCTAGCAAGGTGCTTGGCTACAATCTCTGCTGGAACCAAGTGGACCTACTGTAAGCAAGAAAGCAAAACTGAAATTTGAGGTTATGTGGTCCAGCTCCAGGTCGGTTTGCCTGTCAATCCTCTTGAGCGTGTTTGCCTGTCCATCTATCTCGTCCTGTAGCCTGCTGCTACACACATACATTTGAAATCAGATTTCAGTCCTGAATCATGGGTGTATTTAGTGCTTCATAAATCCCCCTGCAATTCTTGACATTTCATCCTTTTTTTTTTTTTGCTGGTATTTTTGGTGCAAGGCTGACAAATGAACAGTGGAATCTTTCATTCACTGACTGCTGTAATCAACTAGCTAAAAGAAGAGATGGCAAAGTTATTTATATTTTTTTTTTTTCAGAGGGTAATTCTTTTCTCTCCTTCCACATGGCATTAAAAATATTCTGGTAATGTAGGAGCTTAGAATTTCCTTTGAAAGTGCCTCTAGTTGACTTAGGAGCCAAATGGATGTGATTCGCTTGCATGAAACGAATGCTTTATCACCCTTCTATACAATGAAAATGATGTGTAATGTGTCAGTATTCTGGAGTAAAAATTGCATCCATTAAAATTTATGGAAGCAATAATGAAGTAAAATGATGGTGCAAATAATGAAGGAAAATGATGGTGCAAGTGATTTCTAGCAAGATCTGGGGCTTTGCTCTTCATCAGCCAGCCAGCTTAGTGGTCCTCTCCTGCTTTCCAGTTCCATCTTATATCAGGCCAACCTGCCTCAGTGAACAGCTAGCTTATATTAGCACTAAATGGAATATTTCCATTGAAGCTCTACCTACTTAAGCACTAAGGTCAGAATACTTCAGTATCTAAGGTGACACTTCAAGCACCTTCATGTCTCTCTGCTAATGTACTGGGGCAAGCTGGTAGGTTCTTGTGGAAATCATGGAACTCATATCCACATAGAGTTCAGGAAATCTTTCTTCATTTTTATAAGGGAGAACTGACTGCTGTTTGGATCACAGGATGTTCAGGGTTCGAAGGGACCTCTGGAGATCATTGAGTCCAACCCCCCTGCCAGAGCAGGGCCTTATAATCTAGTGCAGGTCACACAGGAATGCATCCAGATGGGTCTTGAAAGTCTCCAGAGGAGACTCCACAACCTCTCTGGGGAGCCTGCTCCGCTGCTCCATGACCCTTACAGTACAGTTCTTCCTCACATTGATGTGGAACTTCCTGTGCTGTATTCCTTGCATGTCAGGTAGTTTGCACCTCATATTTCCTTTTTTTTTTTTTTTTTTTTTTTTTTTTTTTTCTTTACCTTTTTTTTTTTTTTAAAGGAATTGCTTTTCCACTAGGAATGAAGCAAATATTTCCCATAAATGCTCTGTCTTTTGTCGCTTTACCTTGAGAGATGCTCATCTTCATGTGCTTGTTTACTCATAAGATGAAAACACACCTTTTCTTTCTAGTCATGGTGTACAAATCTACAATAAAAATGAGGCATATAAGCCATCAGAGACATAGCTACAGGCAAGAAGCAAAGTGGGCTTAGTGACCTTGATGTGCATGCCACAGTTGTTATGGCAACAGGCAAGTGAAATCACTGTTGCTAAGGCTCAGAGAAATAAGGCAATCTCAGTCACTTAATGGTCATTATTCTCTCGTAACTTAATTTTGAGTTCGCTGCAAGCTAAACTGCAAAATGAGTCAGCAAGTGATCCTAAATGCTCAGCAGAACCATGAATGAGAGGGGCTTGATTTCCAGACCCCTTCCCCTCAGCCCCTCAAGTGATACTGTCAGGAGCAGCCGGGGATGTTTTTGGGCACAAGGTGAATCAGGGAGATAATTCTCAGCGATTATTAGGAGCCACATTGTGACCTGAAGTGCAGCCTTCAGGCAGGAGCAGTGGATGGTGTGCGCCGAGCCCCTGGAAGAGCAGGAGGCAGTGTGGCCTAGACTCGTTCTCGTCCAAGAACGGTGATTTGCAGCTTGTGTATTTATGAAGAACAAATCAAAACACCATTTCAAACATACTAGGAAGTTTAGTCATTTCCCCCTCCTCCTGATTTGTTTTCTTGGTGGAAAAATAGAGAGACCGGTCACACATACTTTTATTCTTCCTTAACCAGAGCTAAGGCTTGGCTAATCCTCTCAGGTGTTTGAAGACTGGACAGAAAGTGTAATTAGGCTGGGTGGAAAATAATTCATTTTACTGGTGACCTTTAACAGGCAAAAATGAATACTACTTTAAGAAATTCTAGCAGGGTAAATGTTGGAAAACAATTCTGGGGTCGGGGGATGAATTTTGCAAACCTTAAACAGATTTAGAGGGCTTGAGCAGGATAGAATATTGCAAAACTTGAAGCACAGAAAGCGTGTGCAAACATCAATGCCAGTTTCCATATAAAATAGCAAAAAAGGGAAAAAAAAAAAGGGGGGGGGGGGGGGGGGGAAGAAACAGCCTGGAAAAAATCTTACTCCCAGTAACATTCCTGGAAATTGAATGCACACAGTGGGAAACTGTAGTCAAATTGCATTTTGCTGTGAAAATGAATATCACCATATGTTTGGAATATTGCTGTTCCTGAATTCTTTCATCCAGCAAAGCCAAAAAGAAGAGAGTCTTTCCTTAAAATAAATATACAATCCCTCTATTACAGACACACCACCAAATCCCTCCAAAATGTCATTGCAGGCTCTAACATCCTGTTCCCTGGTTGTGAATTAGTGGAGATTTTTTTTTCCAAGGGCTAATTGCAAACCCTTTTCGATTCCCGGTTAATTTCCAACGAGGCCAGATGTGAATTTGCAGTTCAGGCCTCTATATTGTTCCAGAAAAAGCAGTGGCATTAGCAGCTGAAAGCAGTCATTATGTGTTTGTTCCCGCAGCAGACTGATTGCTCATCAAGCAGAGCAGAACCTCGCACAGGCTGAGCTGGATGGCAGAGCCATACATATGTATTCCCTCTTGAAAATGGACACAATCAGGCCATTCATGTATCCTGCCAAGATGCCTTGGTTTCAGATGCCCTGGGTGATTGCAGGGAAGATTTTCTTCAGCTCTGTATTTATCAGGATGCTGGCATTTTCCAGGATGGTCTCCACTGAAATCAACAGTGTTTTGCTGAAATGTCGATGACATTGGACTCGATCCTGAGGATGAAAGCTGGTCCTAAGGAGGACATTAGGATTGGTATAGCTGAATTTATGGGGCTTTGAAAATGTGCCTGGCACGTCTCTGTGATGCTGGGCTGCAGGAATGGAGATGAGTGCTAGGACTCACTATTGTCCTTAGGCATTGCTGCTGGCTCGGCGGCACGGTACTGAGCAGAGGCTTTGGCTGCTTCGCTGAATTTCGTTAAGGTTCTTCTGCCATGGAAAGGATGTCATTACAGAGTTGTTTTTCTGGGATAGCTCTGTCACAGCTGCACATTTGGCATGAGCCCACTTCTGCCTTAGCCCTGAGTGAGCTGGCCAGGGTAGAAAAAGGTGGTGCTTTCCTCTGCCTACCAAGGAGGATGGTCTGGGGTTGATCCACCTCCTGACCCTGTGACCCACAAACTAACTTCCCCTTCACAGCTGGGCACCCACTGGTCTGGGGAACCTGGTGGCTGTGCAGCTCAAATTTAAAGAGGGTGCATGAAGAGTCAAGAGGATGCTTGAGAGATGCTGCAGGCAATATCTGAGAAGCTACTGCAATATAGAAACGTAAGGACAACAGCATTACCATTTTCTTCCAGAGTTTTACATCTTGTCTGATGCCATAGACTGCAGTGATGTGCTAAGGACGTTGCTGGGTTGCAATGTAGTGTCTTCAATCCCTCTTTGACTACTCTGTGTTGTGGTTTTGGAGTAATCCACGTAGTCACATAAACTGCTGAGGCTCCTCTTCTATGCAGCACTTTCATCTACTCAGACCAGCTGATTGTTGGCAAGGCCTGCAGCAACTACATATAATTAAAGTGTTCATTAAAAAAACAACAACAAATCATTAAATTAGATGGTTATTGAGAAAGTTATTGCTAAACAGCCAAGCAGATGATTAAGGAAAGCTTTGCATGAATATCTAGAACAGCAAAAACAATGAGGAGAAATTCCCATTCTCCTTGGCAGACCTGCAGTATATTCCCATTCACACTGAGGTTTTCAGCTGTATTGTCAGAAGGGGGAAAGTTGTAAAATATTTGCCTGGGTGGTAAACAAGTTCACGTGGTGATGCCTTGGAATGACATGTGCATGTAGAATTATGTATGGGAATATGGGAGTCTGAAATGGCACTGTGAAGGTGTCAGTTGGGAAAGAAAAACTGTTCTTTTTGAGGGAATGGAAATGTATTTCAGCTGAACTCTTGACTTTCTGAATTTTCTGTTTTATTCCTTTCATCTTTGAAAAAATCCTCTCCATTTCACTTTCCTATACACCCTTCAGCAAGTTATCCCCAGCCAGTGTGTCTGTTTGTAGCAGGATTTTGTTTTCCTGATCAATGGCATCAGAACTGCAGTGTTTGAAGTTTTATAGCATACTCTGATTTGGTATTTGGCTTTTTTAAAATAATGTGTTGTGCCTGAGACCTACCTCTGCGATTGAAATGCCACTTAGGAGTCAATGTGGCCACCTTCTTGGGAGAGCAAGGACAAGAAAGGTCAAATAAAATTAAAAAGAAAAGAAAGAAGGAAAGAAACAAAGAGCTTGTGATGTCCAACTGCTTGGGAAAGGTTGGATGAATCTATAAGTAATCACAGAATCAATGAGGTTGGAAAAGACCTCAAAGATCAAGTCCAATCTGTCACCCAAGACCTCATGACTACTAGACCATGGCACCAAGTGCCATGTCTAGAATCATAGAATCATAGAATCAGTCAGGGTTGGAAGGGACCACAAGGATCATCTAGTTCCAACCCCCCTGCCATGGGCAGGGACACCCTACACTAGATCACGCTGGCCAGAGCCTCGTCCAGCCTGGTCTTAAACACCTCCAGGGACTGGGCCTCAACCACCTCCCTGGACAACCCATTCCAGGGCTTCACCACTCTCATGGTAAAGAACTTCTTCCTCACATCCAGCCTGAATCTCCCCATAAAGTAGTCCCCTCTTGAACACCTCCAGGGATGGTGACTCCACCACCTCCCTGGGCAGCACATTCCAATGGCTAACAACTCTCTCTGGGAAGAACTTTCTCCTCACCTCCAGCCTAAACTTCCCCTGGCACAGCTTGAGACTGTGTCCTCTTGTTCTGGTGCTGGTTGCCTGGCAAAAGAGTCCAACCCCCACCTGTCTACAACCTCCCTTCAGGTAGTTGTGGAGAGCAATAAGGTCTCCCCTGAGCCTCCTCTTCTCCAGCTAAAATTATTTGACCATTCACAGCCTCCCACCACTTTTCCTAACACATTGCTGTCTGTTACAGCTAGAAGACATTAGCAGTTTTTACCTTACTGTTCCAAACTTTCTAATGGATAGAGGGTGCAGTTATTTTTGTCCATGTTTATGACAAGAGACAGTTATTGCTTAAAAAACCTTCCTCTAAATAGAAAAGGTAAAAAAACAAAAAGGTAGCAAAAAGGACCTGTTTTGTTACTGCTAGGTGGTGTGGGTGTAAAAACACCACAGATCCAAGCTGTGAAGGGAAACCTGCAGGTGTGGTGGGGGTCCATCCACTGTCCTCTGGATCCATTTGGCATTTCCAAGATGTCTGGACCTGTTCCTTGGAAAATGCAATGTGGTTGCAATAGTGCAGATTCCCTCTGAATCTATTTGTAAGCAGCTACTAAAGCTTGTGTGTTAGAGCTGACACAGGAAACTGGTTGGAGAAACAGTTTATGTTATTAGTTGTTCTCTGCCTGTTTGTGCACATTTCATCAACATCCTGGTTTAGTACCTCACTGCTTTTGTTGTTAGCATTGGTTTTGCTGCGTAAGGTGTTAAAAAGGACAGCAGAGACAAGCAGAAATTTGATTTTAAAACTGGGGTGGGTCTCAAAGTAATGGAGGAATCCCCATAAATCAAGCTGGTAGTGATTTCTGGTCATCACTAATTGCCAGCACTTTTCTCTGCAGTCTCAATTAACAGTGTCCTGTAAAAGCTCTCGGTGAGAGCTTGTGGCGCTTAGGAGTAGTTCAACTGTCTTGTGTGTGCCGTTTGCCAGAAAGACCCTGGGTCATTTCACTTGTTTGCCAGGGTTTCATTTTACAGGCAGTGTGAAACATGAAAAAGGGATAAAAGATTTCTTTTAATTAATTAGTGCCTTTGATTAGAGAAAAATGCTGCTTTTGTTGATTCACGTTTCCCCAAAGCAGCATTTGGGGGAGAAAAAAATGTTAAGTTTATTGATTTAATAGTAAGCATGCACCAGCCCCTGGGCTTCACCTCTGCCTGAAAGCATTTTTGATTGGGGAGAGAGCTGTAGTCTATCTTTCTGCATCATTCATCTTAAGGCTTGACACAGTCATGAAGGATGTCAGTTCATACCAACCATCTTAGGGCCTGGAGGTGAACTTGTCTCTCTCTGTAGATAAGCATAGATTTTACAAGAGATTAATGAGAGATGTATTCCTTTATAAGCAAACAAAATAATAAGAGGAGGTAACAGGTGATGGAGAATATGGAGCTCCTGGGTTTCTGTAGGACCAGTAAAATTTTCACTCTAAACAGTTTCCTGAGGAGTGCTTTTGGTGGGAAGATTTGAACAGAGGGAAAGGGGAATTGCCTCCTGCTGCCTTGGGTAGGATGAGGATAAGACTGGAAATTCTCTCTCTCTGCTTGTAAAACACAAGGGCAGAGCATCCCTAGAAAGTGTTGTGCAGAAGAAAACAATGATTAATTTCTCTCTGTTGAAGATGTGATGCATAGAATCATTAAGGTGGGAAAGGACCTCTAAGATCAAGCCCAACTACCAACTCAACAACATCATGGCCATTACACCATGTACTAAAGTGCCATGTCTACACATTTTCTTAACACCTCCAGGGATGGTGACTCCACCATTTCCTGTTCCAATGCCTGACCGTTCTTTCAGCAAAGAAAGTTTTCCTAATATTTCCCACACTGGCCATGAGAGCTCGCTTGTGCCTTCCACCATGCCAACACTGGGGGCTTCAGGAGGCTCAGACCATTTGAACATCATAGTTATGGTGTTAACCTAAAGAATGCTGCTCTGCTTCTATACTCTCCTCTTGCAGAGTGCTTGTTAGCCTCAGACCCTGGCTGCTTTGGAGAACTGTCCAGAGAAAACTGTTTGCAGTGTTGGCAATCGTGTTAGCAGTCAGTAATCAATCAGCTCCACCAGCGTAAACACAGAGAGAGAGAGAGCAATTGATTACTCGCAGCTCTGCTAACGATTGCAGTACCAACAGGCCCCAGGGCTTTAGGGCTTTTAATGGACTAAAAATTCATAGTTGCTATTTAGATCTGATCACCTTTCATCCGACTCAGGAAGTTAAAAATAAATGAGTTTTTTGATACTAGGATGCTTATAAAAACAATCTTCTTTAATGCAATCCATAAGCTGTCTCTGGTGAATAACTTGCTGAGTGTGAAGGGAAGCTCCTGATGCTATTCTCACGTACCTCTGCTGCTATCCTGCTGCCTTCTTCTGCATGCCTGCCAAACCTGGCCTGGATTAAGTGCTATGAAGAGCCAAAAGAGCAATTTTATGTTTGTGTAACTGGTGTTGGGTTTGACTGGGGAAGGAAAAGCTAACGACACTACAAACCTATGGTCTCTGCCCTCCGATAGTTTGTGTGTAGGGACTGTCCCAGCTGTGCCAGGTTTATACATAGCATAATAATGCCGGAAGTGCAAAATCCAAGGGAAATTTTCAGGTGGAAGAAACATCTCTGGAAGATTTTGCTTGAAGGTCTGAAAACTCAGTCTGCCCAATTTCTTTCTTGCCTGGTGTGGTAGTGAGAAAGTTCAACACCCCCACCCCCTCCCCACCCCCCCAGCTTAAAGGCACAGCCTAAAACTGTCACACCTGGCCAGCCAGGGGGATGGTGATGTTGTGCTGAGCTGGAAGACAGAGGCAGGTGCTCAGTTCCTTTAACTACGAAAATATGAACTTTTCAAGGGAAACAAATATATTAATATTGGTGCAGGCAACTGATTTGTTGGCAACTTAGGGAACAGTTTTAATGTAGTTAAATGTGCTCCATGTGGCAAGAGCAATATAGGAGATAAAACAGCTTTACAGGGCTGCAGGTATCACCCCAAACAAGAAGATGACTTGCTTTTAAAATAGTTTCCCGTACCTAAAATGACACAACTCAATTGGACACAGACATGAAGACTTTCACTTTCCATTAAGTTTCATTTGGATCTGGGTGCCTTCACTGCCACACTGTCTGGACAGTGTCTCTTCCTCCTCTAAATGCAAAGTATTTCCTTTTGTGGATAGTGTTCTGCAGAGTGGCTACTCACCAAGGGAAATCTCACCTTCAAAGGGGCTCCAGTGGGGCTGGAGCATCTCAATCTGAGAGCAGTGATATGCTTCTGCACATGCCCAGGGCTCTTCAGATATTTCTTGTTATTGCTCTTTCTCTCCCCTCCCCACAGATTCCTGGTTTGTTTTCTCCTGTGGCTGTTTTGAATTGTGGCCTCTTGTTAGCTGGCATTATTTTTTTCAGAATGAGCCCTTAAATTTGCTTTTGCAATGTGCCTGTGGTGCTTGTTGTTTACATCTAAGCTGATACATCTTTGGTAAGTACAAGTCAAAATACTCTTCAGTGTTCCTTCAATTAAGGTGGTGTTCAGCACTGACATTGCAATGACTAAGCACAGTCAGAGTGTAACTGATTTAATTTCAATGTCTTGCAGCAAAGGAATTATCTGAGGTAAATCCAAATCCTGTGTCACTTTGCCCAATGTTTTATTAGCTTTGAATGCAAAATTAACTTATCAAAGAGCACCCAAACACTTTAACATGTTCAGAACCTTTAATGCATGAGAAACATTTCATTATGAAACAAACGTATGAAGAGTATCACGGCTTCTGTATCTAACTGGACTTCAATTCCACAAGCTCTGGGAGTGGTTCTGCCATTCTTATCAGGGCTGGGTAATGGCTCATTCCTCCAAGATTACAATGCTACTCAGTCAGAGAAAAGGAGCACAAGCCAGATCCACAAGGCAAAGTGAAAATAATAGCCTCTTCTGTATCTTGAAGTAAGCCAGAGATTTAGGATTTTTGTTATGCTGTAAATGTTTTATGGCTCTGGACTTTTCCATGCAAAAGGTCTCCCTGTGTTAGCTCTCGGGTTTTAGTGTAAATCATCCTCAGAGCAGACTGTAAATATACACAGGGATGCACTGGAGAAAAGTACAGTTAAGCACCAAATATGTCAAAAATGCAATTGAAGTGATCAGCAAAATACTGGAGAAAGAGCTTGGCATGTGGGCTTGGAGGACGTGGGGACTGCTGGTGTCTTGCTCTGGCACTGCTTAACAAGGTGCTCAGCTTTGTGCCATGTTGCATGAGTTAGATACACAAGTTTACTGGGTTCTGAGTGGTTGTGCATGTCTGAGAGATGGCAGTGTACTGCCTTTGGCTTACATGTTCATTTGAAACACTTCCCAAACTGTGCTGTTTTGGGTAAGACCTCATTGCTGAAGCAGATCTCGGGGGCTTTTGCACCCAAGAGTCAATCTGCTCTTCCATACTGCATCAGCTGTTCTGGGAGGAGATGCCTTCTCTCTCTGTGCAACTTGTGTCTCTCCTTTGTAAGAAAACCACGTTTCTGCTGGGTTTTAGGTTGCAAGATTCTGCTCTTAGCTGTGACAAGGCACCAGAGTTCTCCTCATGAGATAAATCAGTGAATGTCAGTGTGTGCGATGGAGGAGACTTGGAAGCTGATCATATGAACTGTCCTTTAAAACTGCAAGCACCTTGTCTCAGCCAGCAGTGCACAGTGAGGGAATGGTTACATCATTGTGCTGGGAAAAAGAAAACCCCCTGCCAGTAACATTGAGTTCCTTCCTTTGTCACGTCTCACAGCACTCTCTTAACAGCAGCCAGTGTTCGTACCTGCATCTTCTAAATGAGCTTTTCTCCTTGGCTGCTCTTCCCCAGGGCATGGGGAGTACAACGCCCCATCAAGAAACTATGTGTATGTAAGAGTGAGGATGGCTTCTTCTGGGACCGGCACACCTCTGGTGCAGTCCTAGAAGAAGATAAGAGCAGCTATGATTTCACCTGGGAATCTCCCTACATTTATAGGAACAAGAAACTCCCATAACTGGCATGTGAGCTCTTACCACCTGAATGAGCTCGCCCTATGACAGCATTAAAAAGGAAGGTGGGCACTGCTCTCAACAGTCAATTTCTCTCTTGATGATGGAGTGTATTGCCAGTGAAGTCCAAAAATCTGACAATTACAGTAATTCTTTAATTGTAACTTGAGTTGTGTACTCAAAAGGTTAGTCCGATGTTTTATGGCTGGCTACTTTATCTTTTAATTAAATGCCCATCAAACCTCTTTGATGTGAGGAACAAGAGCTCATAAAATGCAGAGTCACTGCTCTGCCCGGGTAGTACTCAGTAATCCAGATTGTCTCATCCTGCAGTGTGGAGGTAATTTGAATTGAGGCTGAGGGCTGCTGTTTGACTCCTGTCTCAGCTGTACTTGATTTGCATTCTGAGAGGATCTTCCAAGAGATAATGGGATTTGTGAGGAAAGTTGATTTTACCTTGTTATCTGGTGAGGGAATAACTCATCCTGTGAACAAGCAGCAATGCAGGATGGTAATTACTCAGCCAAGTGGAAGATAGCAGGGAATGTGAGAGGCACAGCTGCTTAGCCTGACCAGTCCCTGGGTTGTTCCCTATTATAGAAATGCTATCACAGAGTTTCTTTAAGTAATTCCCTGAGGCTAGGAAAGGAGAAAAAGAAGGAAAACAAAACAAAACACACACACACCCCCAGTCCTAGGCTGCAAAATCGTGAGCACAATCACAGAAAATCATTAAAAGCTTTACCTTCATGAGATAAAATTCAGATAGCTTTGGGCTTGTTTCATGTGTATTTTCTGAGGATTTTAGACTCCTAAATCCAAATTTAAAGCTTCTTCTGGCACCCTAAAGAGAAGGAATTTTTGTGACCACCTAAACTGAAAAATTCAAGAACCCCAAACTGCACAAAGCTCAGAGTAAAATGTTTGCAAGAATCTATCAGCTGGAGGCATCCTGCATCTGTTTCAGTAGCATCCTTCCTGCTTCAGGCACCACAGCTCCCTGCAGTAGTCCCTGGTTGGGAGGCCCTGGGCCTTGTGTTTATGCATCTCACCAGGTCTTTACTTTGAGCTTCCCTCCACTCTGATGCAACTGTGTTGAACTGGCACATGTTTGTGCCTGTTTTGATATCTGAGTGGGATTTTGCTAGGAAGCACATGTGTCTTGGAGGACTTACTGGGGACCATGCAAAGGGACAGAAAGGAGGAGCAGAATAACAAGAGTACATGGAGTAGGAAGAGAGGAGATAAAGAGGACCTGCTAACACTCAGAAGGATCTTCAGCAGCAGGCAGCAGGGCTGAGGAGATCCCAACAGCCATGTTCTCTGTTCAGTCTCCCGCTTCTTACTCTTCCCCTTGGTCAGATGTTTTGAATCCTGGCACTGTGCTGGTTATCCCTGCCTTGCTTCAAGCATATTCTCAACTGCGTTTCTAGCGCCTCCCAGGAAATGCTCTCCATTTCTCCTCACCCTTCATATCTTCCCAGCTTGAGAACTACTTCATAAAAATGTGTATGGGACAACAGAGCCCAGAACAAGCTTAGGTAGTGACTATTTTTACACATGAATATGTGAGTCTGTGTGCCAAGCTGTTCTACAGAAACATGTTTATTTTTAAAAGGGACCTGTCTTATTTACTTACTCCACAAGATAGCTTCTCTGTTGGAACTCTGCACCTCTTACCTAGCAGGGCAAAGCTCTCTTCTGGAGCAGTACCTCCAAGGGCCCTTCAACTTGAGTACCTACCAAATTTCACTACATGCCATTTAATGTGTATCATGAGATAGTTTGCAGTGATGCTTTGCACCTGCTCTGAGTGCTGACCAAGACTAGACTAGACTAGACTAGACCAGAATAGACCAGAAGGTGTGTGTAGGGCTACAGAAGAATGCTGGTTTGATAAATGACTGATCTGTTTATAAGGCTCCCACATCCCTACAGCACCAGACAGCTTGTGTTGGTGATAACCACCGTGTTTGACTTCTAGGGCAGCGTTATGGGTGAAAGTTGAGGCACAGGAAGTTCCATGCAAACATGAGGAAATGTTTTTTCATTGTGAGGATGGCAGAGCCCTGGAACAGGCTGCCCAGGGAGGTTGTGGAATCTCCCTCTCTGGAGGTATTCAAAACCTGCTTGGATGCATTCCTGTGTGATCTGGTATAGGTGATCCTGCTCTGGCAGGAGGGTTGGACTAGATCATAGAATCATATAGAATCATAGAATCAATAAGGTTAGAAAAGACATCAAAGATCAGGGAAAGGAGTGGATAAAGGATTGGCATTCATAGAGTCATAGAATCAGTAAGGTTGGAAGAGACCTCAAAGATCATCAAGTCCAACCTGTCACCCAAGAACTCATGACTACTAAACCATGGCACAAAGTGCCACATCCAATCCCCTCCTGAACACCTCCAGGAATGGTGACTCCACCACCTCCCTGGGCAGCACATTCCAATGGCTAACAACTCTCTCTGGGAAGAACTTTCTCCTCACCTCCAGCCTAAACTTCCCCTGGCACAGCTTGAGACTGTGTCCTCTTGTTCTGGTGCTGGTTGCCTAGGTGAAGAGACCAACCCCTCCTGGTTACAACCTCCCTTCAGGTAGTTGTAGAGAGCAATAAGGTCTCCCCTGAGCCTCCTCTTCTCCAGGCTAAACAACCCCAGCTCCCTCAGCCTCTCCTCATAGGGCTTGTGCTCGAGGCCTCTCCCCAGCCTCGTTGCCCTTCTCTGGACACGTTCAAGTGTCTCAATGTCCTTCTTAAATTGAGGGTCCCAGAACTGGACACAGGACTCAAGGTGTGGCCTAAGCAGTGCTGAGTACAGGGGCACAATGACTTCCCTGCTCCTGCTGGCTACATTATTCTTGATGCAGGCCAGATGATTTTTCAAGGCCCCTTTCAGCCCCTAACATTCCCTGATTCTGTGATTATACTTTTTTTCTGTGCTGTTTGTAATGTTCCCTCAGCATGAAGCTCGATGTGTTGGTTTTGAGAATCAGGTTGAGTGTCTTGACCGTAGAGTAAATTAACAATCATCTTTGTGCATTCTGAAACCACTGAGGTTCCCTGGGGGTCTTCTGCTTTTGTTTGTGTGCAGTGGCTGGATCTTCCTTGACCTCTCAGAGGTAAAATCATTTTTATTCCTTGAGCTTCCTGGTTTTCTGTTGGAGAATGGCTTAAATCAGGGATGTCTCTGTGGAACAGCTACTTGAGCAAATCACTCCATTTTTAGTTAGCTGGCATGCTGAGGCAGTGAGGTCAATGGCCTTGCAGCTGTTCTCGTGGCTGTGTGTTTGCAAGATAACTGGATGGGAAAGGAAGAGCTAGGTAGGATAATTGGATGGGAAAGGAAGAGCTAGTGAGAAGGGAGTTTTCTAAGAATGTACACAGAGCCTTTGATATTGTACACAGACCTAATTGCAAGTGGGCTGGATATTATAATGTTGACAGCAATAGAATAGTGACGCTTGTGCATATTTAACTGAGATGCTATATAAACTGTGTATCCGGGCAATAAAGTTGAAGCATGCTTATCAATCACATTGATTGCTGCTGTCTTCCTCGCCGCTCTCCGATAGTTTTCTCCTCTCGGTTAATAGGGCAGGACAGCAACCGCCAGCTACAGGAAGAAGTGAATGACACAATTACATAAGCATTTGCTAAGCATACCATACATCACTGTAAGTATAACTTAAAGGATATTTAAAGCACTTTATTGCACTGGTTAATCATATGGTTAAATATGGGATACTATCGCCACAGGCTGTCAAAGATCAGCTCTTTTCTTTTATCTTGAAAGCCAGAGTGTAAGGTCACTGAAGTCTTTTAAGAGCATAGAGTGCTAGCCCATCATTTTTGTGCAGTTCAGAGGTATTTCAGACTTGATACTTGATTCACTCCAAAGATAATTATTCGTCTTTCTCCATTACGAGGAACTTTTTGCCCTTTTGTGCGTGAAAGCAAGCCACGGTGTAACTCTCAGATGAGATCACAACTTGTTTCTACCATACAAAATGTTCTCATGTATATTTTGTAGAAACTAACAAACTTTTTGATTAGACATCAGAAACCCCTCACTGGTTTGTTTGTAGACTTCCACTAGATACTAGTGGTGAAGATAAACATTTTACTCCTCACTTCCATCAAAAGCATACCAATACTTCTCCTGAAGGGAAGAGAGAATGAAAGCAAAAGTTCTCCTAGAATCTTAAAACTTGCAGCTAGTGTAGAAAAACAACTTAATTGATGTTCTCCTTGACCTTTCTCATTTTTTCATTTCAGAGCAGGGAAACTGAGCCTTCAAAAGCTTTATGGCAGCAGGGTAGAAGTGTTCTTTGTGCTGCAGCATGTCATTGTGAACAGCGATATTAAAAGCCGATTGTGATTGCGGCTAGCATTAAATGTTACGGTGACATCTCCATCCACATAACTCTGTCCCTTAAATAGAAATGTTTAAAGCGTTCTCTACCAAACTCCATGCACAGATGGTGACCTGTCAATTAGTGAGCAAGATGCAGCCACACAAAAGAAGCGTCCAGCATAAACAAAATCAATTCTATTGATTTCCAAGAGAAAGTTCACATGAGGCATGGCTCACAAAGTCCTGAATCCCACGATTTAAGTCCCAAAAAGCATGATTTATGTCCTAAACATTTCTGTGGTCAGGGCTTTTTTTTCAACAATGCAATGTATGATGTTACTCTGATTTGAGCTGAACCCTAATGGGTTTATCCACCACCTTTCTATGACAGCTGTTAAGAGACAGATGTATGCCCCCTCCAAAAGCAGAAGTCTGATGACTCTGGTTTGGGCTTTTGCAAGCCCAGAGGTTGGATAGGTGCTCTTCTGCACAGCAGTGTATGTGTGGATTTGCAGGAGAGAGAAAGAAGCACTGAACCCGGCAGTGGTGAAGGTTAAGGGGAGCTTAGAAAGGGCTTTGAGGCCATGAAGAAGTGGTAATTTTCAGTGGTTTTGAATCTCTTTTTTTCCTTTTTTTTTTTTCCTAAAAAAGCTGGAGTTAATGTGGTTGTCACTGCAGTGGAGCTACCTGACCCAACAATTTCCCCTTACATGAAATAGCTTCCAAGGATCTAAATTGTAGCTAATTACTTGGGTCAGAAGTACAAGAAGCATCCAAAGCTTCTGTTTCAGTATCTGCCCATCATGCTGCCTGCTCAATCACCAAGGTCTCTGTTCCTGGGGAAAGATATTAAAAACCAGGGAAGACAGCAAATGTCATCACATATTTTTTCCATGCAAGTGGGGGTAATACCAGAGCCCACTGCTGATCCACAGAAGGGAGGGCTCTATTGCAAATGCACCTGCAAAAGCATACCCTGGAGCCAAGGAGACCTCAGGGCAGGCTCTGGGAGAAAAGATCTATCTCCTGCAGTGTCCTGCATAGTCGCTGGTTGAACTGATTTGATTATTTGGAACTGGTGGCCACATTTGGCTTTACAGATTAAGCTTTATAAAAGGAATGCTTTTTGGCATGAGTGTTACAACTATAATGTGCTGCCTAGGTTTTCTCAGACTATTCCTTTCATAAGCTCTTTATTCACTAGCACAACTAGATGAGGTGTCCAGAGTAGGAGAAACAAAGCCCCTTTGGAGACACCTGCTTTTATCCACAGGTGTCAGAAGGAGACTTTAGGTAACTTATTTAGAACTTCCATTCCTGACTTTGAGATGACCAAAGTAAGGTGAGGAATATCAACCAACCAATAAAAACGTTATACTGCTGCAGATCTGCCCCCATACTTTTTTCTGGCACAGCTACTGCTGCAAAGGATTTCTTTGTGCCATTAACCTGTCCCAGGAATAGGCACAGCAGTTCTTTAGTGCAATGGACACCTATCCAGAGGAGGCATTACCCAGGATGGGAGGTTTCTTTGCAGACTTTACTGGCTAAATTAATCTTAAAACATCAGCTTATCACTGCATGCCATGAGCAGTTGTAGATGCTGCTGATTTATAAATGAACTGACCTCAAAGGAAAAGGGTCACACATTTCTTGTTGGAAGTATCTTGATAAATACAATGTAATTCAAAAGGCCATGAATGCCCAAACTCAGACCATGCCTGAGTGGAAAGGGATGTTCCCCTTCTAAGCTTTTTAGTGGCTTCTTCATGAGTTTTGCTGTGAAAGATAAGTCAATAACATAGCACAATTTGTGTTTGAAAGACTCTCTTCGGAAGAAGCTTAGGAAATCCCAAACTCCCCTGGTCAAATGCTTGCCCCCTTTCCTCAGATTCTGTGCTCTGTGCAGACACTTGCATTTTTGTTGTTGCTTAGCTTAACGCCTTCTTTTCCTAATTAGGTCTGCAGTGTGCAGCTCTCAGTCTGTCACATCACGAGATGCAACCGAGATGGTGCTCTGCTCTGCAGAGGCGGTGGCTGCAGCAGTCTGAGGCTGATGATGGAATTGCTTTAGAGGGTCTGCTTTGATTAATAATGAGCTTTAATCGTGATGAGCTGACATAGTGCTGCCTGCAATTTGGCCTGGTCTAAGCAGAACAGCCAGCACTCAGCTCTTCACACATGACCACATCCCTAATGAGGACTAGCCCTTTCGTGGACATCTGTCATGAAACTCTCCATCCTTCTCTCCTGCTCTCTCTTACGTGCTATGATGGGCAAAATCATAAATGGAGCATGAGTATAGATATTTGCTTTTTGGTCTGGCTTTTCTAAGGCTCAGGGCACTCAGGCTGGGCTGTGCTTGGTAAAAAGCTGAGGACATTAGTGTAAGAGAAAATGAGAAGGATGGGTCAAGCTCCCAAGAGGACCTCACATGCCTTGGCTGCCACAGTGAGGATGGGATTGCTTTTCTTCCTCTGTTATTCTCAAGGGGAAGCATGTTCTGTTGAATAGGGATTTGCCTAAAAATGTTGGGATCCCTGCTGGCCTGGGGTGCAATGTTTCTCTTATATTGCCCTGGAAGCCTGGATAGCGAGCTTGCAGCCCTATAAACTTTCATGGCCATTTGTTGGTCATGTTCCTCATCACAGAAAGTGATTCATGAATAGCTAGTATTAGGTGAGGGCTTTTATCATTGAAGCTTGCTGCTTCAAGATGTTGATGATGATGGCTCTCTTGGATTTTTTAGAAAACAGCCATGCTGACTCCCCACTCTCCATTGTCTTCTTTTGTTTCTGCATTTTATGTAGGCTTTGTGATCCTAAATTCAGCAGTTTATAGGTTCACATTTGTGAAGATGATTAGATATTTAAAAAAAAATCATTCAAATTGGGTGCCTTTTGAAAATATTGCTACACTTCTTTTTTTTTTTTTTTCCTTTTCTTTAAGCTTTTAACTACTGTTAAACATTTGGCCTCTGAATCATGTTTCTAAGACTAGATTGAGCTCAGATGTAGGCTTTCTGTTACCTAAAGCCTGTGCCCCACATTTTGGCAAATCAATCATTGCTATTCCTGCTTCGGCACTGTGGAACGGGCTGTCAACTGATATTAATCAATCTTTGTCATTGCCCATTTCCAAAAGTCATTAGCATGCTCAGCCTCACATTATATTCTCTGGCAGAAAAATAACACATTGTCAACTGTACTTTGTTACGAGCTACAACACAAGTGACCTTATTGATTGCACATAGGTAACAGAGGTCTGTATTTACCGAGGACCTGCAACTCTTTGTGTTTGCCTTTATCACATCTCCACTGCCTCTCTCTCTCTCTCTCTCTTTTTTTTTTTCCAGTATCCTTTTATTTATTTATTTTTTTAATTCCTTTGTTTCCCTTAACAGGCAAAACAGCTGTTTCCAAGGAAATGAAGATAGCTGAGGAGCCGGTACGGATGTTATGAGTGAATGAAGATATCAAGTACATCTGACTGCTGGAACACTAGGAAATGATTAATGACCCTTCAACACATAAAAAAAAAAAAAAAAAAAAAAAAAAGAGAAAGAGAGAGAAAAAAAAAGTTCTGCCAACATCTAACTATTTTTGTTGTCACATAGTAACTCTTTAAATTCCTATAAATGTGGCCACAGTGGAACTGGCACGTGTAAAAATCTTTCTTCTTAGCCATCAAGGCTTTGCAGATGGATTTCTCCTGCTAGTAATTCCTCATGATGCTTTGTGAAGGCTGGCTGTAGGGAGATATCTCTTTTTCCCCCTTTTTTTGTCTTAGAGGAGAGCAATTCAGACAAGAAAGACCTTTGTGCCATATTACTTGTCTGGCTTTGTTGTTTCTCTCTGTGTGTCAAGGGAAAGAAGTGATGTATCCTCTCTGAGCTGATTCACACTGCTGGATACCACAGTCCCCAGAGTGGTATGGTGGACAGGACCCTGCAGTATAGAGAGGGCCTTATCCCACCAGGATCTGCTCCCCATCCAGGGCCTGATCCTGCCAGCCCCATCTCAGTACCCTCAGCTCCTGCAGAGCTTCAGGGCTCTCACAGGTGCACTTTCTGCCAAGATATTTAATAAGGAAAACCTTCACAGGCTCCCGAGCAGAAAACCAATCCAGTTCTGCTGACAGGTGTGAGACCTCAGAAGATGGAGCTGCAGGCTCCTTTGCAGGGACTGGCAATTAGTGTGGTTCTTCACCATCAGGCAAACATGAAAACTTTCATAGTGTTCAAAGTTAGAGTGTGGCACTAGCAAAAACACTCCTTGGTCAATGTATCCAATAACCTACGCCACAAACCCCCTTTATAAATGGAACAGTCTCTATATATTCTACCTATTTGCAAAGCTGAATCAGAACTGGGTCCAGCCCAGGATGCTTATAAACATGAGTCACTCTGGGCACTAATCAGAATTTTTGCCCTTTGTACTGGCTTCTCAGTGTTTTCTCACAGTCCCCACTGCTGGCCAAGACCTCACATACATTTGTTAAAAATACAAGTTGTAGACAATGGAGACTAAGTTAGATACCATACTTAATAAGTAGATGTCCTCACTCCCTTCCATTTCTAGATTGCCTTAAGGTGTAGCCTCAGGAAAAATACATTATGGACTCAGGTCCTGAGCTGATGAATGCTACTCTTGTGGCAGTAAGTTCAAGATCTGAAACAAATTCTTAAGAGCTGTCGTTAGTTGGAGACAGCAGCAGGTAATGGGAAATGTTCCAGGGCATTGCTGCTGAAAACCCTTTTCTAGCAGCTAAGGATCCACAAACCTCCACACTATGGGTTGTGACATCAAGACACCGTCAACTGGAAAAGAAAATAGAATATTAGTCAGGGCTTCAACAGCCCTTCAATATGTCATCTGTTTTATTGGGACTAAATCTGAGACAGCAGGTCACTCTGCTGTATTCTTATCCAGTGCTGTATTTTGCTTTAACTGGTTTATCAGAAGAATCAGTCTCACTGGTATAATAAGAGCTCTGGTAACTCTGGAAGGAATTTCTGCTTCTGGCTGGTAGAAAATAAGACTGCAGAAGTTTTAAATCAGTTCATGCAAGGACACCTTTAACTCTGCCCAGTAAGAGCTTCACAACAGAATTTTTCTGCCTTTCCTGGGAAGTTTTATTATGAATACTTAGTAGGAGATGTCAACACCAAAATGTCAAGTTTCCTGGTCAAAAAGCTTGTGTCATCTTCTCTTATCTAGGTTTTATTTAGAAAATGCATGCAGGAGTTTCTGACATACCAGATCCAGCCTGAGCCAGTGACAATAGTAGATAATTGCCAGCAAACCACTTAGTGGATTTTAATATTGTCTGAAGAGCTTCCCAAATCCTCAGGCACATCTCTCCCTAATACAAACATTTTCAATATTTAATTTAGGTGCTGCCAAGGAAGACTGTTGTCCTCTTCTTGCCAGCTGAAAAATTGTGACCAGGTCTCACCAGCACTGGAGCAAACAGCAGTAATGACCTGCCTCGACGACAAGGAAAGATGGCTGTTGTGATCATCCACTGTCAGCTCTGTTATCACAGCAAGAGGGGTGCAAAGAGATGGATTTTGAAGCCACTTTAGAGGTTGGTGGGGTTTTTTCCCTCTATAGCTTTGTAGTGTATCAAATGAACTCCATCCTGTTTCAGCCAGTGTAAGCTGGTGTTGCTTCAGTGATTACATATTTCATAGGCTATTGATTGAAGTGCTCTTACACTCCTTTCTCCTTCTGAATGGATGTTTATGCCCTGAAGGCTTCTTCAAAGGATCTAGGGACAAAGGTTTCAACTTAGGAAAACAGGTCCAGCCTTGCTCTGCGCAGCAGGTGAGCACATACTTAAGCACATTAGAGATTATGGCACGAAAACACACAGAGTTATACACATGCTTGAGTGTGCAGCTGGATGGGGACAGGCTGTTCTAAAATCAATTAGAAAAAGATGCAGAATGTCCATGTCTGCACTTGGCACCTATTTAATTTGCTTTCCTTTTTTTTTCTTTTCCTTTTAGTTCTGCTTATGCAAGTCATTAAATAGCAATACCCACGAATGAGGCAGTGTTGTGCCACCTTTTCCCTTGTGCCATTATCAGTTTTTCTTTCTCCCCTGTGAGCATCCTTCCTTCCTCCCACAGTGAGCTTCTAATGCCTTTCTGCTTGAATGATGTGGCTGCTGCATTGCAGCCACTGGTTTTCAAAATAAGGTTTTTAAATGCCCATTTCTGTCAGGAATTAAGTGCTGTCCAAGGCAGGTCCCATAAATACAGAAATAAAATCAGATCTGATCTATGTCCTTTCTGCAGAAGACAGAGGTGATATTTGCAGCCATTTGCATGGTGTTGTGGAGGCACAGGGGGAGATCCTGCAGTGCAGGCTGCGTGATGGTGCACGCTCCTGTGCCTTTGCATCTCTGCAGCCTCTGTCCACGGGCTGTCCCATTGATTCCAGCTTTGTTTCAGGATCCTGAGAGAGAGGATAGTGGATTGTGTGGGGTACACAGCAGCTGTAACTGGGTCTCTAAATGCCAAGATTGCCTTGGGCAACATCCTTCAATGAGCAGAATAGTGGATGACTTCAGAGATAGGATGTCCTCTCAAAGGTGTAGCAATGTTACTGAGATCTTTATCCTCGGGATAATTGCTGTTGATGACTGTGAGGGCTCAAGAGATAATGGAGCATTAAGTGGGTATCTGGAAAATGGACCCCCTGTAGTCTATTGGAGGCTGTGTAGATGGAAAGCCTCTAGCCCCAGACACTGAGCAGGTTGCAGTTGTTTCTAGGCAAAATATTAAATCATGATAGATTGAGGGTTTTTTCTGCTTGGGAGATGTGCCTCTAAAGAACCAAATTTTAGCAGAGCATTAATTAAACACTGGCTCCTGCCATTAACCAGTGCTTTAAAAATGTTTCATGCAGCCTGTGTGAGGCAAAGTGTTTTCATAATACTGCAGTTTTCTGTCTGTTATCTTTTCCATTGTTTCTCCACCTCGAGTTATGGTTACATTGTTATGGTCCTTTGGATTTTATTACCTTTACCCAGCTTTTTAATTTCCCTGCCTAGAGTGAATGGGCATCCCAGACTGTGCAGGACACCCATGTTTTGACAGTGACAAGAAGTGGAAACAACTGGACCTGTTGGGATAAAACACCATGGGTGTTGCTTTACAAACAGCTGGAGATAACTGGTTTTGTAGATTGTCCCTCCCTCCAATTAAAAAAAAGCGAGGGAAGAAAGAAAAATCACCTAAGAGCAAAGACCCCTTATGTGTTGCAGCACAAGAGGGCAGTGTTACGTTGAATTGAGTCACACAAGGGTGAGATTAGAAGGGGAGGACTTGGTGGCTGATTAATTTAGCCTGCTCATGAAGAGGCGGCTGCCAGGGAAGCATCAGGTCAAGGTCAGCTCCTTCCTGGGCTGGGTGGTGGAAGAGGCAGTCCAACTCATAAACAACTGCCTGTGCCGTGCTTTGGTGTCAGCTGCCTTGGGCACTGCTGGGCAGGACATTTTGGGGCATAGGTCTTGCTTTGGGGTCCCAAAAGCCACTCTGACCCCCATGGGGGTCTGCTGTGATTTACAGCACTTGTCTGTAAACGAGGATTTCCAATCCTATGCTGGGCACAGGGTTGTATTGGAGTATTTGCTTGAAAGCTCAGCAGAGCAGCTGCTTTGTTATCAGCAGAGAATCATTGAATAGTTTAGTTTCAAAAGGGCCTTAAAGATCATCTAGCTCCACCACCCCCTACCCCTGCCATGGGCAGCAGACCAGGATGATGAAGGCTCTGTCCAACCTGGCCTTGAACGCTTCCAGGGAGGAGCCATCCACAACCTCTCTGGGTAACCTATTCCTGTCTCTCACCGCCCTCCCTGTAAAGCATTTCTTCCTAATGTCTAGTCTAAATCTACCCTCTACCAACTTAAAATCATTCCCCCTCATCCTATCACTACAAGCACTTGTGAAAAAGCACCTCCCCAGCTTTCTTGTAGGCCCTCTTCAGGTACTAGATTACTATAAGGTCTCCCCAGAGCCTTCTCTTCTCCAGGTTGAAAAGTCCCAAATCACACAGGCTGTCCCTGTAGGTGAGGTGCATCTGGGTTTAATAGAGAAGGAACACCTGGAGTACTGTGTCCAGTTCTGGGCCCCTCAATTTAAGAAGGACATTGAGACTCTTGAATGTGTCCAGAGAAGGGCAACGAGGCTGGGGAGAGGCCTCAAGCACAAGCCCTATGAGGAGAGGCTGAGGGAGCTGGGGTTGTTTAGCCTGGAGAAGAGGAGGCTCAGGGGGGACCTTATTGCTGTCTACAACTACTGAAGGGAGATTGTAGCCAGGAGGGGGTTGGTCTCTTCTCCCAGGCAATCAGCACCAGAACAAGAGGACATAGTCTCAAGCTGTGCCAGGGGAAATTTAGGCTGGAGGTGAGGAGAAAATTCTTCCCAGAGAGAGTTGTTAGCCATTGGAATGTGCTGCCCAGGGAGGTGGTGGAGTCACCATCCCTGGAGGTGTTCAAGAGGGGATTGGACGTGGCACTTGGTGCCATGGTTTAATAGTCATGAGGTGTTGGGTGACAGGTTGGACTTGATGATCTTTGAGGTCTCTTCCAACCTTACTGATTCTATGATTCTATGAATGCCAATCCTGTATCCACTCCTTTCCCTGGCATGGCTGGAGGTGAGATGTCCCAGCTCCCATGGTCTTTTATGGAGCTGCTGGAGCATTTGTGCCATATAACATCACCCAGCATCCCCAGGAACAAACCAGGTGGCCCAACACAGAGGCTTGCTGGCTGCATGCTCTGTCAGTAAAAGACAGACTCACCAGTCAGTGTTTTTTATGGAGCAATAAAAGAGAAGAAGTTGAGGAAAAGGGGAAACAAAGCAAAAAGAAGAAGAAAAAGAAAGGCATGAAAACAGTGGTGAGTGTATAAAACTAAAGATGTCCTTGCAGAGAGAGAAGGGAAAAGAACCTCTCCACAAAACCAGCATCAGATCCTTGGCTGGGTACCAGTAACATGATCTTTCCGAGTGTGGTCCAATTTTACCTGGAGCTCTCTGGCCTCTGAGGGTCCTTTTGCCAGCCTCTGTTTTTTTTCGTGAATGATCTGAGAGTGTGGGTTTTCTCTAACTTCTTCCCTGTTTTCAAGGAAGCATGAGGTTACAGACAGAGGTTTCATGTGTAACTGTGGAGTATGATCTTGAAAAGTATTCCTGCGTGTGCAAAGAAAGGTTTAGAGCATAGACATGCATAATTTATTTGTGCCTGGAAGCTTTTGTGCTCTCTATTTTTTTTTGGTGGTTGTATCATGCCTGGGAATGGACTTAAGCCATGGACATGAGCATGGTGCTCTGACCCTGAAAAGGAGGCCACTAAAGGAATCATCAGTGCTTCATGCTGTCTCAGCCAAACCTTCCAGACTCAGCCGGTGCAAAGTCCTAGGAGATCCCCCTGCAGGCTCAAAGCCTCAGGCACCATTTTTTGATGTGCACAAAAGACCTTGTTTTAATAGGAATTAATTAGCAGTTTAAATACTTGCAGGGTAGGAAATCCTCCATGGGGCATACTCGTTAAGGGTTCTTTACACATCACTTCCCAGGAGGATGCAGACTTTCCCTTACTTTCCAGCGTCCCTTGCTGCTTCAGCAATAACTCCAGTAATTGTATTACAGCTGTGAAGCGCTGCAACTGCAACCATAAAACCTATCCAGTGCTCATCCGTTCCCCTGTGTTAGATTGGATTGTGATGGGCAATAATTTATCAAAGAGTCTGAGGTAATATTGTCACATATTCATGCCTGGGGTGCCTTAAAGCAACAACGAGGTGATAATGTCAGTGTAACCACACATCCTGTTTGCATTATTTATTGCTCTCATGAATGACAAATTTGTATTTTAAAATGGCTGGGACATTTATTGGCTGTCCCAAAAAAGCTGAATTATGGATGTGGTATAATCTTATCTCCAGGGCAGACATTCCCTTTTATTATTGGCATTTAATAAGAGAACGGGTAATTAGAGGAAAGTAATTAACCCATTTCTAGGAACTTTGTGTCTTGAATAAACAGGCAGCTAAGGCAGCCGCAAGTGTGCTGCCAGGAGTCCTGTCTGCCAAAGCCATCTTCTGAGGCAGGTGGTCTGCATTACAAGGAAGGAAAGGATTGTGCATGAGTGTCTGAAAAATGGTATCACAGCATCACATTCTCTTTGGAAGTTTTAGTTTTGGAAGCATTTGGTGAATTAGGTGATTTATCCTCCTATAGGGTGACAACACATTTGGGGCAGAGGCTGAGATGAAATGAGTCCTGGAGTTTTCCTTGTCTAGTGACAATCACCAAAGACTGAGTAGGTGGCCAACTAGTAGAAGCAGTTAAAGAGTTGCATAATGCTGAATTATCAGCAAAAAATCAGTGCTTGCAATATGGGCTGGGTCTCCACTGATGTAGGGTATGTGGCTTTCCAGTGTCACACTTGCTGCAGTGTGGGATGCATTGCTGGAAGCTATTCTGCCATGCATAACAGGAGAGGGCAATCCCCTCCCCTGAAAAAGATCCTTTAAGTCTTCTTTCACTGTCCCACATTTACCCCTTTCTGGAAAATGTGACTAGATACTATCATTAAAAAAATAACCTACCAACCAAGTAAAAAACCACCAAAAAATCTGCTCTTTCAATAACAGAACATATTGTGGGACTAAGAGTGTATCCAGAAAGACAATAGGTATGGTTAGCAGCAAAACAATTGCCAGTTGATAGACACATGGAAAACGTCTTCACCATAAATGTGGTCAAATACTAGAAATAGAGCCCATGGGGTCCTGGAGATATTCAGACACTGCACAAGACCCTGAGCAACCTGATCCACCTTTGAAGTGCTGCATGAAGCAGACGTAGGATTGGCGACCTCCAGTGATATCTCCCAACCCACACTGCTCTGAATCTGGAAGCTGATCATGTCCCTGACCACTTGAATCACAGGAATTTCTTGCCTTTCTGCCTGGGCAGCTCTGGGAGAGGGCTGAGCTTCTGACAAAGCCAGGGTTGGAGAGCACTGGTTGGAAGGCATGTGGTAACTATGCTGAATCTGCCCCAAATACAGGTCCATGTGGTGTTTCTTGTGTTGCCAGAGCAGCTGTTGGTGCAGTTTATCACAGGGAAATTATATTCAAGGATTCATGCAAATTATGAGGATGCTAGGAAGTGTTCTGGCACCTGGTGAGCCACTGCTCCTCTGCTCTAAAAATGCTCTTTATCTGCCTCTCCTTTGCAAAGTGACACGCTACGAATGTGTCTGATTTTGTAAAGGGTGCTTTTTCTGTAGGCTCTCAAGCTGCTTTGGGCTGTGTGATTATGAGAGGTGAGTCTTTGCTCCCAATTTGCTGTCATTATCAGCATTCACAACCACTGCCTGAGAGGCAGTGGGAGTTGAGCCCCAGTGCAGCTCCAGGTGATTGCCCTTCTCTCCTGGAGCCTCAACTCACACTGCACGAATGTCAGCACCCAGTGATTGCCATCACTTCACTGGATGGCCAGGCAGGTAAGGAAGGCTGTGGTTACCATTTAAATGAGGTTCACAGTCCTGCCAGGAGGTTAATTACTTTTCTTTAAATAAATATGAACAGTAAGACCTTTCTTTCTTTTCTTTGACTTACTGAAAGTAAGCTCAAAGAAAGGAAAAACTGATATGAATTTACACTTCCCAATTCTACAGCTGTGTCTAGAAAATATTGCCCTAGTGCAGATAAACTGGAGTTGAAGGTGAAGTGATCAGATGGGTAGCAGAAGGCTTATTATGGGAAAACAGCTTCACCAGCAAACCATTTCTCAGGTAACTAAAGACTAACCATTTCTGCAAGCTGGACACTTGGCCACAGGAGGATGAAGGGGCCATAAAGTTTAGACAAAGGACTGAAGTTGCATAGTGGGATGGAGTATAAACATAATCCTAACATTAGCTCTGGAGATGGAGTCTAAATTACTTGATACCTTATCATCTAGGTGGAGGTGTCCCTGCTCACTGCAGAGTGGTTGGACAAGATGGCCTTTGAGGGTCCCTTCCCACCTGATGCCATATGTGAGTCTGTGTGAACCAGGAGCTCTGCAGCTGACCGTGTTGGGCAGTGTGCTCAAACACTATGCTTGGTCTACTGTTCAGTGCTGCATTTTTGGCTAGCTGTTCTGACTTTCCCTAAACAAGGGAATCACTGCAGTTTTCATACTGGAGTGGCTCCTCCAGCAATGGATCTTGAGACCTTGTCCACTCACTACCTCTGTCCAAAGGTACTCGAGCAGGAAACCAGCCCCTGAGCTGAAGGCTAGTGCTGCAGCACAGCTGCAGAAACAGCCTCCTGTCATGCCAAGGAATAAAAAGGGAGGGAGATTCCTTCTCTCCAGTGAGCTCATGTTCTGAGAAGAGGCTGTGGCAGCTCATTGCTAACATATGCAGCACTAGACTATATACACAAGCAAGGCTGTGGGGGCTGATGGGGATTGCCTGCAATCCCAGACAACAAAGCAGGAGAGGTTTACACCGGGGTGACAACAGCGACTGCACCTCCTCGTGCTGCCAAGAGATCAGACACCACCGGGCCAGATGTTTAACACTGAGGAGTTCTAACCGGTCATGGTGCTTTGAAGTTTCTTTCTGAGCTCTCAAGTGCATTTTCTTAAAGGCCAAAATACACTTTGAGTGCTGTGTTGTCACGGCAGCATCCGGTCCTGCTCTAGGATGTGCCAGTGTCCCAGAATAGAAGGCATGTGTATTTTTGCTGAGATTTTCTTTCTGAATGAGCAAAATATCAAGCACTTGCCATAAAGCTTTACTCTGAGTAATGCTCTTGTCCTTCTAGATTTGGGTGACTATCTGACACAGTCAATTTTGGCTGAAGATTAAAGTGCAGAGGGAGACTGTAGGTCTGGCTGTAGTTTCCTTCCACCCTGTCCTGGCAAAACAAATCAAAGACAAACGTGACATCCCACTCTGTGTGTTAGGCAGGGCAGCAGTCTGGGGACTTGGAGGTAGGTGGTTTGGGGGATGCTGGGCTGGGCTGCCCTCATGGATGGAGCCAGGCTAATTCCATCCTCCCTGGATGCACTGCAGCTGTGTCATGCTGGGTGTTGTGGGGATCCTGGTGGAAAGACTGGCAAATTGCCTTGAAGATTTCTTGAGAAGAATCATTCAAGCTTTGGAAGGCTTTTTAGGACTTGTCAGATTAACAGGCACTGAGAAAGTAGATCCTTGGGACAAGGGTGTGCTAGAGTCCAGAAATGCTCAGCTGAGCTCCTTCCCAGCCTTTTTGCCCCTGTGAATCATAGAATCATTTTGGCTGGAAAGACCTACAAGATGAAGTCCAACCATTAAGCTGGCACTGCCAAGTCACCACTAAACCATGGCTCTCAGCACCACATCTACAGGTCTTTTAAATATCTCCAGGGATGGACGTGTGCCAAGGGAGGTTTAGGCTAGATGTTAGGAAGAAGTTCTTCACAGAAAGAGTGACTGGCCATTGGAATGTGCTGCCCAGGGAGGTGGTGGAGTCACCATCACTGGAGGTGTTTAGGAAGAGACGGGATGGGGCACTCGGTGCCATGGTTTAGTTGATTAAATAGTGTTGGATGATAGGTTGGACTTGATGATCTCAAAGGTCTTTTCCAACTTGGTCTATTCTATTCTATTCTATTCTATTCTATTCTATTCTATTCTATTCTATTCTATTCTATTCTATTCTATTCTATTCTATTCTATTCTATTCTACTCTACTCTACTCTACTCTACTCTACTCTACTCTACTCTACTCTACTCTACTCCATTCTGTCCTCTGGACAGCCTGTTCCAGGGTTTCACAGCCATTTCAGTGAAGATATTGCTCCTAACACTGAACTTAAACCTCCCCTGGCACAATTTGAGGCCATTTCCTCTTGTTCTATTCCTTGTTAGTTGGGCAAAGAGATCAACACCCTCCTCACTCAACCTCCTTTCAAGTAGTTGTAGAGACCAAGAAGGTCTCTCTTGAGCCTCCTTTTTTCCAGACTAAACACTCCCAGTTCCCTCAGCCGGTTCCCATAAGGCTTGTTCTTCAGACCCTTCACCAACTTCATTGCCCTTTTTTGGACAGGCTAGGGCATATCACAGTGTCCTTCTTGCAGTGAGGGCCCAAACATGACCTTCTCCCTCTTTCATGATGTGATTGGGTGTAAGTCCCCAAAGAAACCATGTTCTTCATGGACTCAAACTCTGCTTTGCAGAGGTGCTACTAAACTCACCCCATCTGTATTTTTATCCCACAGTGACAGCACTGCAATGCTGAGCATTTACTTCATGCTCCTCTGTCCCAGGGAAGGGCACCCAAGGCAGGGCATGCTGGGGATGCCAGAAGCTGTGGGCTCACCCCAGGAGCCACTTCCCTCCACGCTTTGGCAGAGGGGCTGTGGTGAAGCCGGCAAAGTAGGGAAGATGGACATGTGAAAAGCCAGACATAGTTTATGCCCAAAGACCAGAGAGAATCAATATGTTCCCACAGAACCTATTACATCGAACCTGTGTTTTCAGGTGGAAGATTTCTGAACACACTTGAAAACGAGGCTGGCTTTATTTGCAAAGGCCTAGTGAGTGATAAGCAGCTGATTTAGCATAACATTCATTTTACACTGGAAAAAGAAATATATTGAGGCTAGTGTGGTTTGGTTGTTGGTTTTTTTTCCTCTGTGATGTTGGGAACGGTGATTGCCCAGCAGGTTGTGACAGAAGCTGTGTCGGCTCTATTTCTGAGCCAATTGGTATGGGTTTGCTACTGGAGATGGCAAAAAATAACCACCACTAATTGGAGTTGGGGAGATGCCAGTTCTTGATTTGGAGTAAAACCAAAAGTGCTGGCAAATTTTTAGGGAAAGCTTTTTCTTGCAAAACAATTGACATTCACAAGTCACTAGATCAAACATCTGGTGGAGCTTACAGGAAACAGCAATAAACCCCTGTAGCTGGCTGGGGGGGTGGGAAATGCTTTTTTCAGTATATTCAGCTTCTCTAGATGATGAAGTTGACCAGATTTACCAGGAGAATGATGAGCCTTGCCTTTCCTTTATGCTGAACTGTGTGTGCATTGCAGGCTGCTGCTTGTGTAGCACACTAAACAAAACTTCTGTAGCATGAAGGTTTTAGAGATCCCAGACTTTCATCTTGTCCTGAATCTGCTTAAAACATCACACATGGGAAAAAAAAAAAAAAGAAAAGGGCATTAAAAGAATTTAAAAAAATCACAGCTGTGCATAATAAGACCACTACAGAAGTTGTTATTTATACACAAATATGTAAGAATCAAACCAGGGCTAAGAGGACAAATTTCTACTCTATTGAAATGAAATTATTTGCTATGTCCCAGATGAAAGAAGTGACCCAAAACAGAACAGTTTGCACAAAATGTGTCAGTATGGTCAAAACAAGTTTTTGATGAAAGAAAAGATCTCTGCTGGGAAGTTTTCATGCAGTTCTGAAGCAGGGGGCTCAAGGCAGAGCACTCTCAGTGCCACCACCGCTGATGCATGCTTTGTTCTGATCCACCACATCAGGAAAAGCCAGTTAAAAGTCATTAGTCCATCTCTTTTCCCCTGCAAGGTTGTTGGTTATGACTGGGAAAGACAACCCAAAACTTCACCCCAGGGCCCATCCTGGCCAGGAGTTCTCCTGTCAACATTCTCTTTAGGGATAGCCTCCTTGCTCATGTGACCTAGCCCATTGGAGTGATGGTGTGTATGGGCTAGGAGAGACGGGGAAGAGAGCTCTCCTTCTTTTGTTTTGTTTCCTTCCACTGATTGCCTGACAGCATCCTGCACTAAGCAGCATCTTTGCTTTTCCAGTGAACTAGCAAATCTGAGGGAGAAGTGTTTGTTTTGCATCTCAGGGTGAGACCTGAATTCAGAGCTAGCTCGGGGATTAAAGTCACAATCTGCATCTGCCTTGAGGACAGGCTTTTTCCAGTCTGCTCCTTAAAGCTCCTGCACACTGCTGTGAACACTCCCTTTCTCTCCACTCTGCCTCATTCTGCAAGAGCAGGGCAAAGACTGGAAGTCATTAGTGGCCTGGAAAGGTCTAAAAACTGCCTTGCCTATGGCTTCTTTGTCCTATTCCACTCTGTCGCTCTGGAATTGTAGTAAGGTCCTTTATTGTGCCCAGAGTATGCACCCTCATAGACCCACGAGTGTATTCCCAGCTGCACCAAGTTTTCTGGGATTTATTTTTTTGTTCAACATCTTTCTGGGTGTGCCTACCAGAAAATAAAAACTAAAAGCAGCTCCTCCAACCTCTATCAGAATCTGACCTATGAGAGTTTTTTTTCCTTGTGAGCCCCAGAAAACTCAGCTTTATGCCTCCTGTTTCATGCAGACACTAGTCAGCTGAGTGCTTTCTGCACAGAGCACAGTCTCTTCTCTCAATTACCATGACTGTTGGAGCTTTGAAGTTGATGATTTTATGTTGTTAGAATACAAATTGGTCATTAGAAATATTAATAATGACTGCTTGACTTTATCATTAGCCACGTATCTATATCGCATTCAGGAGCTGTTAGTCTTCAATGAACACGTTCCAAATAATCCATTTATATTTAAATAAATTGACATGCAATAGCTTTCCAAATCAATCTAAATCTAATTCCTATTTAAGAGCCTCTGTGTTGCCTCTTAGTTTTTCTTAGGATAGCAGCAACTGGGTTTGGTGGACCACAGGATTTGCTTGGAGTCTGCAGCTCCAGGAGGGCTGAGTGGCAGAACAGGCAATGGTCTGTTCTTTTGTAGCCTCTTCATCCTTCAGCTACAGGGAAATTCAGGGACTGTAGCATTGGTGGGACGAAGGATTGGCTCATCTGCCACCTGCATGAATGTTTCCAGCAGTTGATGAGATTTCTTAAATCTGAGACTGTTAAAAGTTATTTTCTGTGTTTCCATCTGTAAAATTTAAAATTATCTGCTAACACTTTTGATAGCTTGGTTTAAGTTCCATGGTCACTTTACTGATTTAATAAGGTAAAGGTTCTCCTGGCTTATTGCCACACCTGATCAAATTTCAAGTGACAAGTGTAGGAGGGAGCTTCACAGCAGTCAATGACAAGGTGCAGATGAGATGATTGCAGAGTGCTGGGAGCTTCAAGCTGGGTCTGAACTGCAAAGTTTGGATCCTGTCAGGCCCAGGCAGGTGAGTTTTGTGATTCAATCCCCAGCCCATGAAGCAAAGATTATCATTTTCAGGACCCTGAAGCCTCTAATAGTTTACCCATTTGGGGCAAATACTTAAATGTGCCTGAGCAACAAACCACATATCATGCCTGCCAAAAATCAGTTACCAGGTTTGATTAGGAGAAGGAATTGCATTTTTATGCCTCTTTGGACTGCCATCCTTGATCATTCCTTGCTCATTTGTGCGGATATTGAAGAGAAGATTGTGTTTTTCTGGAGATGAGAGGACTGCTCCTCAGCCAGAGGACACTCTGTGTGGTATTGCTAAAGCCACACTAATACTTGAGGAGTGAGGATCACACTGATAAGTTTCTCCTTTTTAGGGTTTAGGCTTTTTCACTGGCACAAGAGAGGGGCCTTTATATTGACTGCAGTCAAAAGCTGAGGAAAGTATTCCTTCATGGAGGAGCACAGTGGGTGTGAATATCTCAGCAGTGAGAAGAAGCTGTGAAACCCCACCAGGGAGTTCCTGAAGGTGCTGAAAATACCTTTTCTTCAACTGTTTTGAAATGTGTTTTTATCCCCATGAAGCTCCTATCAAAACAATCGCACAAACCCTCACATCTTGCTGCAGACTGATCTTGTTTCTCTGTGCTTTCCTCTTAGTGAAAATAAACAATAAAAAAAACCACTCCCAGCTTATGAAGATCAATGAAGATTGCTAAACCAAGTGGTGCTTGGTGCAGGTGGGGGTGTGTTGAATGTTCTTCTGGATATGTGGCACACTCTCCCTGGCCCCAGGCAGTCACCAAGAGACAAGTCACATAAAGGAAAGACAAATGGATTAGCGAACATGGATATGGCTGCTAGGTCAGACCTGCCTGAGACCTGGATTAGTTGGGGTGTCAGGAGACCTGAAGATATGATCTTTAAGGTCCCTTCCAACCCAAACCGTTCTATGACGTTGCTTTGTTAATTACAGGTATTTGGCTGCAGTGGAGGCTTGTCTGGCTGTCCTGGCCACTGACTCTTGCTCAGAGAGACTCCACCAGATAGATGGAGCTCTGTCCTTCCCCAAAATAAAGGAGGAGGTGTGCTGGGCAGTGCTTCCAGCTCCCAGGGACTCCACAGCTGCACAGGAGCTGCTGGAAAGGAGCTGAAAACCTGCCAACTAGGACAAGGAGAGAGAGCCCACGTGGGGCTTCCTTAATAGGGAGCCGTTTAGGGTTGCTGAACAAAAGGACTTGTCCTGCAACGGTACAATAGGCAGAGAGAGAGTCAAAAACAGAGCTTATTTGACTGTGTTTCAGCCAGGTCTGGTGGAGTTTTTTCCACTTTGAAAGTTCCTTTATCCTCGTTTGTGCTTCCACAAAACATCTGTGGTGTATCAGGGCTCCTGGGGTGCTTTTGTGCACAGTGGAGAAGGGTTCAGGTTGGGGCTGGGATGACTTCACACCACATGCCAGAAAACTTCCTCCAGCCCCATCCAGTGAACTTTAAACCCAGTGAAACACCTACAATCACTGCAAGGTGCCACAGCAGGAGAGCAGAAAGGGTGAAGGGCAGCAGCAGCTTTATATAACTATACAGGTAGAGGGAATTTGTTAGGTGAGAATGGCCATGTGATGTGAAATGTGGAAAATCCCCAGTGGCTCTGCCACATTTAACCCTGGCATGGAGGAAGCCCAGGAATAATACATGCTTTATACAAGCTTTCATTGATAGCTTTTCCCAGTGAGATTCTCTATCTGGTGTGGTTTTGTTCACTAGCGCTGTGTGATGCTGCCTTTCATTTTCCCCAGTCATTCCTACCTTTCCACTGGCCTGTTGTTGCCCATACTTACTACCTGGAGTCCTTTGGGTGACATCTCTTTTCCTTCCTCGGAAAAAATCGAAATGAAAATCCACTACCTTTGCTGAAGAATATATCATGTCCTATTTAAAGTCAGCTGAAACACTTACATGAGCCCCAAACTGGACCTGAAATTGTTGCTTCCTTTCAGGTTTCTCGCTGTGATATTTGCCTCCTAGCAACCAGCATTTGCAGGCAGCAGTACAGCAACACTAAGCTCTCCCTTGTGTGCTGCAACTGGCATCCCAGTGCATCCCACAGAGCTTTACAAAGCACCCAGTTGTATCAACTCACTCCAGTTGCTGTAGGTGTCATTTAGACAGCAGCTTTATACAACAGTCTGAAAAGTAAGGGGAAGTTCTATCCCACAGAGGCTGTAATGGGAGATAGGAAGTACTGCGAGGTAAATTAATACCCTAGGTTTGACACAACTACTCAGAGGATGTTTAGGGATCACCTGTGGTTTTATGTCTAGAATATCCCAAATGGGTGGCGAAGCTCTGGCTAAGCTCTAGCTCAGAGCTGCACTTTGTGCATCAGCTCATCCCAGGTGCAATCTTCCAATCCTGCTCTTTGACAGCTAATTTGGTGCCTTTTTCTCCCTTTAATTACAGCAATTCATCACACTCTCTGCCAGCTCATCCTCTCTGCTAGACCGGGGTGGTGAATGTCAGTTGTTCAGGTAGGACAAGGTGAAGCTTGCTTGCTGGGAGCAGTGACTCTTCCTTAAGGACCTGGCAAATGCTTTCAGATGAGCGAAGCCTTTGGGTTACTTCAGCTCCCTTCTGCTTCCTTTTCTTCTATTTTTTTTTTTTTTTTGCATGTCCTTTCTATAGATTTGGTTCCTGATTAGCCAAATTGCATCTGTTTTGGGTGTATACAGGGAAACTTGTGTGTTCCTGGGGGACACAACAGCGTTCATGTGGCTCTGTCAGCAGGATACTTCAAATGGCTATTTGTGGTCCAGAAGAGCCTTGGCCTCCTT
The DNA here is from genome assembly GCA_033816785.1 of Picus viridis. Taxonomy (NCBI): domain Eukaryota; kingdom Metazoa; phylum Chordata; class Aves; order Piciformes; family Picidae; genus Picus; species Picus viridis. The sequence goes on along the minus strand of CM066592.1, from coordinate 14,920,796 downwards.
GGCTCTTTCTTAAGGATGTCACAATAACAGATGTCTCACAAGTTTTGGATGAATAACTTCCATTCTAGTGAATCCTATTTGAAAGTTGCCAGTGACTCCTCTTTGTTCATTAGTCACTAGTTTAAAATCTGAAGGGCTTGCTGCTTGTGATATTGGGGAGGTGATTCAAGGTTATTTAATTGAGGTGTTTCATAAGTAGCTCAGCTTTTATTAAACGAGAGAAGTAAATATTTAGTGCCCAAAAAGAAAGCTGAACATACAAAGCTGCAGGGCCAACATTCAGATGGCAAGTTAAGGCTCTGACACCTTTAAGATTACGTTACAGCTATTGTTTTTAGATGTCATTACTTTTTAAATGAACTCCTGAATTTTTAGGGCCTGGAGCAATTCACTAGCAAAGAATTGTGGTTTTAAGATGCAGCACAGCTTTGACACCCTGGCTTTGATGAGAAGGAAGAGACTGGACTGGGGTGGAGGGGGTGTATTTTATTTCATGCTGCCTGTATACCTATCCGTACTAGCACATCCACTTGATTTGTATCTGTCTTGCCAACTGGGCAGTCTTCAAGGGTCATGTCTATAATCTAAGAAAATAAAAAAAATTGACTACTGACATAAATATACTTTGCATTTCACTGCTTCAGCACTCAGAGAGTCTGAATAGTATAAAAATAGCAATTTAACAACAACTGCTGCTCCCACAGCAATTAAGAACCTATGAAATCTGAAAGATGATGAGCATCATATAATTGGTTTGTGCAGGGTCTAATGAGACTCTGTTTTCTTGCTATATTGAATATTCTCTTTCTTGAGAACAGAAAGAATAATTGATGATAAATATTTATAAGTTAATATTATCTTTCTCCTGTCATGGAGCCTTTATCAACAAACTACATGTAAAAAAGAAGGTACTCACATTGGAAATGCAGCTTAGTTTGTACTGTTTAGTGCTTGTACTGCAGTGGTGTGCCCAGAAGACTCAGTCCAAGATCTCATGCTTTCCATGTCAAATTGCTGGATGCTCAGATCAGGCTATAGTGAAAGTCCAGGTAACTCCAATGGCACTCTGGTGTCCAAATGTCACAGAAAGGTGTCTGGATGTTTCTTTGTGCAGTGCCCCAGTAGTTACAGGAGCAATGTGAAGAGCACTCCTCAATCACCTGCTGAGGGCATTTCAACTGAAGATGATGGTTGACCAAGGCATGAGAGCTCATGCCTGCTTTGGGAGCAAATCCTGGAGTAATACACAGTGAAGCAGCACAAGCAATCTCAGAGTTACATATGACTTTTCTTAGCTGCTTGCACACCTATTTACTGTGCTTGATCATTAAAATGAGTTAGGCTCTGCACAGCATGGGTGGTTTTTATCGGGGCAGTGGGTAAGTGTTTGTATCTTAAGGAATGAGTCAGCTACAAGATGTCTTTCAGCAAGTAAAGTTTTTCTTCAAAGCTCTGTTCTTTTCTTTGATCATACACAAGTTTTAACAAAAGACACCAAACAGTTTCCTCTGTAGACAAAAAAAACAAAAACAAAAACAAAAACCAACCAAACAAAAAAACCCTCCCCAAACAAACAAAAAAGGGAAAAATCCCCCCAAACCAAAAAAAGCAAAACCCTATTTGGGCTGCATTCCCAACTATCTACATTTTGCTGTGAAGAACAACATCCTCGGAGCTGCCGTGACTGAATAGGGCAGAGTGAGCTGAAGGTCCAGACACAATCTCCCCAGGCTTCTGCTGTCAGAGTACACCCATGGAAGCATCCCATCTTTGGGAGGAATTTTGGAATCTGGAACCATCCTAATTAATTCAACCTCTAGTCACTGCCATATTTTACTTCTGTAACTCTGCTTAAGGTTCCTTATGAGGGTTTGGGGGACATATAGAACCCTAGAATCAACAGGGTTGGAAGAGACCTCAAAGATCATCAAGTCCAATCTGTCACCCAAGACCTCATGACTACTAAACCATAGCACCAAATGCCATGTCCAATCCCCTCTTGAACACCTCCAGGGACGGTGACTCCACCACCTCCCTGGGCAGCACATTCCAACGGCTAACAACTCTCTCTGGGAAGAATTTTCTCCTCACCTGCGGCCTAAACTTCCCCTGGTGCAGCTTGAGACTGAGTCCTCTTGTTCTGGTGCTGGTTGCCTGGCAGAAGAGACCAACCCTCTCTTGGCTACAACCACCCTTTAGGTAGTGGTAGACAGCAATAAGGTCCCCCCTGAGCCTCCTCTTCTCCAGGCTAAACAGCCCCAGCTCCCTCAGCCTCTCCTCATAGGGCTTGTGCTCGAGGCCTCTTTTTTTATGTTACTAAGTCCAGTGGCCACTTGAGAGCCCTTTTGGACATGGCATGAGCTGTGGTGTACAGTCTGAACCTGTTTTATCAACGTGGACTTCCCAGTGTCCTCTCTCTTGGTGAGCTCTGCTGACATGTGCTACAATAATGATCTGACTGCAAGTAAAATAATGTCAAGGTAAATATTGATACTTCAGTTACTTTTATAAATTGTACTTTCTGAGATCCCTGTGCTTGACTTGGGCATTAGAGTATGGATTCTATCTGATTCTGAGAACACACCATTCTGCCTGCTCATTGCATATAATAGCTTATACTTCCATCCTTGGGTAATTGCCTCTGCTTTAAAGAGTGCCCCTGAATTGTATTTACACAAAAAATTAATGTTCCCTTTTTACAAGGAAAAAATTGGAATCTGTGTAAGTTCAATTTTCTCTCTTCTTCTTCCATGGTCTCAATCATAAATAATTATCTCTGAGTGCTCATGGGACAGTGTAAAGGCTTCTCACAAGCAATTGCTTTTACAGGTTTTTTTATAGCTGGGGTGTTGAGGAACTAGTAGTCGGACATGGAACCAATGGTGGTTGTAAATACCTGGGAATATAAATCTTTTTTTTTTTTCCCCAGGAAGTCAGATGATGGCAGGACAGAGATTCCTGAAGAACCTTCTTCTGAAGGCAAAGGTGACCTCTTTTCAGCAAAATATTAGTGGGTATGTGGACAGCTGCTGTGACTGCAAGGCAAATTTCTTTATTTAAGGAGGAAGAATTCTTACTTGTCACCAGGGAAAATGTTAAGTGCACAAGAAGTGTCTCATGTAGTACAAACTACAATGGTGCTCTTTCCTGAGGCACATGCTTAGATAGGATTTCTTAAAGAAGATGAGGGGGAACATGGCATGCCTGATGTCTTCTTAAGCATACTTGCTGAACAAGGTCATGTTAATTCATGCGGGTTCAAAACAGTTTCACTTCCAGGATCAGGGATTATTTCACAGAATCACAGAATTTCAGGGACTGGAAGGGACCTCAAAAAATCATGTAGTCCAACCCCCCTGCCAGAGCAGGATCACCTATATCAGATTACACAGGAATGCATCCAGGCAAGTTTTGAGTATCTCCAGAGAGGGAGACTCCACAACCTCCCTGGGCAGCCTGTTCCTGTGCTCTGTCACCCTCACAGTGAAATTTTTCCCCCTCATATTTACATGAAACTTCCTATGCCTCAACTTCCACCCATTGCCCCTTGTCCTGTCACTGGCCACCACCGAGAAGAGCCTGGCTCCATCCTCTCAGGACTCACCCTTTACATATTTATAAACATTGATGAGGTCACCTCTCAGTCTCCTCTTCTCTAAGCTAAAGATCCCCAGCTCCCTCAGTCTCCCCTCACACAGAAGATGTTCCATTCCCCAGTCACTGAGACTGGATAAAAGGTGCAGGTCTTAGAAGCAGCAGATGATTTTTCCCCCATGATATTCTGAATGAAAATTGTATTCTCTTCTTAAAGGAAAGAGCAAGTGCAGAGGAGGGCAACGAAGCTGCTGAAGGGCCTGGAGAATAAATCTCATGAAGAGCAACTGAAGGAGCTGGGGCTGTTTAGTTTGAAGAAAAGGAGGCTAAGAGGAGACCTCTTCACCCTCTACAGTCACCCAAAAGGACATTGTGAAGAGGTTGGTGCTGGTCTCTCTCACAGGTAGAGATAGAACAAGAAGGAATGGCCTCAAACTGCAAGAGGGTAAGTTTAGACTGGACATTAGGAAATTTTTTTCCACAGAAAGAGTAGTCGAGTCACCATCCCTGGATGTGTTTAAAGGTTGTTTAGATGTGATGCTTGGGGATATGGTTTAGGGGTGAACTTTGTAGAGTAGGGTCAGTGGTTGGACTTGATGATCTTGGGGGTCATTTCCAATCTGAATGACTCTATGATTCTACAAAAACAAATGAAATAAAGCACAAATAGTGTTGCTGACAGGTACCACTGCTGAGAGCAGGAACATGGGAGAACAGAGTGTGGAGGGTTTAACCTCTGCCTGCTCCATTCTTGTGGTGAAGACAGAAATAACAGACTTCCTCATTCGGGAAAAGCTGTTGCAAAACTGAAGAGGATGCTGCAAAGAGCTGTAGCAAAGATATGAGGGCAGGAAAATGGTGAGAGATCTACAGAGCTCTGTCTGTTTGGCTTATCAGAAAGATTTCAGACTTGATGTGATGACAGTGTTCACATATCTTCAGGAGGAATAAATATTCTGTAGGTACTGTTCCCTCCAGTGCCTATAGGCATAGCAAGAACCAGAATCTGAAAGTAAGATTAAGATCCATTTGTGTTTTAAATGGCACACATTTTCATGGTTAGCCAGGAAGAAAAGCAAAGAAAATTTAGAAGAGACTGTAGATGGTCCACTTTGATGCCTATAATTGTAGTAGTGAATATCTTGAAAGTCTGGATCAGACACTGGCAACCAGTCCCTCTCCAGCAGACTGACCAGAGCTGGGTCTCCCACCATAGGGGGGATGCCCCATGCAAGGTCCAAGCACTCAGCAGGACTGTACATGCGATTGCTTTTAGATGTGCTGTCTGTCTGTGTACCTGAACCAGCTCCACACAGGCAGGGTTACAGTAGAGGGTGCTCTGAGCTTGGCTTGGCCGGGTGGCCCACAGCCCTTTTCCTCCTGGGAGAGGCTGAGGAGTATCTCTGGCAAACTGTCCCAGGAGCAGCGAGCTGGCTAATCCAGCTGTGCAGGCGTTCTGTGGCCAGGCTTGTGTAAGCTTTTGTGCCTGCGAATTAAATCACTGCGCGGATCCAAGGTCCTTGAGAGCTGTTGCTGCCTGTTTTGGAAGCTGGAGCAGCGCTGTGTACGTGGTTCCCACCGAGAGTGGTTATGTAAATACTGCTCTCACCATAGTTAACTAACAGAATTAACTCGGCTGGGAGACAATATTCCTCTAATTTATCCTCCACAGTCTTTTCCCCACCCCACCTTTGGTGAAAGGGCATTCTGGTATCAAAGCTCTGACAGGACTTTTAATCAAGTAATTCATTGTAGAATAATTTCTTATTTATGCTTCCTGCTTCCCTTTATTTATTTATTTTTTAATTATTTTTAAAAAACTTTCAACTTTTCTCACTGGGAAAAAAAAAAAAAAAAAAAAGTAAAAAGGGCAGGGAGGAACATGGAAAAAAAAATACACTACTCATTTCCTAGTTTTGTTTTAAAAAAATAATTAAAAAAAAACCAAATTGGAAGACTTTCAAACCCCCTGAAGCACTGCTCGTGAACATTTCCCATTTCAAAATCAGGCCAGTATCTAGGCTGGAGGGAGAGGTCCTCCAGCTCACCCCAGCCAGTTCTCACAGCATTTTTAAAAGATTCTGTTAATATTCAAGACAAAGATGGAATCTGGTTAGGCCACACCTTGAGTACTGTGTCCAGTTCTGGGCCCCTCAGTTTACAAAAGATGTTGAGTTGCTGGAAGGTTTCCAGAGAAGGGCAACAAAGTTGGTGAGGGGTTTGGAGCACAAGCCTTATGAAGAGAGGCTGAGGGAGCTGGGGTTGCTTAGCCTGGAGAAGAGGAGGCTCAGGGGAGACCTTCTTGCTCTCTACAACTACCTGGAGGGAGGTTGTAGACAGGCAGGGGTTGGTCTCTTCTGCCAGGCAATCAGCACCAGAACAAGAAGACACAGTCTCAGGCTGCACCAGGGGAGGTTCAGACTGGATGTTAGGAAGAAATTCTACACAGAGAAAGTGATTGCCCATTGGAATGTGCTGCCCAGGGAGGTGGTGGTGTCACCATCATTGGAGGTGTTTTGGAGAAGACTTGATAGGGTGCTTGGTTGCATGGTTTAGTTGATTAAGTGGTGTTGGATGCTGGGTTGGACGCAATGATCTTGAAGGCCTCTTCCAACCTGGTCTATCCTATCCTATCCTATCCTATCCTATCCTATCCTATCCTATCCTATCCTATCCTATCCTATCCTATCCTATCCTATCCTGTCCTGTCCTGTCCTGTCCTGTCCTGTCCTGTCCTGTCCTGTCCTGTCCTGTCCAGCTGCTGCAGGGCTTGCTAAGAAAGACAGTGGGCTAGGCAGGAAGAGAAGCCAGTCTGTATAGTTGGGTTCTGGATGTCTGCGTGAGGCTGATGCATGACAATGCTGAAGACCTGCAAGTGAGCAGTGCCATGAACATGCTCCTTGGCATTTGGAGGTGCAGCACGCTGTCTGCTGTGCTTCTTTAGTCAGTCTGGCTTTCCTGCCCCTCCAAATCTTCAAGGAAAGACTTGGCATTTACTCTTTGACATTTTATTTGCTTAAGAACTCTTCTTAAAATACTGTGATTTACGTACAAAATATCATTTAAGTATAAAGTACCACTGGAGCTCAGTCAAGTCCTGAATTGACCTCTGCCTAGCCCTCAGATCTTTCAGCATCTTGTTTGATCTGCCTCACAGTGCAAGACATGCTGCTTCCCCTCTTTCATACAGTACACAAAGCTTGTTTCCCAGTACACATACCTAATTTGTAGCTAATACTCTCATTGTGGCTACTTTAATAACAGTATAGATTTTTTCTAAATGAAATGCACATGTGGCTCCTAAGACAGCATTTTTCTGTTTCAGATTAAGCCTCTTCCCCCACCCCCACCCCCCAAGATGCCACATCATACATAATTTTTCACAATCTTTTCAATTGATTTCATTCCTAGCCTTCATGAAAACAGTGCTGGAGCAATCAAGGAGCAGATTGTGACCTACCTTCTAGAGAAGGAAAGGGCATGAGGAATCGACTTACACCATTATATTGACCTTCTACTTTGTGGGTAATAGCCTCAGGACAAAGGAGTAGTATTAGCTTAAGAAATAGCTAAAGATTTAGCTAAAGAATACTCTTCTCAGGGGTGGGATTCCTGGCTACTTTCTCCCCTGCTAAGGCTCCTAGAACATATTCTTCTGCCATGGGACACAAAGCTGCTAGGTGGTACCATCTCCTTCCAGGACAGGCTGGAAATTCAGAAGACACCTGTGACATTCTTGCAAGGCCACAGGCAGTAAGTGCAATAAGGACAAGACCAAATCTTGAAGGGGAACAAATTTATAACTCAGCCAGCTGGAGCTGAAAAAGGTCACTGGCTCAGCTCCAGAAAGACTGGTATGTTTTGATGTTTGTGGGATATCCTCATGTTTCTTACCAGGACACAGTGCTGGGACGAGATCATGCCAGAGCAAGTTTATGATGCTGAGGCATCTCCTGGGTTTGACTGCAGCAGAAATACCTTGTGGTTTCCCTACATCTGGGTGAAATTAGTAAGTCCTGGAACACAGGAAAATTAATAATAAATATAAAAAAGCTTTCCTTCCATCCCCCATCACCTCCTCCCACTGACACCGCTTAAAGATTTAAAATCAGTTTGTATTGTGGCCAGAGATTGGAGTTATGATTGCAAAGTTCCCATTTAGAAAAAGGAAATTGAAACAGAGCAATTAATCAATAACAATATGGGAAAATGAGGACTGAGACAGTCACTCAGAGCTTGCATGCTTAGCTGGGTAAGGGGTATTTTAGAAACCTTCTGTCTTTTACTGCCTGTATAAGTTTTATATTATAAGCTTCCGAGTACGGAGAGCAGTGGCGCTTTGTGTTGTTCTACTTCACCTCACGTTGGAAGCCCATTCATTTATCAGGAGTGGATACTTAATTATGAACAAACCCAAAGTGTTTCACTGACTCCTGTACAAAAACTGTGCACTCAGGCCCATTTCATACAGCCATGAAATGCCATCATCCCTCAGGTGAAACAAAGCAACTCCTCAGCAGCACAAAGCAAAGCTGCACAGCAATTTAGGAAAGGAAGTGTGGAATAATGGATTCATTGGAAACTGCAGGGGGATTTTAACTATGCAGAATGCAATTACCAGAACTGGAGTTTATCCAGGACACTGAGGTTAAGACCCCATCTATTACAAAAGATGCCACAGAATTGCCAGCATCCTTCCCCTCATTTCCTGTGTGTTATTCACTGTGCTCCTGAGTACACCCTGAAAGAGGCCAGTTGTGTTTAGGTTGTGAAAAATGATGGGAGCTCAGGGCAAGGTGCAGAGGAAAGACTAGCATTTCTCTCTGTCCAGAGCTTTTCCTTTGTATGCAGAGGGCTTGGTATTGGAAAAGGAAATGAAGGCCTCTTAGGTGTGTAACTCCATCCAGAGCCATCAAACCAGGGTAGCTGTTGGTCGGTGTTGTGATGGACCACTGAAATCACATAGAATCATAGAATCGTTTCAATTGGGTGAGACCTTTAAGATTATCAAGCCCAACCATTAACACTCCCAGGTCACCACTAAACCATGTCCTTAAGCATCATGTCTATACATCTTTTAAATACTTGGAGGAATGGTGACTCAGTACCTTAGGGCAGAAATGGACCATTTACTAACCAAGATATGTAAGCTAGACTGAATTCATTCAAATATCTAAATACTTCTTAATTTGAATCAAAATCCCACATTTCAATAGAATCCATAAACCAAGGACAGTGCTTCTGACATCCTGGCTCACAATGAGGAGCAGCAGCACAGAACAGAAGGTCTTAAATCTCATCTGTGTGGTGTCTCTTAGGAGATCTCCTGAACTGTTTGAGTTTCAGAAAGTTCCTTGACCCCTTAAGCCCAGCCCCCATCGGGTCCTTCACTGCTTCTCAATTGCACACACAGTCCTTTCCATTGTTAAATAACTTGAAAGAAATAACCAGAGCCCTTTCTCTTGGAGTATTTATACTTCATCAGCATCAGAGAGAAAAATCAGATGCCACAAGCTGTTTTCTAAAGGAGATAGAAGGGGGAAGCAGAGCAGTAAATCCTGCTCCAGGCAGGGTATGCATGGAGAGAGGAGTGGAACAGGGGCTGCCCCTCAGCATTGTGTCTCAGGACTGCCCCTGCCTCCCCTCTTGCCACAGGCAAACAAGTGGCCTCAGTTCTGCAGGGGAGGCAATATTTATATTTTAGCTCCCACAAAAATACCGGTTGTGAAACTTTGGGAGCAGCCTGTTTTAACTTGGCACAAAAGCTTGAATGTATCTGGAAAGTTTTCAGCTGATTTGTGAGATACAAATGTCAGAGTTCTATTTCTGGACATTTGACTGATTATATTCTAAGCCAATAAATCCTGTGTCCTTTTGCCTAGAGATCCAGGTATTAGGTGTGCTCAGTGCTGGAAACTCCTGACTGTCTTACATCCCCTCCATTTACTGTCTAGAATGTTTAGGTCTTATTTAAATGTGTGTAGTTAGATGCCCATAACTATTGTTATTGTCACAAGGCTGTTGAGAACAGACAAATAAATAAAGCACCCATTACAGAGAGTGCTTAACAGAATCCGCTTGCCCACGCACAGGTGTGGGGGGAAAAGTTGCCCATTACTAGTGAAACCCCAATAAATAATGCTTCAGTCATGTAACTGCAAATCACTCTAATAGAGTCTGGCTATTTCATACCCTCCACCATAAATCAGTGCCCCCAATGAGTGAGCTATGAATGGCTGGACAAAAATAATTAATCAAGATTAAATCAAAAGCAGCATGCTGCATGCGAAGGCAGCGCTAGCCAGGATGCATTCCGAAGCATGAAGTCACTTAGAAGTGGCTTATAAATCTGGGGCATGGCTGAGGCTGATGTGAGGAAATGCGACTGGTATGGATTTTCAGGTTTTATTGTGCGTAGACATTGCACATGGTTAAGTCTTCCTGCTCCTGCAGACAGCATCAGATTTCAGGCCACATGGACCTTGCATCTTCGTCTACCAAATGCAACTCTGGGCTGAAGGATGACTCTCACACCCCGCCTGCGATGGCACGCAGCCAAGCAGCGTCTGATTTATACCAGCACAAATGCAGAGGGCCACAAACAGCAAAGAGCAGCCTAGGGAGATCAGACAGCATTTGTGATTTTAGTGTACTCAGGACATGTGAAATCTGGAAAAATAAACATTGCTGGGTTATAATTCGCTGCATTTCAGCCATTGTTCTGCCTCGTGGTGTCTGATCAAACTGGGCATTGTATGTATTTTCAAGCAGATTGGAGGTGACAGTGTTCTGGTAGCTACCATGCTGAGCATTGGCCTAATCATTGAGTGCTTATCTAGTTTTTCTCTTGTATATATTGACTGTTAATAAATCAGGGTTATTCTTCAAAGACACTGATCAAGCTAAAGCCATGTCTGCAATACAATCAGGAGCAATGCTCAGAAATGCAAGAATACACACTTGCCAGTGTCAACAGGTAAATTAAATAGGCACCAGAGATGATCTATGTATCTAATGTGAAATAATGCTCCATTTCAAATTCGTCCTTAATACCCTCTCTTAACCTAGTCTAATATATTTTCTACATGTAACATTCCTGTCTGGAATATTTTTCAGCTTATTTTTCTCCAGTTCTTCACTAGAGGAGCAAAGATTTGCATAGCATTAGGTCAAAAACCCACTGAGGATATACTACCTGGAAATTTTGTAAAACAGATTCATCCTCTGACTGTGAAGGGGAAGCGGGCTCAGAGCGTGGCTTTACAAAAGCACCTAAAGCCAGACAATACCCAGAGGTTCTGCTTGCTACCAACAGTGCCTGGCAGAAAATGTGGAGGGGCTGAATAGTTAATAGATCCATCACTGTGGTACATAAAGCAGACATTAGCAGGGCAATATAAAGTCTTCCCAGAAGAATGATAAGGTGGTTACTGGAAAGTGATTATGATTCACAAGCTCATAGAAGGGGCAGGGCTGGTGCAAAGTGTCTCAGCACTGCAGTCACCTTTAATGTAGTGGCTGTACACCTACGACTCACTGACGGTGCACATCCTGTTTTCCTCAATTCCTGTTGCTCAGCGTGGAGGAAAAAAATTCTGTTTGGGATCATTTTTAACTTTTCAATAGTGACTAATACCTATATTCCTATAGTCTTGCCTTTCAGCAAAAGAACAATAACCTTAACTTTTATAATAGCCTTCATCATCCAGCAATCACGCTGAGAAGATTAATAGCAATTGCCATATTTTATTATTCTTATAGCAGGTTGTAAGGGAAATGAATGTTAGTTTCTGTGTCAAATGAAGGTCACCCTGACCACCACTTGTTCTAGGGCAACTGCAGTGCAACTGGTGCTAGAGTTCAACGGTGGGTAACATCATTAATGAGGAAAGGGGAAACAGCCTTTAGAACTCAGTGTACAAAAAAATAATAATCATCTGACATGTCCAAACAAAATCAATAACGTAGTATGAACCATGGCATAGGAAGTGAAACAGCTGATCTTGCTGGCTCATTTGGGAGTACTTCACCCTGACCTGGAGTTTCAGCCAAAGGAAGCAGGAGTTTTTCACCTAAACTTTTGCTCATTTTTTTCAATGAACTCCAACCTGACTGAAAAGGGCCCGAGTCACCTATTCTGCCTCCTGGCTGTGTTTCTCCTCTCTCTGCCTTACCTGGTTTTGTTTGGACTGCCCTGGAGGTCAAGCACTGTGGTGTGCTGCAGCCAGGGAGTGAGATTTTCAGCATTGAGTCTTGGTGGGCTTGGTCAGGCAGAGGAACGAACCATGGGCCACAACATAGCACAGGGAATCCGATTTTAAAGAATTCTGCTGGTTTAGAGGTTCTACTATTTATTTTTTCTTCAGGATTTGGGGTGTGTCTGTTCTGCAGCTCAGGGTAGATCTGTTCTTCAAGCTGCAGCTGAAGAAGGGAAGACTGGGGGAATAAAAGTGTCCTCAGTGAAAATCATAGAAAAAAATAAGATCTCAGGCATTTCTGCTGTGGTGTTTAGGGGCTCTTATCCTGGCATATTAGCATACTGCAGAAAGCACTTTGCTGCTATAAGCATGTTTCAAGCTCCTAAACACAGTTCTCTTCTGAATGCTCACACTAAACACCTGTGAAATCTTTTGAGGTAGTTTCCCTTCCCCCTGTGCATGCAATCTTGTGGGCAGAATCTTGTGTTTTCCTGTTCTGAAAATGTTGATATTCACAGTCCAAATCAGAACTCGGATCCTCAGCCGCAGACAAGCCCCTTGAGTTGATTCCTCTTCCAAACCCATTACAAGGTACTGATAATTAAAGGAGCCACAGGAGGTTCTCATGGGTGTCTAATGACCACATGTGTTCTCCAGCCTGATAAGTAGGTTTTAAATGGAGGAAGAAAGGAAGCAGTTGTCCCAGGCTGAGGAAGCTGGCCTGAGGAGGAGAAAAGAGAACCTGCTCAACACTGCTAGCATCATCTTGGCAGGATGGTGAGTGAAGGCTGCTAGTTCTACAGCCCTTACTTTGTACCACAGTGCTGGGTCAGCTTGAATTATGTGAGACTCAGTCTAGGATTAAATGGGGAAGCTTGTGGTTGCCAGTTTTGAGTTGTGTTACAAAATCCATGCTTTCTCTTGCCTTCCTGAGTGTGGCTTTGCCTGGCCTGCTGCTAGCTAGCATTTTTATTATCGATGCTGTTGTGAATCGTAGGCAACGGGTGGGGAGTAGAAACAATGAAGTGGATGTGCAAGAATAGAAATGATCCTTAAAATATGTTGGGGTGGAACAGCAAGGATTAGAAGAGGACAGCAATTGTCTCTTTATCTGTAATAGTTTTTCCCCACCTAGAATCAGTCTCGAGAATCTTCCTGTTCTTTCCAAAAATAAAGGTTCTCTTATACCCAAAACACTTCAGAGTAATTTCATCTCCTGTTTAACTCCTGGCTAATAATTTCATCTTTCATTTCCTCCTATTGTTCCACCTGGCATGCATCCCATCTATTATAAGCCCCAGATATCATAAAGTAATCTTTTTTAGATTTAGGGAGAGGGAAATAAGAGTCAGGTGGTTTGAAGTATGGTTTTTATAGCAGCACAAGTTCTGGAAGCATTGCACCGAGACTAGCGTTAAAGAAATGGCTCCATGGGATGAAACTGGAGTGAGGAGACAAAACAGCCCTAGCTTTCTGTAAGAGCTTTCCCAGGCAAGGGTGATCACTGCTATTTAGGACTCTAATGCAAAGTGGTGCTTTGAAGGCTCTAAACAGAGATATGAGAGTTTCACAGGTGCAGAGTAGCCAGTGGATAGGAGCTTGTGGGAGCTGAGATTTGTTTGAAAATCTCTATCTCATTACTGTACTGGAAAACCTAGCTCAAAACTGTATTTACAAGATTAGAATATGGCTTTTGCCTCTGCGTCTGCAGGCACAATGGCAAAGGCTGAAGAGTCCATCAGCTGGAGCTGAGTATGTGTTTCCCAGCAGTGACTGGGAGCTGCTGCATCACACCTCAAGATGTTGTGTTGCTTCCATATCTTCATGCCTTCCTCTGAAAGAAATAGCTCTAATGCTTTATCTTCTTTTTGTCTTATAAATGTGGACTAGAATCCCCAAGATATTAGCAAAACTTGGCTTAGAGGACTAATCTGAAAGTGCTAACTGCAGTATTGCAACTCTGCTGATGAACCCTTCTGGATCTGTTTCTGTTGCCTTCTATACCCATACCACAAATTCTTTGCCTGTTGGGATGAGCCTGTGTGTGCTCTTTGGTCACTTAGACAAGGCAGGATGATGGGGCTTACTGGAGGACATAGAAGATTGGTCCTGCTGGCAAAGCTACAGTCAAAGTGGATGGAGGAACAGGAGGTGCAGATACCAGGGTTTTATTTACACCTCATTCAGCTCAGAAATAAAATTTATAACATGCAGGAGAAGGGACACAAAATTGCTCCAGGAGACCCAAATCATAAGATAGCCTCTACAGATTTGACTTAACTTTGAAGCAAGAAATCTGCAGGCTGTTTTGGACTGGTGGACTTGTCTCAGTCACTCTGAGCTTCCTCTCTTTGCTCTGATGCCTTATAACCTGTAATGTAAATAGCTGGTTATGCTTTGATGTGTAGAACACAAGGGTTTTTGGAGATTATTCTTATAAATCACAGCTTTTCACCAAATTCTTCATCTCCCTTACCTCAGGGCCTTGAGCCAGAAGAAAGGCTGACACTCTGTAGGCATCTCCTGCTGTTGTATGTTTGAACATAAGAAAAACCATGCCAGTCCCAGGGTGCCTAAGTGCTTGAGGATCTTTCTCACAGGTCACCTGCCTCCTGAACCAAGCACAACCCTGACAGGAACCAAAAGTCAGAAAATAAGAGTTTGCTTTCCTGAGGATTTTTTCATGGGAAGGCTGTAGAAGGGCTGCTAGAGAGGAAACCTTAAGTTCAGAAAGTGAATGCGAACAATAAGGTTACAGCAACAGCTCTACCAGGTCAGGCCAAGGTCAAATTTAGTTTGAATGTGGGATAGCAACATGGTTATGGTAAAGGCATCAGAAAAAGACGGAAGATGCCTCAGAGAGTTAGGCAATAACCCATGATGTCAGTTTGCCATTAGCTAGTCCACGATGCTCATCTTTCTCTTGTCCCTGTCCAAAACACTGCCAGTGAATTTGCAGCTTGGTCTAAATGGATGTTTTCTTACAGAGCTAGTGAGAGGGCATATGTTCATTGCTCCCTGAAGAATTGCTAGGGCTAATAACAAGGGAGATATGATAGCTTTTTTACACCAGTTGTGTGAGGCTCTTTGAGGATTAACGCAGTAAGGTTTCCTGCAGCGTGTGCTGTGATGACTTGGAGTGATGGTTCACTGTGTTAATGACTGGGGTATTTCCAGCAGCTCTCTATCACTTGTGCTCGCTATGCTATTGAATTTCCCAAATCTTCTAGCACTTCTGGTGGCTCTGATGTGTTTAAGATCAGTATGTGAGGAGATAGGCTTGGCCCTACGAGTGTTAGCTTTTTAAACCTGACTGTTCTGGCTTAATTGTTGTTTACCTGCAACTGTGTTTTGGATTTAATGAACAGTTATGATGATAACCAGGTTCTCCTTATGGAAGAGCAGCGCTTCATAAATACTGAAATATGTTCTTTCTACATCTGTGCTGGTTTCCTACAAACCTGGAAATGAAATTATGTGGCTGCTGTCTTAGGACTGTAGCTAGTGAATAACTATTTGCTAACAGATTCATCTGAAATACATAAATAAGGAAAAGATTTCCATATGGTCTGGAAAAAAACAAACAAATACCACACAAATGTGGCACAATCCTTCTTAAGGAGAAGGGAAAATTGTGTTTGTTCCTTTCTTCTTGCTCTATGAAGGTATTGCAATGTTGAAATAAACACATTACTGTCTTCAGCTTTATATTGGCTCCTTAACGGCAGAATCCAACAGCGTGAGATTTAACACATCCATGTGTCAGGTTCTGCACATTGGCCACAGCAGCCCCATGCAGTGCTACAGGCTGGGGTCAGAGTGGCTGGAGAGCGGCCAGGCAGAGAGGGACCTGGGTACTGGTTGATGGTAGGCTGAACATGAGCCTGCAGTGTGCCCAGGCGGCCAAGAAGGCCAATGGCATCCTGGCCTGCAGCAGGAATAGTGTGGCCAGCAGGAGCAGGGAGGTCATTCTGCCCCTGTACACTGCACTGGTTAGGCCACACCTTGAGTACTGTGTCCAGTTCTGGGCCCCTCAGTTTAGGAAAGATGTTGAGTTGCTGGAAGGTTTCCAGAGAAGGGCAACAAAGTTGGTGAGGAGTTTGGAACACAAGCTCTGTGAAAAGAGGCTGAGGGAGCTGGGGTTGCTTAGCCTGGAGAAGAGGAGGCTCAGGGAGACCTTATTGCTCTCTACAACTACCTGGAGGGAGGTTGTAGCCACATGGGGGTTGGTCTCTTCTCCCAGGCAACCAGCACCAGAACAAGAGGACACAGTCTTAAGCTGCACCAGGGGAGGTTTAGACTGGATGTTAGGAAGAAATTCCTCAGAGTGAGTGATTGCTCATTGGAATGTGCTGCCCAGGAGGTGGTGGAGTCACCATCATTGGAAGTGTTTAGGAGGAGACTTGATAGGCTGCTTGGTTGCATGGTTTAGTTGATCAGGTGGTGTTGGATGCTGGGTTGGATGCAATGATCTTGAAGGTCTCTTCCAACCTGTTCTGTTCGAACCTCCTAGGGTTTACTCCCTCAGCACTTCTGCCTGTTGTGTGCTGGTGGCTAAGATTCCCCAGGTGTCTTTGATGTGATGCATACAGTGGTTGATTACGAATGACACCTTGCACGGAGTAAATGGGCACAGTTTCTTGGTGTGGGGGCTGCAAGAGTTCAGTTTTCAAACAGGTCCAATGTCTTGACAAGATCTTGCATGTGCTGATATCTCTGAAATCTGGCAAAACTCTTGTGAAATTAACTGGGGGTTTGTTCTGTGTGGATTTTTTGGTTTTTCCCCTTGATTTTTCTGGAAGGACAAGTTGAACTGGAAGGGTAGATAATAAATGGGAAGCTATTGGCACACAGGCAGAATATAAATATCTTAACAAAAATAAATTGCTGATGCTCAGCTGCAACAGCTAGTGAGGTATTCTTAAAGGATGTGAAACACAGGGAGATAATAACTGCAGAGCCTTTTAGAAACGTTCTAGGACATTTCTTAGTCAGCTGTAAGTGATATTAGATTTTTAGGAATTATGTAAGATTTTAAATATAAGTTGATAGAGCTCATGAATTCAAATTGGATGTTTGGGACCAATCCCTTTCATGTAGCTACCGATGTAATCCAATATCGACAATGTGCTGCTGAACTTTACAGCAGGATCCCATTAGCTCTAGATCATGAATTTGATTCAATTGTAAAAACTCTAGAAATGGAAGGTGCACAGATTCCTGAAAGCATCACAGCCACCCTCATCCTCACTCCTCTTGAGAAGGCCAGGAGAAGCAAAGGCTTTCTGAGAAGGATAGTAAAAGATATTTCCGGAGGAGCAAAGATTGAACAGAAAGAAATAGAGAACAAGACCTGCTATGAGTATTTTCAGCATGAGAAGGTTCACAAAGAATAGTTTTCCTTTCTTTTTTTTTTTCCCCCTCCTTGTTGTTCTTTTTGCTTTTAATTATCCAGTAGAAAGTCCTCAGGAGAGCTGTGAAAAACTGAATATTTCATAAGGAAAAATTGGTTGTTTCACTGCAGAGCTCAAAGAAAGGAAGCCTGCCAATGAGAAATTCCTGCAAAAATCCTTATGGTCAGAGAAGCAAGAGCTGGTGGATTGTCCCCAGCTGGGACTCTGAGGATCCTTGAGGGTGGAAGAAAATATGGATGCACTGGTCTGAAGCTTCCTTGAAACTGTTACATGGCTTTAAATCATCTTGGGAGCATGTCAGTGCTGAACATACAAAGATCCAGAAAGATGGCCAGAAGTCCCTGTTCTCTTCCCCTCCACCACTTCTGTTAGTAGTCTGTTGTAAAGGAGAGGCTGGTCCAAAGCAGGGAAGAGTTAAAAGCTACAACAAAACTCCTAAGCAGATTAAACATTACTTTATTCTGACACTTATTGTATTAAACAGTCAATTATTTACTAGTGGCACCAGAGAGAGCACAAGAATTCTCTACATCAGAACAAATGCAGTGATGCAGTCCAGGCTATTTTTGCTAGTAAAGCTTTGGACACAGTGTGCTGAATCCCAAGTGTCTCATCACCATGTGCATCATTCAGAGCTTTTATAAACAGCCAGGCTTTTTCAGGAGTCGGACATTAGGCAAGCACTTGGGCGGCACCACGGAGGAGTGACGTAGCAGTGCAGTGAACATTCACAGAGATCCAAGTAGGGCCTTGAGATGGCAAATGTTTGAGAAAACAGATTATGTGGGAAGGAGGGGCTGTTACAGAACTTGGAAGGCTGTATTGGCTGTGCCAGTAATGTGTAAGAAGCAAATTCTCTCAAGCTTCCAGATTCCCAGAATCCTCTCAAGGTCTGTGCCAATCAAAACAGGAGCAGGTTGCAGAACTTTCAGCAAAGGGTAATGTGTTTCTTCTGCTACTTGTAGCAACCTAGCAATAGCAGAAGAAACTTCTGCAAGTATCAGGAGGCAGTAGTACAAGGCAGGATGTTGCTTCTTCCTCCAGCCCGTGTTGGCTGCATGGAGACAAGTTTCAACTGCCAAGTGCATGGATTCATCCTCTCTCCTGCAAGACTGCTGCATTCAAAACGTGCATGCAGGAGCAGCTGCAGGGTAATCTAGTCAGAGATATTTGAACTTGAAGGGTGTTCTAGTGTAAGCTGCCCTGTTTAAGGACCTGTACCTCTTGTGTATCAGAAGTGCAGCTCAGAATCCACTTCCTTGGAGATACTGCACTGCAAACAGCTGCTTGTAGCATTACTGGTGCAGGAGAGGCTGTGGGTATTTGAAGGCATGCCATAATGGTTTAAGCATCTTATTTCTCATCTTAGACCTTAGTTTTAGAGCTGACCTGCAATTCAATGATGAACTGTAAGGAGCTAGTACAGTTGATATGGGACTCCATATATTTACTACAGTGATGTGCCTTTTGGCAAGCTACCTGTCACAGAACTGTGGAGAAAAGCTAGCAGGTCCTGTAGAAAGGCAGTGCACCAGAAGAGTGAAGAGTATTTTGTATGAGCATGAGGTGTAACCACCTTGTGTTGTCTGGATTACCCCTGTGCAGGCTGCAAATGCTTTACAGCTGGGATAGACTTTTTGCTGGTTTGAGTACAGAGTTCAGTGTTGCAGACATTTGCCTCTAACTGGGAAAGCAAACTGAAATACAAGTAACGTCAGAAAACATGCTAACTAACCAATCTCTAAAGTAATGTTATTCAACAGCAGCAACAAATTCACTGACAAACCATTGGATAAAACACATAATATGAAGCAGCAACTAAATTATTTAAACCCAAAAGAACTGATGTTCAAAGTCTGTTCCCAAGTGCTTCTGTCATGTTACAAGTGCTGCATTCCTGCCCAACTGATGCAATTCCCATGGATGTCTTGGCAGTATTTGGGTTACATCCCACCCCAGGGACCTGACCCTTGCTTCACTGAGAAGAGGGGAAAAAAGTCCCTCTCAGAATTCAATGACCCTGGTCCACTTTGACCATGTACTTTCTGGTGGCTTGCTGAGGTCACATATGTTGGCTTACCCTCTTCCTGCGTAATAAAAGTTGGCAAATCTCTTTGGAGAGAGCCCATGACTCTGCACTTACTGGGCAGCATCAGACTGCTGAGCTGTGCCTCTTGCTTTGTCAGTTCACACAGTGCTGTGCCATGTTTCTGTAGGCTGGAGTAAAGAGATGCAATGCAAAGGGGCGAAAATGGAACAGGCAGAAGGTACTAGCCCTCACCATGGAAAGCCATCCCAAACAATTAATCTGGGATCAGAAAGGTCATGTTGTAGAGTAAATAAATCGAGTCACTATTGATAGCAGTTCTTTCCTACCAACACAAAGGAAAGAGAGCATGTCTTCTTGAAACATTTGTCAGCTTGTAACTCTTGGCTTACAGAATGTGAAGCCCAGAAATATGGAGAGAGAGAGAGAATAAATCACATCATGAAAATAGAGAAAGAAACAATGGAAAAAAATATAAGTTGCAGAAAAAAGGAAGAAAATAGAGCTCAGGGAAGAAGATGAAAGAGAAAAGTGAAGTGACTGATCAAACAACAGAATTTAAAAGCAGAAATGCTCTTCCCCCCCCCCCATTAAATACTAAGACTAAAGTTAAAAACAAATTGTTTGGAAACAAAGGTAATGAATGAGGCAGGGAACTGGGATGCTACTGTCAAAAGAAGGAAAACTTTCAAAGAACCTTAGGACTGGCAAAAAGGGGCAAATCTATTGCCTATGCTGTTGAAAGACTTTCCTTCCTCCTTGCCCTATGAGTCCTGCAGCATTGTGTACGCTCAGTCTGTCTGGAGCACTGATGACAATGGAATAAGGAGGAGGAAAAAAAAAAATGAAAAACTGAACTTTGTCTTAGCACAGGAACCAGGAGGTCTGAAATACTTTTTTTCCCCTCAGCTGAAAGTTACAGACAATTAAAAATGGTAACAATTGAAATGTGATATAACTAAAAGGTTGTGGTTTGTTTTTTTTTTTTTTCATGTACTGCTCCCCAGATGGAGTGCTACAAAATGCCCCAGTGCCATGCTTCAATCTTCTTTCAGATGTCTTTACTTTTAAGCACATGTGGTGTGGAAAATCTTTGCAAAAGTCAAAATGGAAACACGGTGCACCCTGTGTCGTGGCTTTGTTTTTGATACAAAGAAATAAATGCTTGCACTAGGAGGACTCTGCTGGTACCACTACTGTCAATAGTCCTTGAAGCAGGTTTCTCCTCATCTGACATCTGCTGCTGCTTGATGAATCGCATTAGCTCCACTGGCACAAACTACTGCAAAAGGTATTTCAAATATGGACAATTAAATGGCCAACATAGTAGGCTCACAGCACCTCAAGGTATCTCTCCTGTCCAGTAACCTGATTTAGCTTTAGGAGCCATCCAGATATTTGCACCTCTTAAGGCTTCACAAAATAAAAGGCTGTGCTGTGGAAAATGTGACAGCATTTTAAAGGGATGGAATTGAACAAGCAGTCCTCAGGTCTGAGATCACTGAGAGTATGCAGTGGATCCTGGCTGTACTAACACATGCAAATGCTGCAGCAAAGCTTTTGGTGCAGTGGGGCTTGTTCATCCCGTCATAGGATACTCTCACCCTGATGTAGAAGTGCCAAAAGAGAAAGGGGTCTTGCAACCTCCAGCAAAAGGAGCATGAGGCAGAAGAGCGATAAAGCAGTCGAGGCTGGAAAGGAAACTCACAGAAGGCTCGCAGGAAAAGGAAGTTGAGGTATTTTCAGTCTGGTTATACTCTGTGGCAACAGCCCTTTTGAGAATTAATAAATCCAAGTGCTGATTCTGTAAGAGGTTTTGAGATCACTTTTCCTATAAATAAATCTATTGGTTCTTCAAATGAAAATACTGTAAAAACAATCAAGATTTTTGTTTGCCCTGCCTCTGGGTTAACTACTGATGTACTGTACTTGAGATGACGCAAAGGACTTGGAGGCAGAAAGTGCCAAAGTTTGAGGTCTCTTCCAACCTTGGTGATTCTGTGATTCCTCTCAAAGCCCAAACCACTCGAAACCAGCATGTCCTCTGCTTCCTATCCTCCCTGTTTGGGTACTCATCCACAGCTCTGTTCTTGTTGGTTTCATTTTTGCCAAATATGAAAACTTGGTATGGCCAAACTACCAGTGATGCACTAGGGCTGTTTAAAATGGATAGCTGGGTTTTGTGATGCTCTGAAAAGGCCATAAGCTGAACCTAACTCTTTCTCCTTATATTAAGCTCAGCTGCTGCTTCCTTTCTGATCTAATCTGCAATAGTGGTTGTCATATCCTGAATACTTCTCCACCTGGATTTCTCTGTGGTTTCTGTAAAAAAATCAGTCTTTCTTACAGGGGGAAATCTAATACACACATAAATCTGGCATGCTGTTTGTTACTGGAGGGTCAATCCTCTACCATCCATCCCATGACAAAGTCTGAGTGGTTGCAGCAAAGTACCATCACAGATTGCATCTCCAGAATATAATCAGCACAAACTTTGCACTTTCTGGAACAGACACTACGGCTGAAACATGAAAATGTTTCTGCAGATGCTGCAGTGTCGCTGCAGTGGAAGAACAAGACTGTGTTATTGATTCAGCTGAAATGCATCTTGCAGAGCAAGCATCAAAGCAAGGCTGTTTTATCAGTTTACATACTTTTAAGTTGAGAGTTTATTTCTTGCATAATCCTCCTTGAGGCGCTCGGGTGGCTGAGCAGAACCATTGCCAGAAGCCCTGCTTCCTGCCCTGCAAATGTAATTTCTGCTCCTTCCCTCCGTTTTTGGACTGCTTATATGAGTTCTCTGTGTGTTGTTCCTAAACCCTGTAGAGGACTTTTTTATGAAGTAAACATGGATTTGGGTGTTGTGTTGGTTTTTTTTTTTTTTAAAGGGATAGCTGAGTTTAGACAAAAATGGTTGGTTTGCTGCTTTGAGATTGGTCTTGCTTCACTAAGAAAGTGTGTTGCAATATGGGACAATTTTCTCCTTGTGCAGAGGATCACACTGGGGCCTAAAATCTGTCTTGCTTGACTACAAGTCTGCTGCATTGCACTTCAGCCATCTGTTCTTCAGGCGCTCTAGCTGCAAAAAGTCTTGCTAAAGTGATTAACTATAAGCAATTTGGGACCAGTTAGCCTCTACCAGCCAGGTATGACTTTAGATAGTGTGCTTTAATGTGGGACTCATGTAGTGTGATATCCTTAGAGATCTCCTTTCTCCTCTTCTGTGCTTTCCTCCTGCTATTACGGTGAACAGCTTATAGCTTACACCTTGAACCAATACTGAGGACCATAAAAAGGATCTCATTAACTGTAGCTTTGCATTAACTCCAGCTCAGGGAATCTTCCTGATGTGGACTTTGTGGGAGATGTATACCGAGAAAGAGATGAAGCTCTTTTAGGATGTAAGTGAAGCAGGCTCATTGCTTTCAAGGGTGAAATATATCTGCCTTGGGTGGGAAGTCTGTTGAACTCCTGGTGGAGGAAGCATTTTGCACATTAAAGGTTTTTTCCTGTGTAATATTCACAGGTCACTGAATAACTGGGTATTTCTGTTGTCTTGCTTACAGTAAAACCTGAGCAATGTAGACTGAGTCATGCTTACAGAGACATGCTTGATCACTAAGCTGTGTCCACTTCCTGTGGTCTCCTACTCCCATTCGTTTCTCCCAAGGCCCAAATGAGATTCTGCTTGGATGTTTTGATTTACAGAGAGTTCATGTAAAGTATCCCAGGAAATACAATACAATACACCAGGTTGAAAGAGACCTTCAAGATCATCGCGTCCAACCCATCAACCAATCCAACCCACCTAAACAACTACCCCATGCACCCCATCAAGTCTCCTCCTGAACACCTCCAATGAAGGTGACTCCACCACCTCCATGGGCAGCCCATTCCAATGGCCACATTAAGGAATGGTGTGGCATCTGCTGTTACTTGTATTTCCAACTTGAATTGAAGTCCTTAGAGTTCAATTGCTGTGGGACTGGTCTAACATCAGGCCTCTCTGGCTCTGCTGATGCATTCAGTAGATGAGTGGTGCTGTCTGTACCCTTCTTAGACTGGGGTCTGTTTTTCACTTCTGCTGTTGTTCTCCTCAGTCCTACTGCCTCCTGAATGGGTTGTCTAAAATAAAGCCACTTAATATCTATTTTCTGGTGTGCTGGATAAGCCTGTGTGGCAATTTGAGGGAAGAACAAGCACAGCAATTCTTTTTGGGACACTTTGTTCCGAAGCACAGGAAGTTGTAAAATTGCTGATAACGAGCTAGTTCATTCATTGCTGATGCCAGAAATGACTGCCTTCTGTCAAAGCACTGTCTTCATGGAAAAGAGCTGAGGATTGACATAAGCAGGGAGTTGTCAGGTCTGACTCAGTTACAGTGGATGAGTTTTTTTGGCCTTGAAGTCTGATATATGAAACTATTTCCCCCAGAGGAGTAGGTGATTTTGGTCCACGCTGAGTTGTCTTCCCTTTTTTTAGCCATCGACAACACCCCTCCAGTGCCATTTCTCTACTGTGGGCTGCACCAACCAGATGCCAAAGGTTATTTTCTGAGCTGTTGTAAATGGTTGACATTTCAGCTCCTGTATCATTACTGAGGCATTCTGAGAAATATTTTCTAAATGTATGTGCCAACGTCACAACAATTCTATACTTGCCTCTCAAAAGGCAAAGTGTGTTAGTCCATCCCCCAAACCGAAACATGATTCTTGGCACTTAACAGACATGCTGCTTTTATGGGTATAATTTAGATCAACCTAAGTTAAGGGTGAGTGGCAGTGTGTCTGTCATTTCAGCAAAAATGTGGTTTGAGTTCTTGCATTAAGCATAGAGAGACAAAGATTAGTTTTCTTGAAAATCTCCCTGCTTTGTGTACTTAACATAGTTGTGGAAAACCAGATTATCTAGGAGGGTGGATTTTAGTACTAATTCTATTTTCCTCTCTTTAGTCCCACACAATATCTCTGGAACATCAGGAGATATCATGACTTCAGGGAGGATAGTTCATGGTTGTTTCTGGTTACAGGCACATCTATGAATCTAAACAATATTACTGCACATGCTGGAGTGCAGATTACTTGCAACAAGGGCACCTTGACCCAAACTTCTTTCTTTTGTTACCTACTTTTATTTTTGTGGGATTTTTTTTTTTTTTAAAGGAGTGGCTTTGAAAATGAAATTTTGGTCAGTTCATTCTCCTTCCATTTGGTTTGCAGCTAACCTCCAGAGACTTGCGGTTAGGGTCCTAATGAATTTGACTGGAAGATTTGCACAGGGCATATGATGTGAGGAGGTGGCCCTGTAAGTCAGGGTCTCCTTTCCAGGGTCCTGTGTCCTGTCTTCTGGAGATATTGTTGAAGGTTGTGTGGAAGTGGGAAGCACATTGTACAGTATATAACCCTGACTCTAACTGTTCACCTTTATCTGTTGGGGGAAGAGGCCTTGAGGGGGTCCTCAAGTCAAAATCATTCAGGGCACCTGTTCTGGTAACCTGCTTGCCTTAGAAGAGCCCTGGCATCTTTGACTCTTTTTTTCCATATGACTTCTCCCCTCTATCTTTCTAATGCTGGTTTTAGGTAGATTGAGAGCTGTTCTTCAAAGCAAGCATATATTTGAGTATAATGCTTTTTCAACCAGATCCAAAAAAAGACACCTATAATCTTCCCAATCAGACTGAGGTTCTTGCTGCCTCCAATTTGCTGATGCAACAGTTATATTTACCATGTTACTTTAGGATTAACAAGTGGCAGTGATATTGTAATGACTATTTTGACTTGTGGCATGTTAATCCAGTAAATACCATCTATGTAACCCTGCTCAGGGTTGTGCTTAACAGGATAGCATCTAGAAATGCAATGTTTATGTACCATAATGTGTTGGAATCTTTGTTGTGATCCTTTTGTATCCAAGCATGAGCTTTAGAAGACTTCACTTCTTAAACTAAAAATCTTTTGTGTCTCTTTGTGTTAGAACTAGGGGAGTTCTTCAGTTTGAAAGGAGTTGCAGAATTCATCTTGAGCAGGTTGAGGGGTCTGAAGCTGGGGTCTGGTCTAGTCCTCTGCTTTCTAGTGTTTTGCAATAGGAGTAGATACAGTACAGCCAGCCACTGGGGAAGAGAAAATCTGCTGTCACTCTAGCAAACTCTGAGAGACTCTGGGTCCTCCTACAAGCTCTTACTGGGTCCCTGAAGTTGGTTTACACTTCTAAACTGATATCCAGCTACAACTGATATCCAGCTACATTGCAAGAAGGGAATGACTCTTTACCCTTAACAGTCCACACAGATAAGGATTGCTTGCTTCCAGAGAACCTGTTTTTCAGGACAATGAAGTAAAACCAACAGGGTTGGTGGCAAGGGCTTGCTTTTCCTATTCAAGATTCAGGCAAGGAAAGTGTGGTGCACTGTGGTCAACAGCCCTGACATTGCTGCAGCAGAATAACCATGAACCTGGAGTATTTCCTGGCCTGTGAGTACTACAGAGATTTTTTTGGTAACCTTTAGAGTTGGCTTTTAGGTGCAGTCATTAGACATGGTGCAAGTAATTTAATAATCAAATTCTAGCAGTGTGTGTGCACGCTGTAGTCTGGTTGAGAAAGTGATAAGATCCTTATTAATGCAGAGGGAGTTGAAGCCCTTCTAAATGTGCCTTGCATGTATTTTTAAAAGCATTAAATTGCAGGACTGGATCATGCCATAGGGAATATGTGTCTGCTCAGAAAACAAATCAGGATGTAGTGGTTACATATACTGGAGACCTTATGTATGTAATTTTTGGGCTTCTGTGGTCATCAGCCTGTTTGGTTATGGGTAGTTTTATGCTTAAATCTTAGTGCTTATGCCAATAGTCACAGACTTCTGTTGTTGCATTTGTTGGGTTGTGCTTTATGCAGATTTTGCCCAAGTGAAAAAGAAGTGTGTGTATCTAATTGAATTCCACCTTATTTTGTCATCTTGTTCAACTCTGGTCATTTCACTGAAGGTATGACTGTTACTAGCATCAGGCTTTGGCTTTGTTGTGTGGGTTTGCTGGAGGTTTCAGCAAAGCCAGGCTTGCCTCTACTCACTGCAGAATTTCTGTCGCTGGGAAAAGTTTTGTGTTCACACATGAGAAGACATCCAGATAGAAGGGTTTTGTTGTTGTTGCTGTTTGCAGGGATTTTTGAAGCAGCACAGTTGACTGAATTAACTGTTCCCTGTTAATGGAATGTGAAGCTGCTGAAAGCAGCTGAAGAACCAGGAGAGCTGGGAAATCTGCAGCCCATAGGCTGCACTAACAGCACTGAGAAACATCTGCACTGCCAGTCTTTCAGTCCTGCTGGTTATGCTTAATTATTTAAAGCAGATTGAAGATTTGAGTCTGCTTCTTTCTGTCCTCTGAGAGCAGCTGCATTAATATCTTCCTGGTGATTTGTGCAGATAAGGTAGTGGTTCCAAGTGCATTTCATGATGCAAGATATGCTTTTCGAGACTCTCAGATGCTCAAGTGAGGAACACAAAATGATCTTGGTCTTTCATCAATCAGTGTAAAATGCTGCCTGTGATTACTTTTAATGTAGATGTTAGTCTCCTGAACTGCTTGGAAAAAAATGTTTCAAGTGCAGCATATTGGTGCATTAAAAATAAAGTAATGATCAGCACAATGTAGTGCCAAAGTTAGCTTCTGAGTTTGATGGCTACAGTAGAGATCAGAGTGAGGATAGTGCTGAACATATGGAGTTTATTTTCTCCTTCCTTTCCTCCCTTCCTTTCCTCCCTTCCTTTCCTCCCTTCCTTTCCTCCCTTCCTTTCCTCCCTTCCTTTCCTCCCTTCCTTTCCTCCCTTCCTTTCCTCCCTTCCTTTCCTCCCTTCCTTTCCTCCCTTCCTTTCCTCCCTTCCTTTCCTCCCTTCCTTTCCTCCCTTCCTTTCCTCCCTTCCTTTCCTCCCTTCCTTTCCTCCCTTCCTTTCCTCCCTTCCTTTCCTCCCTTCCTTTCCTCCCTTCCTTTCCTCCCTTCCTTTCCTCCCTTCCTTTCCTCCCTTCCTTTCCTCCCTTCCTTTCCTCCCTTCCTTTCCTCCCTTCCTTTCCTCCCTTCCTTTCCTCCCTTCCTTTCCTCCCTTCCTTTCCTCCCTTCCTTTCCTCCCTTCCTTTCCTCCCTTCCTTTCCTCCCTTCCTTTCCTCCCTTCCTTTCCTCCCTTCCTTTCCTCCCTTCCTTTCCTCCCTTCCTTTCCTCCCTTCCTTTCCTCCCTTCCTTTCCTCCCTTCCTTTCCTCCCTTCCTTTTCCTTCCTTTCCTCCCTTCCTTTCCTCCCTTCCTTTCCTCCCTTCCTTTCCTCCCTTCCTTTCCTCCCTTCCTTTCCTCCCTTCCTTTCCTCCCTTCCTTTCCTCCCTTCCTTTCCTCCCTTCCTTTCCTCCCTTCCTTTCCTCCCTTCCTTTCCTCCCTTCCTTTCCTCCCTTCCTTTCCTCCCTTCCTTTCCTCCCTTCCTTTCCTCCCTTCCTTTCCTCCCTTCCTTTCCTCCCTTCCTTTCCTCCCTTCCTTTCCTCCCTTCCTTTCCTCCCTTCCTTTCCTCCCTTCCTTTCCTCCCTTCCTTTCCTCCCTTCCTTTCCTCCCTTCCTTTCCTCCCTTCCTTTCCTCCCTTCCTTTCCTCCCTTCCTTTCCTCCCTTCCTTTCCTCCCTTCCTTTCCTCCCTTCCTTTCCTCCCTTCCTTTCCTCCCTTCCTTTCCTCCCTTCCTTTCCTCCCTTCCTTTCCTCCCTTCCTTTCCTCCCTTCCTTTCCTCCCTTCCTTTCCTCCCTTCCTTTCCTCCCTTCCTTTCCTCCCTTCCTTTCCTCCCTTCCTTTCCTCCCTTCCTTTCCTCCCTCCCTTCCTTTCCTCCCTTCCTTTCCTCCCTCCCTTTCCTCCCTCCCTTTCCTCCCTCCCTTTCCTCCCTTCCTTTCCTCCCTCCCTTTCCTCCCTCCCTTTCCTCCCTCCCTTTCCTCCCTCCCTTTCCTCCCTCCCTTTCCTCCCTCCCTTTCCTCCCTCCCTTTCCTCCCTCCCTTTCCTCCCTCCCTTTCCTCCCTCCCTTTCCTCCCTCCCTTTCCTCCCTCCCTTTCCTCCCTCCCTTTCCTCCCTCCCTTTCCTCCCTCCCTTTCCTCCCTCCCTTTCCTCCCTCCCTTTCCTCCCTCCCTTTCCTCCCTCCCTTTCCTCCCTCCCTTTCCTCCCTCCCTTTCCTCCCTCCCTTTCCTCCCTCCCTTTCCTCCCTCCCTTTCCTCCCTCCCTTTCCTCCCTCCCTTTCCTCCCTCCCTTTCCTCCCTCCCTTTCCTCCCTCCCTTTCCTCCCTCCCTTTTCCCTCCCTTTCCTCCCTCCCTTTCCTCCCTCCCTTTCCTCCCTCCCTTTCTTTCCTCCCTCCCTTTCCTCCCTCCCTTTCCTTCCCTTCCTCCCTCCCGAAACAGAAAGTGTTTGTTGCAGTCTGAAACACACAATAGGTAATGAAATCCTTACCTCTCTCAGGAATGTGATGTCCTACAATATTTTACAAAATGTTTCCCATAAATCATATGCATCTCATCCATTAGAGGGCATGAGCCTCTGGGTTTTCAATTCCAGGCTGGCCACTTTTTTTAGCCTGGAATAGATCTTTTGACTTTTCCATTGAGTTATTGTCACTGAGAGTCACTTTCTTTTCCCTGACACAGGGGTTGTAAAGGCCACTTAGTGATAGTCTGCACAGTTAATTAAGGAACAAAGGTTCTGCAGAACACAGATGTCAGGTGCAACCCTTCATATGCTATTTCAAATGTATACACTAAATGATAGGATTCTTCAGACAATAAACTGTACTGAAGTGTCATCAATCACACAACTTTGCACATGCCCCCTAAATGGCACTTGGTGGTCAGTCTGCATTGCTCCAGAAAGGCACTAAGCTGACCAGATTGCAAATACAATCTGCTTAAAGTGAAACATATGACAAGAAATGTGGTCATGGGTAGAAATGACAACATAAAATTGAAAACTTTCTACTCAGTGGCTCTGATGTTTATATTTCAGAAGAATCCTCTGTGGATTCTCTGGGGTGCTCTCCTGTTGTTCTTCCAAGCAGCCACCCTATGTTGATGTGCTCTAGTTGGAGGATGTGACCAGTAGTTGCTGTCTGGAGTTTGGGATGGAGAAACCCTTAGGGCAGCTACATCTTCAGTACCCACATTCCTCATGTACTTTTCTGAGATCACTTATGTTCTAGGCTGGTTCTCTGGCAGCTAAACAAGCTCTTCATCCAGTGGTTGCCTGTTTCAGGAATTGTAATGAACAAAATGCTGGTATCTTGGAAAAAAATAGAACAGGATGACAATAAAATGGTGGGTCTAGCTGGTTTGAACATTGCTATAACAGTTTGTCTCATCTAAAAGCTTAGTTCAGAGCCTGATGAGGCAATGCCAATGCAACACCATAAATATATCTCCAACTTTCCTTATTGGTTTATAAGTGGTGTGCTGAATCTCAGATGAGTGAGGAACTGCAGCGTCCCTTGAACTTGTTGATCTAATCAAGCATATATTGGCAAAGGTAAACCAGGTAATGCTTTGTACAACGGAGTCAGATAAGTGATAGATAAGTGATTATCAGAGGGAAGGTGGCTGGCTAGAGTGTCCCTCTGAGGTGTCAATGAGAAAAACCACTATATTTCATACAGAATCTATGGTGGGAAATAACCATGGAAACAGTATCACTTGAGCCTGCCAGGTGGTGAGAACAGGCTCTTTTACCCCATTTTTGCATTATGACAGCTTCTATATGATGGGAGAAAAGCAGGGGAGCGGGCAGCAGGGCAGCTGCAGGTTTTAAAGCAGCTCAGATTTGAAGCAAAAGAAATGCTGTGTGACATTACTGTTCATTCTATGTACAGGCTATGGTCTGGGCCGTGCCAGGAGGATCATGGCCTTTTTTTCTCGCAGCAGTGAGAGGACATGTGATTGCATGACTCAAGTATACTCAAATACTATCCAACCTTGCAGGGATGGATTATCCAAAATATAGAGGAGCAAGAGCTAGAGGGGGAAAGAAGCTAATTTTTATGTCCTGGGCATAATTAGATGAGCAGGAGTGACTATTACTCATTTGCACAACCCTGCTAAGAAAGTGTACTATCAGGAAACTTGAGGAGCTCCTAACCCACCTGCTGGCATTAGAGCAATGGAATGAGAGCTGCAATCAATTATAAAAGTGCCGAGGGTGATGAAAACTAATTCCACTGGGGATTTACCTCTGAGTTTTCTTTTTTCCTCCCTGAGGAAGGAGGAGAATGGATCAGAGAAGAATAAGGTATGAATTTTGTAGAAAAGCTGTTAAACATTAAATAAGGCCCAACTCTCCTCAGACACAGGGCAAGTGGCCAGTTCAATTTGAGATGGGAAGAGCATATATAGGACTGAAGACATGCCAATCATGAAGCCAGGAGAGCCTAAGAATAGGAAGGAACTTAAGACAGTGGACACCAAAGGTGCATGAACATGTCTTCAGGTAGGTATATAATTCAGGAGCAGAAAGCCTAGACTAGACTCATTAAAGAACCACTCAGGTCTCAATCAAGACACCAAGAGCAGGCACTGGTTCAGTGGCTCAAGATGCCACCACTATGATGTAAACTCCTAACCAAGAGGAAGGGTTCTACTCCTCACCTAAGCTCTTCTTTAAGCGACCAATTTAGTGAAATTTAGTTGTAGCTCCTTGTTTCCTAGGATACAGTAGCTAATCCTTTTTGTGTTTGGGTATAGGAGAAGGAACCGTGTTAGCTACAGGCTCTATTTCTTTCCCTGTCAGTCTTCCAGGGATACTATTTATTCTCCTGCATTCAGAGAGTGAATCCATAGGGTTACTGGGCTCTCTGAATACTTGGAGAGCTTGTCTTGTGACAGGTAGTTTAGCACACACAGCACTGAGCCAGGGACTCCAGCTCAGGTAGAAACGTTTTACTGCATTTTGTTTCAGATATCTGTTTGATAGTAACTTCAAAATTCTTAAAACAGGTTTACAAACAGTAGGACCTGGGGAAAGTCTGTAGGGAGAAAGGCACTTAGGAAAGAGGGAAAAGAGTTGTTAAAGGAAGACCTCAGTTTCTCAGTGTGGAAGAAACCAAATAGTAAAGAGGGGATTGATTATTCAATCAATTATTTCGTATTAGATTTTGATTAATCTGTTCCTCGATATCTATACCCAGGAAAAACCCAATTCTGTTTAAATCTTTTTGAATGCTACTAGAAAACAAACATTTCCATTTTAAGGAATTAAACAATGTGGTTACACTTGAAGACGTTATATTAAAGTGCTGACAGACATCCAGGTCCATTTTCCTCCATAATTAAAGCCCTACTTGAATAAAACCTGAAAGGTGGTTGCCAGATCTCTTCTTTCAACCTTCTTTCATTACATTTCAGCTTCATATTTTGTACAAACCTTGGCAGAAACTTGAGAAGACAGTTAAATTCAAGCTATATTTGACAAATAGAAATGAGCATGGCTAGGCAGTTGTGGCCAAGTTCACGTTGGAGTTTTATGACTCTCTGCAATGCAGACTTCAGTCATCAGTTGTGGTGCTCTTTGAAAATTAGCTTCTTCCCCCCTTTCATCACCAGAATTAGGATGTTCACCATACAAAAGTTAAGTATTTTTAGTTCTGCTGCAAGATTGCATCTGAAGTTTTCAATGCAAATGTTTTTTCTCTCTCATTCATCTGGCTCTCTCTGGGAAGTGTGAAGTCTTTGCTATTTGTTTCAGAACTGCACTTTTGGTGTAAAATCTCAACTATTCTGTAGTAGATGCTCATTCTAAAAACCTGGCCAAGCTTTGTTCATGGACACACTTCACAGGAGTTACAGGAAATTAATGACTCATCTGCTGTGATTAGAGCCCATGTTACTTTTTCTACTGTGTCACATTGCAGCAGGGTCTTAGTCAAAACTACGTTATCTTATATATAGGAAATCCCTGACTGAGGCTTATTGACCCTTGCCTCCTGTTTTAGATCTGCTAGGGGCAGGACTACCATTTGGAGTGCTCCTAGCAGTGGAGGAGCTGGGACCGGGAAACTGTTTCTAAGTACTTACTATGCTGTGTATTAAATGAGCTGCTGCATAGTAAGTTTTTGCAGTCTGAAAGGTATGTGCAATGCTTCTTTCTGGAAGTGTTGATTAGGTACCTAACATCTTTGCTGTTGCCTGGGGAATGCAGATGACATGGCATCCCTGGAAGGCAAGGTAGTAATCACTGATGTCAGAAACCTTATTCTATCTGCTGAGTATCTGAATGACTTTGTCAGTGCTAAATACCCTTAAGGACATGAAACAGGCAGAGTACTGTGGCAGGGTAGGAAAGCCAACTAAGAACAAATGTAATCTTTTCCACTGATCTGAATAAAAAAAATAAAATAATTCCAGGACAGGTATTTCTGAGAGTACACAACTCTCAAATGCTCACAGCTGGTATAGACTGGGAGTCCTTGCTGTGATACTGCACGAAGTCAACGTGGGCTGTCTCCAGTATGTGATTATCTCCATTCAACCTTCTATTAAGATTGCAGAGTCTCTTCTTTTCTGAGATGAAATTTCCCCTTGTGTACCTCAAAAGGATTAAGCATGATGTGGGGCTGAGTTGAATGCTCTATCCTGAGGTGAACTGTGCTCTTAGGATACGCCCTGTAATTGTACCCAACTGGCACTGGTTATTGTTCTGCAGCAGTCATGTGTGCTTATGTTTTTGTTTAACAGGATGGGTGCTGCAAGAGCCATAAAAGTTGGTAACCACACGCTTACGGGGGGGGGGGGGGGGGAAGAATTGTTACTTAGTGGTTTTGAAAATATTATTTGCTTGCTGCACATCTGCTACCTTTGTAAGGGGACTAAATATTTCTGCTAGAAGTTGCTGTGTTATGTAGCTATTTTTAATGCCTGCTCACTCTCAATGCCTTTTAAAAGAAGGGTCGTGGTCTCTTCCTCCTTTTCATTCATTAAAACCTTATTGTAGAAGAGTGGTTAGGTCATGAGCAGGCTGGGGCTACTCAACATGTTATCACCCTAAGGGCTGAACATCTACAAGAACATATATTCACTGCAAACCCATTCATAGGAACCCTAATAAGCAAGACTGTATCTAAGAACTCTTATTCCTGACCACAAAGGGAACAAAACCAGCTGTGAGTCAATAGAAATGTTGACTTATGTAGAACATTAAGCAAAAGGAAATGTCTGGATTTGTCCAGTAGAGCAGTGTGGATGCCCACTTGAGGGAAGGGGAATTCCAGCCTGATGTGGCTGATGGCATGCGGTGGGGATGCGTGCCTTGGTAAGGGGTAGTGCTGACATCTGGAGTCCATAACTGGACTCCAAATGGGGTAAAGAAGTGAGTCTGGAAGAGTTTTGATGCCTTAGTATTTGAAATTATAGACTGATGCTGGTAGGGAGTGCCTGTGGACAGCTATGCAAGAAGCTCCTGTATCGAACTATTACTGTTCATTCCTAAGGTGTTTCAGTTATTCCTGACTTCACTGCTGTTCATTCCTAAGGTGTTTCAGTTATTCCTGACTGCATTGCTACTTGGAAATATTTTATGGAAATCCAGGCCTGATGTTGTTTTAAATGTAAAAACCTGACAACCCCCCTCCAAATACATGAAGGCAGTGTGTTACCTAAATTTACTCATGTGTTGGACGATTTAAATTTGCTTCACTGCAGCTCCACTGCAGTTTTAGTTAGCTCTTAGTGAGAATGAATAAACAGAAGACCATAGAATCAATAAGGTTGGCATACCCAAGCTTTCTGCATGTATTATCTTAGGCATAATTTTTTCTCTCTGCTACTTGTAATAACTCCTAGGTAATGCTGTAGGTACTACAGAAAATAAACAGCACATGTTTAATTTTAGAGGAGTTACATAAGCATGGCAATATAAATAGAAAGCAGTGGAAAGGCTGCTGGTTCAGTGCTGAAGGCAGCATAGCATAGCTCAGAGCTGAGCAGGCAGGCAAAGCCCAGCAGCTTACCTAGAACAGGATTTTTAGGACACTACTTCATGTCTTTTCTTTGGACCTAGGCTGGCCAGGGAGATGCTAGGCCGAGCATTAACTGCGTGCTCCAGAGCAACGCCTTAACTGTCGCAGGGACAGGCCACAGGCTGTTCTAGCAGTTCTGTGTTCCCAGAGAAGCAAACATTTTGGAGACATGCCAAATTTCAGTTACATAAATCTCCTCCTCTTAGGAAAGGGAACGCCCACAGTAACCATGTCTTTCAATTTCCAGTTTGAAGCTTCTGATACCACTCAAATTCTTTTTATTCCTGAACTTCAGCAGGCATCAAGTTGCAAATGGAAGCTATTAAATCTTTGGGAAATTAGAGCATCTTAAAAGTGCAGTTTCCTCCCTTCCTGCTCCAGCTGCAGACAGAAAGCTAGCTCTTATTAGAACAGTATTTTCTTGGCTTCTGTGTGTGAAAGAAAGAATGCAGAAGGTTGAGTAACCCTGTCTATAGAGCTGTTAAAGGAAATACTGGGAAGCTGGAGTGCCTTGCTTTCCTTTAAACGATCATCTTCCTCTGTACAGACCTCCTGACATGCATGGAGCAGTCTCAGCTTGAAACACAGCATCAGGATTCTCCAGGCTTTCTCTTTTTATGTGCGTTGCTTTTGTGTCTCTTGTATCATATTTTTGCTTGGCACCATGTGGTTTTTATACTGCTGATAATGCTTTGTGGATGCCTGTGCTCAGGGCTTTTGATTCCCCCCCCCTTTTTTTTCCCCTTTTTCTTTTCTTTTTCATTTTTTTCCCCAATTAACTTACGTCTGCATGGCAAGCCTCAGGCTTTTGAGGTCAGAGAGATTCTACTGGTCACCTTATGGGATTTGGTGAAAAAGAGTCTGGTTTATATGTCAAACAAGAAATTTGTCCCCCAGAACTGTGATTGTGTTCTCCTTATTCACAAACTTCTGCAACTTTCTTTGTGACACTGATCTGAATTTGTTGTACAGATGACTCAGGGCTTTGCTGTGAAAGTTGTAAATTATCTCATTAGAGTTGTACAAACTGTTCTTCTGGAATAAACTGGAGTCACTTGGCCTTTGGGGGGTGTGTGTACTGGTGAAGTGATTTACATTCTTGTTTTTAGAGCTTCAGCTTAACAAAGCAACTGAGTGTGTGCTGAACTTTAGTAGATGTGGAAATAGCTTTTTGGATGTCTTACTGTGTATTACACTACTGCAAGGAGAAGCTGCTAGCATTTTCCAGAAGCAATGGCAAGGAAAAGGTGTTTCCATAGTGGGATTTGCCATCTTTTATAAACCCACACATGTAAAGTTTTTCTCTCTGCAGTGCCTGATGTGAAAAGGAGCACAGATTGCCATTTCACACTAAATGCCTTGCATTTAGGGGGCTGAAGGTACAGGGTATTCATCTCTGGCTCTGCTGCTCCTGTGTGGAAGAAGGATTTCAAATGTAAAGGAAGACTGCTGCTCAACAGGATTAAGTAGGGTAGCATTAGGGCCTACAGTGTCTTCTGGACTGATTATTGAAAGCTACAGGGACAGACTTCTGGTGATTTTAATACGATAATGTTCTCCTTTTAAGGCCAGCTAACTCCAGCTGAGCCTACTGAGGTCACCTTCCAGCTAGAAGATCTCTCTCTATGGAAGGGTAATGGTGCCCTGAAGTGGAGAGTGAAGATCGTTACCTTGAATAAATGTGCAATAAGTAGGACCTTGTAAGTGCCTCCAAACTGTGTCTACAGCTGTCAGCAGAAACTGAGCTCTGCTCAGGGCAGGCACATATTTGAGAAGTTAACCAATATTTAACAATGATGAAGATTGAACACCAGTGCCCCTCACTTTCTTCTGCCACAACATGATGTAGTCTACATGTAGCCTGTTGTTTCTGTGATTTAAAATCAGCCTCCTCTGCCTCCCCTAGCTCCCCTCTGCTGTCAGCAGTGGTATTTTCCAGATCCCTTCCCAGGATTTAACTCACATTCTGAGACTGAGCAGTCCTGCCTCTCGGGCTTGTGTTAAAGTGTCTGCCTTGGGTGGGAGATGATATACAGTAGTCTCCTTTATTTACAGGAATGTCTCCTTACTGAGAAATGCCCTCTACAGTTTCCCCCAAAGACCACTCTGACTGCTGTACTTACACCTCTCATTCCTTGAGACACCCATGGAAAGGGCACATGGACTTCTCACTACCCCAAGTGAGAAATGTTCCTGGTAAAAGTAAATTTCATATGAAGTTCTTAGATATATTAGGATCTATGTTCTTTATGGGTGGTTTGGAGTACTGCTCTGCTCTTTGCCACTGAAAGAGGGGTTTGATTTATAGTGGTTGTGATTTAGAATAGTATTAGGGCCAACAACAGTGATTTCCTCAGTGCTCATTTCGGGGGTGGTGGAAAGTGCAGGGGGAGGCTCAGGATGGCTTATTGATTTGTGGCCGTCCTCATCATGCCCAAAATATTCACCTATGGATATTTGTGGGGAGATCTGGAAGAAAGATGGGTTTGTTCTGCAAAATCTGACACAGGCACCCCATAAGCAGTACAAGACCCCTTGGGAAAAGCTGCGACCCTTTACCCACCCTGCTGAATGTGCTAAACAGGCTGCGGGCTTCCTCCCACCTTGTCTTCCCTCTCCATCAACTGCCAGTGAAATTCAGACCTGGATCACAGCATCTGTGCCCTGAACAGTGGTTTTGGTCCAGCCTTTGCCCACAGAAGCTGCAACTCTTATTTAGGTCAGACAAACAGTGAGAGAGCTGGCCCATAACTCTTGAATATTCTGAAACAATTGTATTCTGTGACTTCAGGATACATCTCCTCCTGCATTTGGACAAAACCATATGCTTGCTTATTCCCATAAGTGTTTTGCTTCCAAGTGCCAGACCAAATAAATGATTTGGGACTTCTGAATGCTGCTTGAGGTTGGGAAGAGTTGTTGCACATTGATATTGTGGCAGTATTGTTCAGTAGTTTCCCTCTTCTTGAATTTCTGGCAAGACCTCTCTTTCTCTTTCCGCTTAATCATCTTCTCTTGCTGTGTGAGTTGGTGTTAGAATGAAAATGCATAGATGCCCCTCAGTCTCTCTCCCTACTGCTCACTCGGTTGACACTATTCCTTGTCTGAGAGAACCAAATCCCTTGGGGTGAATAAATACCTCTCTAATGAGAGGGGGAAATAAATATTTTACACTCTGATGGCAAAGGGATGTGCTTGCAGCAGCAGCAGGCAGTCACTGCCTGATTCTCTGCCAGCACCTTCTTAGCCCAGTGTTTCCTAGAGGGGAGCTTTTGGCTTCACTGATGTATTACTTGCAAAGATAAAGAATTGTGGCCTTTACTGACTAAGTGTGGCAAGTTTCTCTTGTTAAGAATATTTCATTAAAACTTTATCCCTATGTGCTGCAAACTGCTCTTGTCATAACAGTGTCCAGATGTGTCTTTAAAATGGTCTTTATCCGTTGGTTCTGATAACCCTACTTGGCAACATACCCTCTGTGCTGAACACTGTATTCATTCTCATGAGTTTTGCTCCAGTGCCTGGTTCTCTCCTGGTGTTCTCATTTATTTATTTATTTTTAGTGAGAGGCTCAATAAGCTAGGAAACACCGACTTATTTCATCTTTGTCAAGGGCTTTAGATTTATAGTTCTCTGGTCAGAGACCAAATAAGTTAAAACAAAACCCAGTTATTTTGCCTTATCTCCTGGTTAAACACCGTCTGCTGGAGCTGAATTCATCCCCTTGTTTCTGCTGGTTTAGCTGCTCATTATTCCCCCTGCTTTTTCTATTCACTGCATCCCAGCCTCTCGCACAGCAAAGCTCTTCTTTTCCCATGCTTTGATTGAAGCTTCCTCTCATTTCAGCTGTGCTTTACCAAGAGTACTTTGTCCTGAGCAGCAAAGGAAAGACGCAGTTCCTCCATGCTGGCTTGCGAAGCCCATGCTGAGAATTCTTGTTTTGATACAATAATGGCCTTCCTAAGGAAGGCAGTTGGAAGGGCATGCTCACATCACCCGTGCTCTGTAAGGCAATGGCATCACTTGGGCTGGTATGATGTCCTTTGTGTGTGCACCCTCTGGACCTATTTGCATTCATATGTACAGTGGGAAACTGTAAAAACTTCATGAGAGCTATAACCGATAAAGTTTCTCAGGAGATGATTCCTGGGGGCTTATGTTGTTACCAGTTTGGGAGGTTTGCATCTCTCTCTTTGCTTGCATGTATGTTACACCAGGCTTGTGGGTTTGGGTTTGTTTCTTTTAATTCTATTTAGAAGGGTTTGAACTCTGAGCAGGGTTTTTTCTCGATGGTACTCTAGTGTCACAGCCACAGATAAAGCAAATGTTTCATCTTCCATTTTTCAAATAATCAGCAAATTTTGGTCTTATATTTTGTTTTCCTTTTCTCCTAATGATGCACAAATGCCTCTAAAAAAACAATGTTGCTTATTTCTATGTTATTAGAATCCTTTACCAATAGGTGTTACCCCTTTTGACCACTCACTGCATCCTGTATGTGAAACCTAAGTATCCATGTACTGGTTTGAATGACCTGGATGCTGTCAACCCTGTGAGTACTGACAGAGCTGGACTTGCTCTTATGTTGGGTGACTTTGGCATCTTCCTGCCACCTCACACCTATGGCTTGCAGCAGTACCAAGAGGAGCTGCGTTCAACAAAAGCTGAATGCCTACTTCTTTGTATATTTGGAGATATGGTTTCTGGATATGCTCACTGTGTTCTGCTCTGCTTCTCTGATTAAGCCTCCTCTTGTAAGTCTATTAGTGATGCAAGTGCTAGCCTCTTGTGTGTGTTCTTGAATATTTTTCCATCATTAAGTTTCAGTTTTATCCAATACTAGGCCTGTTGCTGAAAATACAGTGCCTAGAGATGTAAAATGAGTGAACATGAATGTTTCAATAGTGACTTAAAGCATAAATCCCTGAATTCACTTCTGTTTAATCTTCCCTGACAAGGAGAGAGGATACTAAATGAAAAGAATAGGTAGAGGTAAAACTAAGGAGTTAGTTTTCGGTTGCTTGATGCATGGAAGATAAGGATTTCAGATCTTCAGACTGTGTTATTCTTTAGTCCATCAGTTGCCATTTCAAATGAATCAGCATCCTGTCAATGCTGCAGTCTTTCTCTATTATTGCAAGAATTGCTTGAGTCAAAGTATGGCACTATGCAGATGTTAATGTTTCAGTCATATCAGCAAAGGAAAAGGTAAAGTCAGACCCAGGCTTGGTTGCAAACCTGCTCAGTGCTCTCTGCCACTGCCTTTTACTGTCCAGGCCAAACATTTGTGTGAGTCCTTTAAGCACTACTAATGCCAGTCCTGGTCTGCAATGCAGAAAATGCTCAGTATAGGTAGAACTATAACTCCAGCCATGCTGCTGTGTGAAACTTTCCCATGACACTCCTGTCCTCCTTTTTGTCCTTGTGTCTGTAGCACACTACTGAGGTTGGAGGATGTCCGGAGGTGCAGCGCAGCCAGCCTGCACTGCTGCCGCTCTAAGCGAAGACTGCACTGATGGGTGTCGTAGGCAGCAGTGTCTATACCCTGTAGCTTTGCAGGCTTTTAGAAAGACATTTGATTTTAGAAAGACATTTGATATGTTCAATAAAAAGAAAAATTACTAAAAACTCATAAAAATAGCTCCAAACATGTCTGAAGTATTGATTTCTTGTCTACCAAATTCTTGTTGCCACTAGAAGAGAACAATTGTGCCATCTGTAAGACCACAAGCTTGAGAACAGACTACCCTAAATTGTGATCTTGCCTTGATGTGAAGTCATTTTCCAGTTTTATTTCCTTTAATTCTAGCTGCAGTGGCCTGTGGGTTAAAAGAAAAAGAAGTACCCAGCACTTGTTTATTGGGGACTACAGTACAACCACAGCATAATATTCTAATATTTACAGTGCAGTAGCTGCTACTGCTCCTGTGAGGCAAATGTCTCATAATCTGGTGTGGACCTCCAACCATCTGGCACAGAAGAGCTCTGATAACCCCATACAGCACCAAGAAGGAAAACTGGGAAGAGAGCTCCTTGGATTACCCAGGGTAATAAACTCTATCTTCTGTATGCCATGAGAAATCGTAAACTCTGTGCATCCCTTTACCTGAATGACAAAAGAATCTGACCTTTTAATCCTCTTACTCTAATTACTTTACATCTGCACCTTGCTTGATTTGGTCTTAATGCAGAAAAGATTTTAAGCGTGTTAAAGTGTTTTGCTTAATCAGGTCCTTGGATTCAAAGTCAAATACTCCCAGAGGCCTTTCTTCCCTGGTTTGGACAGCATTTCCTCATTTCCAGACAGAAACAAAACATGGTGGTTTGTTTGCCTCCTTGGCATGCCTCACAGAAGCCTCTCTTATCAGTGCTTGAGGGGATTTTGGCTCGTTTTAGTCAAGTGTGCTGACAGTAAAGCTGGTCTGATATGTAGGTACAGTCAGGCCTTTTAATAGGGCTCAGAAGCTGCTGCTTGCACTACTTAGAGTGGGCATCTGACATCCAGCTGTGCCTCACCACCCACTGTTAATTGCTGGGGTTCTCTATGTCCTACTGCCTGCAACAAGCTGGCAACACCTTGTACATGGCCACATAGCCACCCACTTTTCTTCTTCTTACAAAGCAAAGGATTCAGATTCTTATTGAACGTTCACTTCCGCTATCGTGACACTTCAAAGTCTCTTCAGAAAGTCGATGTACTGTTTTGCTATCTGAAGTTGGGTTCCCATCACCTTGCCATAGCTGCACCAGCCCTCTCCTGTCATGTCCCACTTTTCTCTTTATTTGGTGCCAATCTAGTTTCTGGTGGACTTTGTGGTGCAGTTATTTCACACAGCAGATAAGTAAATGACAAGAACATTTAGCCTGTGGTTTCCTGCCTGTGGGTAGGACTCTCCTGTGCCTCTGCCCTGCTTCACCATCTCTCTGCTCATTCTTTTGCCTGATCTCCTTCTCTAGCTGCCTGTCCCCTAAGACTTATACCCATTCACACTCAAGAAGTGAATTTCAAAGCATGCTTAGGACTCACAGCATTTGAAAGCAGTTGCCCTGTTGTCTTTGCCTCTAGTATTTTTCCTTCATGTCCATTTGTCTTCTCTGCTGAACCTACAGGGCTGAGATCCTCTTTTCAGAAAGTATCATGATTTCATCTGAGCCTTACAGGTTTCCACCTAACATGGACTAATGCTTGCTTTAATTATTTGTGTTCTCCTGATGTGTGGCTTTCTGCTCTGAAGACTTTTGTGTTGCTAGGCAAGTTGCTCTTGCTGAACAACTTCGTGGTACTGAAGAGCAGTCCCTAATCTTTTAAGAGGGGTAGTTCAGGCAACATTAAAGGGCGTGTCATGACGTGCAGCATATCTCCTCTATGGTAAAGCCAGATAATTTATACTCCTATAGAACATCCTCCATGAGGGTCTGTGTGTTTTCAGAGAGAACTTTGTGAATCTGCTTGGGTTTTATAGAATTGTATGGGTGTTGTCAAAGTTTAAAATTTTATTGGCCATCTTCACTGTGACAGAAAATAGAGTTTCCCTTTTCTTAGTATATAATGGGGGCTGGTATATGTCACACCACTCACATTAAAAAAAAAAGAGAGACAAAACAAAGTCTACTTGGAAGTTGGAGACTCTGCTGTATTTCATATTTCCACTGCCTTGAGGAAACGTCTTAAAATTGCTTTGCTGCCTTTGAAGCAAAAGTGTTCTGGATGGATTTGGAGCTGTTGTGTCCCTATTTCACATTGAAGCAGCTAACCTGTAAGGAAGAGTTGCTTCTAGACTTATCACAAATCTGTGGCAAAAAGCCATAGGTTGCAAAGTGCAGATGAATGCAGAGAAAGTCTTTCTCTAATAAAAAGTGTGGAAACAATTTCACTGCCTTGTTATCCATACAATGGCCTGTGGGCATACAACGCAACAAAAGGCACCGCAAGGTGATAGATACAGGCCAAAAACAAGCCCTCGGAGTGATAGCAGTGTGTGAAGGTAGCCATGTCCCACATCCAAGAGATGTGGCACAGCTTCAGATTTGCAGACTGCAGCTTCAGAGAGTAACTTTAATTTCTTCCCTGGGTTCACATTTCCTCTTTCACCTTGGATCTTTCTCCAGGTTGTGCTGAACCAGAGAGCAGAGCCCTAGCTAAAGGCCAGAGAGCAGGTTTGGTCCTTTACCTCCCTCACCATCACCTCTTGGGTTGTCCTCGCTGTCTAGGGAACACTGAGCATTTTGGCATCCAGACAGTGAC
The DNA here is from genome assembly GCA_033816785.1 of Picus viridis. Lineage (NCBI taxonomy): Eukaryota > Metazoa > Chordata > Aves > Piciformes > Picidae > Picus > Picus viridis. Next base: position 14,878,301 of record CM066592.1, on the reverse strand, counting down.
TGGTTTTCTGCATCTTTATGGTATTTAACATGTTAGCACTGCATCTCCTCCAGGTATTTGAGGTGTTACTGTTGATATTATCATGATCATTGCAGGTAAATAAGCAAAGAATCCAGGGCTCCAGGTAGATGTTTTCTTTTGGGCTTGGCCATTGGTGTCTGCCTGCATGTGTTTTGTTGACATAACCTTGTTTGAGTGCCCACCATTTATGTTTGGGATTCATCAAACACATCATTAAATTGCTTCTGCAGGTTAATTGAAGAAGCTACATGAGTTCAGGCATTAGAATGAGCTGAGTACTAATCCCTTCTGTGTGTTTTGAAAGCCCATCTCAAAATCAATAAGTACACAGCTATTCTCCTATTTGAAGTATGTACTATCATAAAGGGCCCAGTGCAGACTCCTTGGGTCATTTTGTGACAGTACCTTTTGGAGGAGGACAGAAAAAGGCAAACCAAAAACCCAAAGAAAAAAAAAAAACCAAAACATAACACTTTATTAAAGTGAGTCAGATTAAAATCCAGCAGGCTGGGGAGGAAATGATGCCTGGTTTAGTGTATTTTAATTAATCTATTTTAGGTTTGCTTTGCTAATCAGTCTCTTTTATGGTTCACAATACTGCATGCAAGTGCATATTTCTAATGTGATAGTTTGTCCTCAGTGCTAGTATATCCTTGTAAAATAAAGTTCCTGCCCTTTTCTGTGAATTTCCATTCTTTCAGTGACTTACATGAAATACAAATTAACTGTGGTGGGGGACAGGAGACTCTGGAGCTGTTGATCACTCACAGGTTGTGATCCAGTAGCATCCTTGACCAAAAGACTTGTGTGACCGGTTCTTGGATTTCAGCTCTTTAAAAACACCCCTGTGTGACCAGTATCTACAAGAGTCTAGGCATAAAATTTGCCCATGTACTGGAGGATGTGTGGTGGTTTTCACAATAGATGGAGGTTTCAGGTTGCACATCTGCAAGCTACAGGAGTTAGTGAGAGAAAGCATGGAAATGGCAGAACTGACTTGTCCTCCTGGATGTTGCTATGACAAAAGCGGTTTCCTGCCTGTTAAGTATTTGCACAGCCCTAGAAGGATCTAGGAGTGAAAAAAGTGGTTTAAAGTTGATCATTTTGCTGTTGAAAAAAAAAAAATCCTTTGGAAGTCTTGCTTCAGCTCCAAAGTTATTTGGTATCTTCTGCTCCCAGATGTGGGGTTTGTGGTGGGACTTGATCTTTAGACACTGGAATAATCTACCTTCCAAGAGTAAAGGCATTTACAGATCACTTTCAGCCTGCTTTTTGGGGGCTGCATCCATCCCAGCAGATGAATGGCACTGTGTTTGGCAGGTCGTTGGCTTGAAACATTCTGACACCCAATATTTTATCAGCAGACAAGGAATAAGATTGATGAACTAATCAGTCTGGGTAATCTGAATGCAGAAGCTGTGTTTAACTCAGCAGTACAAAAAAGGAGGCTTCGATATTTCTGACAGGGTCTTAAAGAGGCTTTGCAGGTCCTGAGGAGTCATTGCTATCTGGCTGGAGAGAAGCTGAGAAAAATGAATTGCTGCTGTGCAAAAGGAGGCCCTTTCACTGCCAGTGGTGTGCAGCATGCTGCCTCCACAGAGAGAATGAAAAGAGAGAAACAAAGCATGTGGGTGAGATGCATGACAAATTAAACCTCTGGATAACCCCTTCTCAGTAAATCACTCGTTCCAAAACGCTGGTACTTTGCTCCTCAACATGCCATGAAATTGTGTAAAAGCAGGACTTTACACCTTGTGTATTTGAAACTGAAGCCTTACTTAGGTGCATAAAACAGCACATCTTGGGAAAACTCTGCAGTGCCATTACACACCAGTCATGGTACTCCAGTCAAAACATCCCAAGACTGCAGTGAAAGGGGGAAACGCCTTTTGCTATGGCATTTGAAGTACACCGAAAACTGAACATAGGTGGCACTTACCTTGAATCTCCAAAAAACCCAAACCAAGCTCCAGCCTTAGTTCTGTGTATTTGTGACAAGTTGGGACCTGTCTATGCAATGCAGAGTCTCCTCAGACATTTGTGCTTGGTAAAATAGTTTAATCGTGAAAGCTCTCATTAGTTACTAAATAGCTGAGATCACTATTGCTACACAGAGTTTCTAGGTAATGCAATATTCCTAATGAAATTATATATTCTGGAAGTCAGCTGGGAAGAACCCTTTGAGCAACCTTTGCTATGCCATGATGCACTGTGCCCCCACTGCTCAGCCCCACAGAGAGCCAAAGCCAGATGCAGCCCATGTGCTTGGATGTATTTGCTCCTTTTAAGCTTCCTTTAGTAGGCAGGGCAGAAGGGGAGAAGGACCTCTGTGTGTGCGAAAGTGCTTTTTCAAGCACATGAAGATGTTCATCAACCAAGAAGATGACCTCTGAACTGGGCACAAAAAGGCAAAATCTGCTGCTGCTTACATCTTTTTCTGATAGTGCCTGCTCAAAATCCCCATGCCTGAGACAGCAAAACGTGGGTCCTAGCTGAAGCTGACTTACAGCATCTTACTGGTGTAAACTCCTGACTTTTGCTGCATGGAAACAGTTCTAGGTAATTGCATAGATTTCCCAAGCACCAGATACAAAAGCAAATTCTAGCAATGTTCACTGTCCTTGGGGCTCTATCACAACCAGCAGCTCCAGCCAAGTTTAACTGTATATAAAACAAGATAGTGGGAGTAGCTTGTATCAACTGCTGAAATTCTGATGTTTATGATGCAGGGATGCTGATGAAGGCTGGCAGGACGGCAAAGGGATAAGGCAGGTGGGCACTGTGTCAAGCAGCTCCCACTTCACAACCAACTGCATTGAAGCATAACCCTTTGTGGCAAGAGGAAGTCAGTCAGGTGTCCTATTTGTAAATTCAAGTGAAATCATGCTTTGGGGTTTGCTTAATTTCAGGTTTTACCAGTAGACATCTCTGAAACCTCAGTGACAAGGCAAATAGAGGGAAAAATGAGACAATACAGGGTGGTTTCTCTTAATAGAGCTTGTAGATCAGCAATGAGAGTACAGCTTGTCTCAAAAGGTTGCTTTCATGCATCAGGTGCCAGCTCCAGTCCCTGGACATCCCTGATAGGCTTTAAGCTAAGAGCTGATGATTGCCTCTCCAGTGGGTACTGGAGCAACCTTCCAGCAGGAGTAGCTGGGCTGGGGCTGTGCCTGGAGAGCTGCAAGCCTCGTGACCTTCACCATAGCTCTGGGGTTTGATCCTCTCTCTACAGGGGGAGAAGCATTGTCGGGTTTATTTTGCTCAGTCAGCACAGAATTGTGCACATCTCTTTTTCCAGCCTCAGACCACTACTTCTTTATTTCTTACTGAAAAAAAAAGGAGATATTGTTCACTAGTTCTCAGAGCTGTTTGTTAGTTAAACACAAAACAAGCATCCTTTATCCCTTCTGGCACACCCCCTCCCCCCAAAAAAGTTAATTGAAGCAACAACTGGCTTAACACTATCTTGTTTAAAATAATTCAAATAAATGTTTAACATTTTAACAAAGTTCAGTACATGCTCCAGCAGTATTGCATCTGTGTTTCCTCTGCCCTTTTTTATTTTTTTTTAAGCTTGGCATACAAAGTACCATTTAAATACCATGGTGAAAAGGGCAAGCATTCAATTTAATGCCTTTGAAATTATTCTGGAATTAAATCCTGGGCAATATATCTCAGTCGAGCAGTGTTGCATGTAGCCACATGCAGCTAATGAGCCATCAAAAGCAAGGCTTTAAATCCCTATGCATACAGTACACAGATCCTTTATTTTTGCTGTCATAACACGAATCACCAACCTTGATTCCAAACCAAACACAGGTAAAAGGAAGAAAGGGGGGAAATAATAAAACAAAAGGGGAAAGGAGGGAACAACTTTGTGGCTAATTGGAAAGAAATGTGAAAAAACAGTTGGGGTTTCTTTCAACACCATTAATCACCTCTGCTGGAACATCCTTCACAATCCAAGCTTTTCTTGTCCTTGCTGCTATTTTTCCTCTTTAACATGGTACAAAATGTACATGTTCTTTGTTGGTCTTTGAAAGCCATTTCCCTCATGCTGTGGTGGAAGGGCTTAGAGTACAGACTATTACATCTCCCTTCGGTCTTGGCAGGGCCACAGGTTTTCTGCCTTCATCTGGTGCCCTGCACTTACCAGTAAGGACGTGGCTGCTTCTGCCCAGTGGGCTGCATGGGGTGGATGCTGAATCATCTTGTACACTTTCCAGCACAACAAGGAAGGCTGAGGCCTCCAGGACACAATGCAATGATAATAAGACAGAATGGGAGGGTGTAAGAAGGTATCTGTGTACAGAGTCAGGACATGGGTTCTGCTAGCATTTCCTTCCCCTGCCTTGTTTTCCCCCAGGCAAGGTAAACATATGCAACAGCTTTGGTTCCATGCTGATTGCCTGCAGGCTGCTTAACAGCCAGTGTAAAATGAGTGATGGCCATTAGCCAGTTCTATAACCATGAGCATTCACCTTGTTAAAATCCTTGAGGTACCTGGAAGGAGGTGAATTTGCTGAGGGCCACCTGGGGCTCCTGCAGCACTGAAGGAGCGGAGCAGTGATAGGAATGTATGGAAAGCCACACTAGTAGCCTTGGACCCCTTGATTTGCACAGGGTCTATGAGAAGATCAAAGTAGGCTGTCCCCAGAGAGTTTTCAATTTGCTTGAGCTGTTTGCCAGCAGGATGGCTGAATAAATGCTCTGTGTGTCTATGTAGTAGTAGTGAGAAGTCATTACTGAAAGTAAGTAGGCTGGTAACTACGAAGTGAGGGATTGTACACTCCATAACTGCAGTTCCCAGTGTCTTTTCTTGACTGGTTTGTGGTTTAGACAGCTTCCTGTGGTGGGTTTTTGATGATTTGTGTCAAGCATCCTGGAGGCATTCAGGAGGGGACTGGATGTGGCACTTGGTGCCATGGTCTAGTTGTGAGGTTATGGTTACAGGTTGGACTCGATGATCTTCAAGGTCTCTTCCAACCTTGGTAATTCTATTCTAATTTCATGATGATGATAGACGGTGGAAAATGAGCGACTGTGAGAAGTGGCAACTGAGTTAAGTGAAAGGTATTTGTAGGCTAAGAGGTAGTGCTTGCCTTACACACTTGAAATGTCCAGAGTAGTTAAAAATGTGGGAGCAGGGAAAAGTTGTTATTGCCTCTATAGCTGCACCAGTATGCCACAGAGGAATTAACTTGTCCAGACACATTAGGGAGTGAATCACTTAAACCCAGCCTTACGCACAGAGGTGTGCTTGATCGCTGTAGCTTAGTGTCCCCATGCTGCTTCCACGTACTCTGAAGCCACACGTGTATGTAGATCACGTATATGTCTTAAGGGGGCCTACAAGAAAGCTGGGGAGGGACGTTTTAGTCTGTCAGGTAATGATAGGACTAGGAGGAATGGAACAAAAATAGAAATGGGTAGATTCAGATTGGATATTAGGAAGAAGTTCCTCCCCATGAGGGTGGTGAGACACAAACAGGTTGCCCAGGGAGGTGATGGAAGCCTCATCCCTGGAGGTTTTTAAGGCCAGGCTGGATGTGACTCTGAGCAACCTGATCTAGTGTGAGGCGTCCCTTCCCATGGCAGGGGGATGGAACTAGATGATCCTTGAGGTCCCTTCCAAGCCTAATAATTCTATGATTCTGTGTGGAAATACACTTGTTTGCTGCAGTATTCCCAAGTGGTAAGTGAAGAAGCCTGAGCTCAAATCTGTACCTATGATAATCCTTTAAAAAATAATTAACAATCTAGTAAGCAATAATAAGATAGGTTTGGGAGTTTGGAAGAGAGTTCTGTACAAGTCCTTCAGCCTGATGTGTTAGCCAGGGTATTCCCAAGATCTCACAGTTTCAAGCTCTCACAGTTTATCTTTGTGATGTAGTTTTAAAGTAAAATATGTGTGCATTCTTGTTTAAACTCTATTTTCAGTTCTCACTAATGGAGTGGTTACATGTTTATAACTTTTGCCAAGCTTTTTATTTTATCTGGTTTTGATCCTCAGGCAACAGACTCAGATTTTGCATATTTAACTGCCTGGCAAAAGAGGTATAGAAAATAAATCAACCTTTACTATTGTAATGAAAGCAACATTTTCTACTTTAAAGGGGGTTTGTCCATATATTTACTCCTGCATGTTTATGTAGCATGCAGAAGTCTTTAAGTGTTTTATCCTATAGTAAAAACTGTATTAATATCTATTTTTAAAAGGCAGCAGTGGACACTAGGCATCTTCATATTCAGCATGCATTACTGTGATGAATAGAGAGATCTTCTCTGCACCATTGCAAGTATTTATAGGGTGCACTTCATTGTAGTTTGCTTTTAAATGTATTTTCTCTTGCCGGGGTTTCCTCTGGTTTTGTTGCGGTATTTATCCGACTGAGAAACCCTGAAAAATGGGAGTGTGTTAACAGAACAAGCTAGAAGGATACAAATCATTCTCTTTCTGCCCCTCTGTGGGAATAATGTGAATATTTATAGACCTGGAAAGCTTTCAGGAGTCTTTAATAAGTGAGAGCCAGACCATTCTCTTTATGCTGATGCCACTTCTTGCTTTGACCTGAACATCCATCAGCCAGGAGCTGTAGCACTGAGGAGACTAAATCAAATCAGTCAGCTTAGACTTAAGCCAAATTTTTGTGGTGTTTTAATTTTTTTTTATTATTTAAAATGTTTATTTTATTACAATTGCAATAGGGCAGGAGAAAGGTGCAGTGCCCTGTAAGGATAATGTTGTTTGCAACACATGGCAAAAGGGATGCTTGAGGGCAGTCATGTTGGGGAGCAGGAAGCATGTGTCATCTCGCTTTTAGATGCTGCTGTGAAGTTGTAATGGCCAAACATGAGAGCTATTCAATGAGTTTGTCTCACACAGCTGGTGATGATCCTGGTGTGGTGTTTAGCAATGTTTCCAGACCGTTGCAGCGCTCATCCTTTGCCAAACTGTGTTATGTGGAAGTTGGGTAAGATTTTATGAGAAGTGAAAGCACGCTGATAAGACAAAAGAGGAGGTTCCAGTGAGCTCCTCTTGCTTATTGAAGCCAACTGATGGAGTGGGGAAAGGAGGAGGGTTAACATGATCCGGTGGGAAAGCAGAGAACAGAAAAAGCACTTCAAAGCAGTGACTGGGCAGGGGTCAGATGCAGTGTCAGGTCCAAAGAGAAATGAAGAGGGGAAAAACCTGAACTCCCTGTGCCTTCCCTGACAAAGAGAGCAGTGTCGAGCACTAGAGGGAAGAGTGGAGGCTGCCGAAAATGGACACAGTGCTGGGAAAAGAGTAGAGGGATTTAGAAAAAAGAAAATTAGTATTGACAAAAACAACAGACACACACATACACACAAACCCAACACCACAATAAAGGCAAAAAACCCAACCAACACCAGAACACCACACACACTCTCTGCCCTCCCCTTCAAAAAAAAACCCCACCACCAACAAAAAAAGGCCAAACAAACAAAACCCCAAACTAATAAAAAAGTTACACAGCTCTTGAAAATATCTCATGAGAGAGATCACTCTTCAGTGAAAGCTCTTCTACTGCCTTTTCTGACTTCACAGCAACAAGGTAGGAGCAGAGGTTCTGAAAGTGAGGGGGAGTGTGTGTCTTGTAAGAGGAGAGGCAAAATTGGCTTTTAGCATAGCTCTTTCATATGACTCTTTCATGTAAAGGTCGTATTTAAGTCTGTAGTTGTTGACTTTAGGACTGAAGACCCAATTCTAACTCGAGCAAAAGTCTCCTTTTCTGTAGTAAAGTACCAGCCTAAGTTACAGTTGCAGGATAGACCTTTAATTCTTTGTTCACATACAGCCAAAACAAATCAATAAAACATATTCAAAGACTCACTTGGGATCATAGATACTATAAAGCCTTCCAGAATGTTGAATTTTACTAGAGTATTTTGCCTCAGGATGTTGTGTGGGCATGAAGCAACTACATCCTACAGCAGTAAATGGTCACACAAGAGTTATGAAATGTCCATAATAAAATTGTGTTGTCTAAGGATGGAGGCAAAGCACAGAGGGCAAGAAGAATGGGTTTCAATTGCTTCAATCTGTGCTGAATGTAGCTTTGGAGGGGCAGGGGAAATAAATGACAAGTATGCCACAATGAGATGTGCTGGCTGCACTGGGATCACATCTAGATGATTCTCTGCTGCACCCAGCTGCAAGGGCTGGTAGAAAGTGGGGTGTGGGCCCACATCAGTGGCCACAAGTGCAAATTCATGGTAGGAATGGTAAGGAGAAGACCGACGAGCTGATAGCAAAAGTGAAGAAGAAATTACTACTGACTTGTGCTGAAGCACTGGCCCTTTGCCTGGTTGCTGCCAAGCTGTTTGGCAAGATGTCAGGGAGTTTGGGTTTCCAGGGTCTGCTGGCTTAGTGCCTCCCTGCCATTCAGGCTGCTTCTGACTCCGGTGTCTGCAGGTTTAACACAGACATGTCCTAGCAGCTGCCTGGGTAGGGTACCCAGCTCCATGGTTTTCTTGTGGAGAAGCCAGCAATTTGGGCAACCTCTGCTCTACCCTCCTGACAGCCTGGGAATGGGCTTGGGGAGCCTTGGCTTCCTCCTGGGTTGCTGGAAGGGAAAGATGAATGTCTAGCAGCTTGAGGGACCAAGAAATGGGAATTTCAGCTGTTACCTAATTCAGAAAAACTTAATATTGTTTCAATTTTCTTTTTTTCTTATTTCCTGCCTATAAAGAATGCTGTCATTTCTAATCCTTTTTCCAAAACAGAATGGTAATTTTATTCCAAATTCCCCATGGACAGAATTTCAGTCATTCTACCCTCAAAGTTAATCAAACTTTCTGTTCTAGTCCTGTTGTCTTCAGGGTTCAGTTGCTTTGACCATACTTACACTGTCAAGTAGTTGGTGTATCTCCTCTTTCAGTGCTTAGAGAAACTTTCCTCTCACTGTTTTCCCCACCAGCCAATTTAGATGCTGGGTTTTTTTGCTGATCAGTTCTGTCCTCCTAATAACCTTGGGATGTGGCAGAGCCTGCCTGTGTTCACTTCTTCCCCTCTGTTTCCGAGCTGCATGCTACTCTTTGTTGTCTACCCATCCTGTTTTGGGACTCCTGATCTCTCCAGGCCTGCTGTTTTATTGCCATCACCAAGGCTGTCCAACTGCTCCCCCAACCCAAAATACAGTCAGCTCTTGCAGTTAAGAGAAAATTCTGTGTCAGAATACAAAATGCCACAGAGAATTTAAATGTCCTAGAGCATCAATTGCATTAGCAATTACTGAAAGAAGAGTCAGTGTGGAAGGCTGTGGCTTCCTCTCTCATTGTGATGATTTCTAGCCAAAAATCTCACCCTGTCTCCCAGTGAAAAGGCTGTTATATTAGGCAAGCAAAATACATAAGCATATAAGAAAGTGGCTGTCCACCAATGTTCTGCAGTGTGTTGATTGTTAAGTAATCTTCAGTTCCAAAGCCAGGAAAGGTTTTTTGTTTGTTTGTTCTAACACTGTGGAGTGATAGATGCCTGCAGCAGGAAAACATGGTATGTGCTCATCTTGGAGACTGCTGAGTGTCTTGTGCCTGGGAAAATGCCTGGAAGGGTGGCTTCACCTTTTCTGCTCTTTGGTTGTCCTCCTGCTCACTTCAGCCTTCTCTGCCCAGTAGCATGCCCGAGGGAATCACTGTGCCCTGGCTGTGACATGCTTTGCCCTGCCGTTGGTGGTCTGGTGTCTGTAGTAGCTGAGACGAGTCTTAATCCGTGGGTTTTGGCAGCTGAGGGAGTTGGCTCCTTAGCCATGGGGCAGCTTGGGGATAAGTGGATGCTCTGGAGAGTGTTGGCTATATAAAAAAAGATAAATTATTTGGCTCAAGAAGAATACCCCTTCACTTGTCCTTAGCAAACATGGTTATCAAATGCCCTCCATTTCAGGGTCTCTGTGTTACAATATTTGGGAATTTGAATTAGTAAGTCAGGCTGGTGTGTCAAAAGCACTCCTCCTCAGACTCCAGTATAATTTTTAATCAAAATGTTAAATAATAATGCTTTTTAAAAGAAACATAAACCTCTTTGGGAGAACATTGAGTCCTGAAGTACCCCAAACAATAATGCTGCTCCAAATTCCTGCTCTGTGTGTGGTGAGGAGACCAGGTTAAGCTTAGGACTTCCTATTATGAGACCTGGGCCACTGCCACTGATGAGAAATGGAGTAAGAAGGGTGGAAGGGAGTCTATAACACAATGCTACTGTCTAAAGCTGGCTATTTATATAATCTGAGATGTCAGTAGCACTTTTACTGGGGTTCATTTTAATGGCTCTTAGTAGTTACAGCTGATTGGCAATGGGGGTCTCACACCCCGCCTTGGGGGGGGTAACTGGGTGTGGGCAGTGGCATTGTGAACCTCCACACCCTGCCACCGGTGCACCCGAACCCCAAGGGGACTGCAGCCAAGCCCTGGCAGTCACTCTCCCGTGCCCCTTTGCTCCTTGCTTTCCCTGCTGAGCCTGGCAAAACGACCTCCAATTACTTCCAATTGTGGTGATGGTTCTGCAAGAGGTCAGACACCTGTCTGCTGCAGTGGGGAATGAGCTGAGTGCCTTATGGGGCCACCAAGCTGCCTGTCTATGGTAGGTGCCTCTCTGTCACAGCTAACCTGTCTCACTTCTGCATAGCAATGCCTCTACATCTATGGCTGCAAGCTACACATGTGCAAGAGGCTGTCTTGACAAGAGAAGCTCCTAGACTTCTGCAAGGCTTTGACCCCACTGGCACCCAAGTGTTTTTGAATCTTGAGGTGATTCTCCAGTTTGCTCTGCTCTGGTTTGATCTCACCTGGAGTACTGTGTTTAGCTCTGCAGTCCTCAGCACAAGACATGGATCTCTTGGGGCAAGTCCAGGCAAGGGCCACGAAAATGATGCTGTGAGGACAGGTTGAGAGAGCTGTGGTTGTTCAGCCTGGAGAAGAGAAGGCTCTGAGGAGACCTTATAGTTACCTTTCAGTACTTAAAGGAGGTCTACAGGAGAGATGGGAACAAAATTTTTAGCATGACCTTTAGAGCTTCTTTCCAACCCAAACAATTCTGTGATTTCATATGCTTTCCATAGAGCACTGTTGTACAAATGAGCACCCAGAGTCACACTTTGGGCAGCTTGAAGCCACACAAAATGGTAACCTCTGATGGCAGCACGAAGAAGCAATCTCTTTTTGATTTGATATTGTACCTACACAACAGTCCTGCAGGTGATATAGTACAGCTTGTGTTTATTGGAATGTGCTGGCCAGGGAGGTGGCAGAGTCACCATCACTGGAGGTGTTCAGGAGGAGACTTGATAGGGTGCTTGATTGCATGGTTTAGTTGATTAGGTGGTGTTGGATGATGGGTTGGACATGGTGATCTTGAAGGTCTGTTCCAACCTGGTTTATTCTATTCAGTTTAGAAGAAATCTGAAGTTCACTGGACTGGTCAAGGGATGGATATGTACAAAAGCAAATGTGGGAAGTTGGAAGGGCATGAGTAAAATGTTGTGTGTGGGAAGGCCATGGGGATCTCCCATTCCCAAGAGGAAGAGTAGCTCTTTAATACCTATAATCCCTCTAACCAAAATCACAGGTAAATAGGTCTCAGAGGAGGTGGGAGCAGGAGCCAAAAATGCCTAAAAAGTACTACAGCTACAAAGTACAGTACAGCTTCAAAAATCTACAGTTCTAGAAAGAATAGCAGGTCCTGCAGAGCAAGAGAGTACTCAAAACAGCTCTCTTCCCTTTGTGGAGCTTATCTATACAGGTATGACTTTCATACTATACAGGATTGTGTTACTGAAATCAGGCTTCTAAAAGTCAATAGGATTTATGCATCTGATTTCAGAAAGGATTTTGCCCTCCTTTAGAGCCGATCATTCCTTTCATAAGTGGTTTCTCAGGGAAAGAGAGATTGCACACCCCGCGGTTGCAGGACAAGCTTTTCTTTTACATGTCTTTGTCAACTGAAAGTTGCAGAATGCAAATGCAGCTTCGGACTACCTGCTTATGTGCTCTGTGTGTCTCAGCATGGGGATGTTCATCCCATTTCTGATGGTCTCCAAGCAACTGTGTGCCTCCTTGCAGCAAATTCTGAAGATGTAGTGGCAGAGATGTTTCAGAAGGAGCCTTCCCTGTTCTTCTAAGGCACAAATAGCACAAATGCCTCTTACAATGCTCTTGCTCTAAGAGCCTTTGAGATCACTGCTTTGTGATTCAAGGGGATGCAGTAGTAAAACACCCCTAAAATATAGTAGCCTTTTGTCCTCCTTTAAAGTATTTTACAGGTTGCATTTAATTAGATTTTCTTCTATTGTAACCAAAACAAAGTTCAGCTGATGCATTCGTTTAAGCAAGATGTTGGTGTCACATAATTGTTGGAGTTTTTTTTTTCCCCTACTCTGTTGTGTTGCATCCATCCATATTCTCCAGGAAGGAGCTTCTCAGTAGACTTTGATTGGCTGGTTGGTTTTTATGACCTTCCCTCTGTTTCAGCAGTTTGGTGCCTTGGGGCAGCAGGTGGTTTCCTGTGGAGATGGGTTTGTGTGATGTTCTGTCTGTTTCCCCTCTTCCATCTGTCATGGCCTTCTGCTCCTTCTTCTGTTTCTTCTTCCTTTGTATAGGTTGTTCAGGGAGGATGGGAAATTGTTGGTTAGGACACAGTGGACCATCAATCCAGATTGTTGCAGTTCATTCTCTAGATATACTGTGCAGTGCTGAAAAAAAAATGTGTGCAATATTTATGTTATTGTGTACCACAATAGCAGCCAGAGGCCCAAAGCAAACACAGAACCTTGGTGCTTGCCATCATGCAGCAGAAGTCTTACACCATGAAACATCAAAAATGCACAAACTAGGCATCCACATTGAGGATATCTAGCCACTGGGGGATTCCCACTTCTTAGGCAGTTATATTTTGGGATTGGGTTTCTTTCTCTAGAGCTGGAATAATAATTTCCTCTGTCTATGTTGTATTTTAAATCCTTGTGATATGTGGGAAGTTCTACTGTTTTGGTGTTGGGCAATGGTTAAGAACCTTGCATTTTACTTTATCCTTTTATATCCTCTTCTTTCTGAGGCTGTGTTTCTGTGCATTCACTTTCTGCTCACATCCCTCTATTTTGCTTAAGCACAGGCTTGCAGCACATCCATCAACCCCAAAGCAGCCATTATATTTGTTGTGGGTTTTTTTCCCTTCTTGAGAGATTGTTTACATGTGTAGCAATGTCAAGAAGCTTATTAAGGTCTGTTTCTTTAAAATCTGTGAATCTGTGTGGCTGCTTGGCATTTAGATACCCAGATAGAAAACTGGCTGAAATGTCAGTTGAAAACTTGTGCTTTACCCCTCCTCATTTTGTGTTGAAGCACCAAAGTTGGAGTAGTGTCCCCTCTTCATTTGGGAATATTTTACCTTTTAAATTGATCCAGGCTGTGGGGCACTTTTCTTGTGCATAGGTTAATGAACTGCACAACTCAGGGAAGCCTGAAGCTCCAGGGGTCTGGAAAATTTGACCAAAGAACAGTTTGGACTGGTGAGTTTTACCTCACAGAAAGCTGCTTAATGCTCAGCAGAGGATCAAATAAGCAGTGCTTTATACTCAGAACTTCAGCCCACGTGAGCAGAGAGTGAAGGATAGTAACTTAAGGATAGACTTCAGTCTTTGAGAGACTGTCCTAAGCAGGCTGAGCCAGATCATAGAAATGAAAGGGCAGCTCTAATTGGGTGCTAGTCAGGCTCTACTGCACACTCTGCATCTTCAGCTGCCAAAACCTCAGCAAGCTGAGCATGTTTCTCATCCCAATGAACTGAATTGTAATGTAAAAATATCACTTAACACAGAAATTTCACAGTTCCTGTTAACCATTTTCTGTCTCACAACTTAAGGCCTTAACTGGCACCTTAACTGGCAAAAAAAGATAAAGCATAAAGGGAAAAGCAGCATCTTCCATTTCTGAAGATATTAGTTTTGTGTTTAAAAAAAAGCATATTTTAATTTTTATTATTTTTATTAGTGTTTTGTCCAAATGCATATATTGACATTTATATATTGAATACTATGCTATAGAAACATGAATGAGTGCTGTCCTTAATGCTGTCTGAGTTTTGGTTACAAGGGCAAGGAAATGGAGCAGAAAGCTTTCCCCCATTTTCATTATCACTAGCTGTGGAGCATTGGTAGTAGTGAGAGGTGGCTACAGGCACTGTAGCACTATTCAATATTGGGAGAGGGGTCCAGTGCTGTCTTGCGTGCGAGAAGGACCCGCTGGCCCTGAGATCTGGACAAAGCCTACCAATAGTGTATATTTGACCTGTAGCTTTCTGAACACCACTGATAAGGAGGAGTAATCAGAGTTCCTATTCTAAACATGGTGTACTTCAAGCTGTGATTGAAGCCATAACTGATTTCACCTGTAGAACAGTTCAGCTGAAGAGCAGATTCTTGGCTCTGTTTTCTCCTAGCCTACTGGGTATAGTTCACTTGAGGTGAAGAACATCAGTTATTGTTCTCTGCCAGTGGATTACTGCTCCTAGGAAAATAGGGCACACCTGGTTACCAGAACAGCTCTGATGGATCTTTTCCATCAGTTAGAGACTACATGAGGAGCTGCATTTTTCCAAATGTAGTGAAAAAAGTGTGCAGGAAACATCTGAAAAGGGCTACCTGGTGGCTAATGCTGGTAAATTTTATCTTAAAGCCCTTGATAAGGGATTAAATATTGCATTAGTTAGAGCTGTCATGAGGACAAAGCCAAATGCCAACAGACTCTTAGCGTAATGCAGCAAAGCCTTAGGTATGTTGCCTTACAATGAAAAGGATCTTTGCTTTTGGCAGTCTTGCACAAATCAGAAAGTCAACATTTGAATATGATGCTCTCATTAAAAAAATAAGATGATAAAATATGAAAGCCCAATCTACAGCAGACTCAGACAAACCAATTAACTTTCTGTGTTGTCAGACATTTCAATCAAATGGGCAGAATTTCAAATGCACATTTGTTAGGGTTTTGTAGAAAATAGGTATCTTGGTGCTTGAATGCATGGGAGCTCTTACAGCAGCATTGTTAAAAAATGACACTTTCAAGAGGTTAGGAAAATTACTTCCTACCATGTGTGGCAGTTTTAGGCTATGCCTAGGAAAATTTTCCACAGGTTGAGTAGAAAAGTGGTAGAATATCAACAAATTACCATTCGACGTAGAAGAAAATAATTATAAGGTCAAATAATCTCCTTGGTCTGATATCTAATATAAAGTTAGTTGTATAAACTAAGTAGTGTATAAACTAGCTGGTGCCTATGCTTAGCTGTTGCTGACCTTGGCTGCATTCTTCTTGTGGCTAAGTACCAATAAGCTACTCTCTATTCTTCACCTTATATAGGGTGCAGGGAGGGGGAACCCTCTGGTTTTGTCCAGGGAGGTTCTTGTGTTGCTTATAAATTGTAAATACATGCAAAGATTACATATTTTCATAGAATGATAGAATCAATAATGTTGGAAAAGACCTCAAAGATCAAGTCCAACCTGTCACCCAACACCTCATGACTCTTAAACCATGGCTTCAAGTGCCACGTCCAATCCCCTCTTGAACACCTCCAGGGACGGTGACTCCACCACCTCTCCGGGCAGCCCATTCCAATGGCTAACAATTCTCTCTGTGAAGAACTTTCTCCTTACCTCCAGCCTAAACTTCCCCTGGCACAGCTTGAGACTGTGTCCTCTTGTTCTGGTGCTGGTTGCCTGGGCGAAGAGACCACCCCCACCTGGCTACAACCTCCCTTCAGGTAGTTGTAGAGAGCAATAAGGTCTCCCCTGAGCCTCCTCTGTACGTATTCGTTGCATTCCATATTTCTAGATTTTAGTGTGCTTGTAAGTCTAGCTTCATTTGCTTCCACTGAGCTAGTCTGGCAATTTTATTTTGGGGGGTAATTCTCTCACATTAGTTAGGGGGTAATTTCAATCCACCACACCACGTTGTTCCACGGCTATTGTTTCATTTCAGATTGGACATAGGAAGACCAGCAACCACGGTTACCTAATGATGCTGGAAGAATAGAATAGAATTAACCAGGTTGGAAAAGACCTTTGAGATCATCGAGCCCAACCTATCATCCAACAGGATCTAATCAACTAAACCATGGCACCAAGAGCACCATCCTCTTTCACCTTTTGCTGCATTGTTGATGGTAAGGTATGAATCAGTTACCGCGTGCTGCGTTTTCGTGCTGGGTATGGTGATTCGGATGTGCGTTATCTCTAGTTGATGAGAGGGAGCTGCATGGCTAATTCCCTGTGCTGTTCTGACATCCTGTCTGCAGCTTTGTCCCTGATCTTTTACTTACGTGTCTCAAACAGCTGGTTATTTCATTACATCCTTGTATTATATAAATAAAGCCTTGACCTTTGTCCTTTGCCATATTGGTTCAGAGGAGTTTTAATTCAATTTAGAAAAGAAGCCTGAGTGTTAAAACCATTTGAATCTCCTTACGCACCTTAAAAGTTGATGGAGCTATTTCTGCTCAAGAGAAAACACAAGGGCTGAAAAATTGCCTTCTAGCTTTTTGGCATTGACAAATGAGTGAACATTTCTTCAGACTGAAACTATGCAGGAAGCCCTTTCTGGGCAGGGAGTACCTGTACTCCTCTGCATTGCAAGGCATCGTGGGCCTACAGAACTTATTAACAGTGCAATATTTTGTTTATTATTTCATCAAACAGTTCTGAAACAACCCTCTTCCGGCCAAATCCTTCCCCTGCTGCAGGCAAATCTCCAGCAGGCTTTTTGTTTTTCCCTATCACCGTATTTTATAGCTTGCTTAGGGCTCATGTCTGTGAATCCTCCCTAATAAAGCCAAGCTGGCCCTGGAAACATTGCAGTGCATTGAGACAGAGACTGGCTCATGAGTATATTGGTATCAGAAGCTGAGGTCCTCTCCAGGAAGTCTGACCTCTTTTGCTGCCACCATCCATGATGCTGAGTTGTATTTACAATATACAATAAACCAGGTTGGAAGAGACCTTCAAGATCGTCACGTCCAACCTATCAACCAATCCAACCCACCTAAACAACTAGACCATGGCACCAAGCAGCCCATCAAGTCTCCTCCTGAACATCTCCAATGATGGTGGCTCCACCCCCTCCCTGGACAGCCCATTCCAATGGGCATGATAGGTCAGGAGAATCAACTCAGTAATTTATTTGGCTTTGAATAAAGGCTTGGATTTATTTATTATAAAGCCTTCCAAGGATGCAAGCTACAGTGTAATAGTTTTGTTTTTGCATTTACTTTCTCTTTTTAAGTTAAACCAAACAAGTTTTTTTGTGTGTGTTAAAGCTAGAGGTAAGCAAGGTACTTATGTCTCTGAGCATCTAAGCTCCATTACTGCTGAGCTTCAGCTCCTCACTGATAGAAAATAGGGATAAAGGAGCTTAATTATCTTCTGTGGATGTTGTGGGATAAGTTCATTAAAGATTTGGAGTATTAGAGCTGGGCACAACCTGGCCTTTATTAAAATAGTTGTGATTGTAATTTCATCAGCACTTCAGTGCAAATCCCAGCAAAAGTAATTTTTTCTCTCTTTTTATAATGTTGGCGATACAGATCCCCTAATTATCCAGGGCAACTCAAATTAGCACCACAAATAACTGCTGAAAGTTGAGACTGCATGATGTGAAGCATAATTGATTTTGAATATGTTAGGGCACAACTGCTGTTAAGTGCTGTGCAATGTTAATTTCTCCTATTGGGTGCTTAATAATGCTTTGAAGAAACAGAGACACAATCCATACCATGGCTGGAGATATTTGGGCTGCAGAAGCCCAAGAGAAACAAGGAAAGGAAAACAGACTCACAGCTTGCTTGAATTTTTCACCCATGTTTTGCTTCTACCTTGTGTTTAATCAAAAGTGGCTTTGCATCCATTTTTAATTATTTGCAGATTTTAAACTGGGTATAGCTGCAAGTTCAGAATTAGGAAATGGGGGTGTTCATATTTGTCCCTTTAGCAGAGGGGAAAAAAAGGATTCCTAGCAAACCTCCCTAGGTTTCCTTGGGGAGAAGTAAAATAAACCTTAATCACTGATAAGCTGACTTACTCCATTTAGATTCCCTCCTGCCCCATTACTTTTGGTACAATTATGCCTAGGCAGCGATTACAAGAAGTGCCTGGCTTCCATGTAAAGGATACTTCTTTGGCATACAGGAGTTTTTGTAAATCACTTAAAGCAAGGCATTCTTCCATGCTTGGCAGAAGAAGGATACAGAGAGCTTTTGTGCTTCAGTTGCATCAAATTGAATATTTCTTTAATCACCCTGGAGAAGAATGCAGTTGATTGCATTCTGTGAGTTCTGCTGTTATTGTTCTTGGGTAGGCCTGGTGGGTAATAGATGATCTGACTCCACACCACCACTACCCCGGCCAACCCCTCACATCCACCAGCTCTTCTCCATTAGGCAAGACCTGCTCCACCAGAGCAGTAATTGTGCAACAGTTAAAAGAAAAGAATGTGAAGGGATAGCCATTAATAACAAAGTTGGCAACCTCCTGTAAGGAGAGATATTTCCACATGAAAATCTTCTCCAAAGAAATAATGAAGCCTTGCTTCATTTGACATCTTATCAAGTAATTGCACAGAAGGTGATTTCCACGTGAGGACTATTTTTTTCCTGAAAAAAGAAAGCTCACAGGAACTGCAATCCTTGGTTTCAGGAGTTAATCACCAAATTGATAAACTTAGTCTGAGTCTGTGGCAGTGCTAAAAGAATTGTTAAAATGCTGATGATGCCTCCCCTCTAAAGAAGCAGGGAGCTTTATCCTGGTGCTTGGTACCCATGCTCAGAGCTCAATGGATAAGCCTCTCCCAGACAGCAGGCAGAGTAGGTGATGCTATTAGGCAGGAGCAAGCAATGCTCATCCTGTTTGTGCTGGTTACTAGAAAGCAGTGTGTGACATCCTGACCAACAGGATGAACACATCTCATTCCTACTGAGCTCTACAGGCATGCGGAGGCAGAGTTTTGCCCACCCCATTTTTCATTGAATCCATCTGTTGGAGGCTTTACTTTTGACCTGATCAGCAAAATCTCTGAATACGTGTCCACACCAACAGGTGCAAACATTTGCTTTATCATCTCCATCTGGATGTGAGGCAGCAATGGCTGGAACTTGTGCAGCCAGGATTTATGTGCTGAGGCAGCTTAACTCAGGCTCAGTGATGCAAATAAAAAGGGACTTCCCAGCTGCAAGCAGCTCGCATCTGGTGGGACCCAAGTGAGTGCATGGCTGCCCTGTGCCCATGTGTGGGCATATCAAATGTAAATGTGCACCCAGTTAATTTTCACACATTAGTTACTACCTCCTCAGAGGCCTCTCATGGCCCTCCTCCTTCTTGATCTTGCAGGGAAAACCTGGATTTATGACAATGTAGACTGCCCCTTGAGACATACTGGAGTGCCAGAGTGAGGCAGTGGCATCATCACAGTATCAAGCACAGGGAAAAGCCAGGATGGGGAGGAAGTTCATTCTCATTAACCCATGTTGTCACCTTAATCTATCAGCCACTACCACAGAGAACAGGGAGCAAGACTGATGGGAGAGGGAGGCTCTATTAAAGACACACCCAGGAAGTAATAAAATCTCTCTTAAATGGGGAGGATGTGGCTCACTTGTAATGCTTTCCTATTCCCAGTGTTCCTTGGTATGGCTTTCTAGATGAGCATATCCCTAAATAGAGCAGCCAGGATGGGAAGTGATTTGTCTCCCTGGTTTGATGCTTGCTCTTTTAACCAGAACCAAGGAAGAGGAAAATATCAGTGATTTCTCCTACGTGTACTAAGTGCACACGTTATGATTATTTATACTTTTGTTTCCTGTAAGCATTTGGAGTCCATTTAAAGCAGCATCATAGTGCTCTGCAGGTGGTCAAACCTTGGGAGAGGAAGGAAAAGTAGGGAAAAGCTACTTTGCTTTGTACTTACAGCTGTGTTTCCCAACAAGGTTTTGGGTGCCCTGTTCCGTGCCAGGTTGCACCGATGTGCCAGGGTGGTGGCCATCAGGGAGG
Source organism: Picus viridis (assembly GCA_033816785.1). Classification (NCBI taxonomy): domain Eukaryota; kingdom Metazoa; phylum Chordata; class Aves; order Piciformes; family Picidae; genus Picus; species Picus viridis. The sequence continues at coordinate 14,858,232 of CM066592.1, read as the reverse complement.
CTGGGACCAGGCTCTCCTTCCTGTGCGTGGGTGAACCGGGACAATGACCTCAATCCAGCCAGTGAATCAGTGCTTGGACTTACACTGCAATCAGCCACCTGCCCTGCTTCCTCTCATTTAACTGATTTATTTTTAAGTGGAAAAGGCCATGAGCTTTGTTCCTTTTTCTCAGGGACTTTGTGTCCTTCAGAGATCCCCAAAGGTTGCCATGTAGTACGAGCAGCTCCAGGGACACTCCTCTGAGGATCACATCCTGGTATCTTCACTCAGCATCAGGTGTTAAAGGTGAAGGTGCTCATGAAATACACATGGACCAAACTACTGGGCACTATGGCAGAAATTCCTGTTGTCATCTGAAATTCCTTCACCACGATCCTAAGGAAAGAAATGCACTGTTGTGTGCTTGACAAACATTAGTTTTAGGGAATAACTAGCACACCTCCATGTGGATCCAAAAAAAGAAAAAGATTTTGTGGTGGTAGGGTGGACTTTAACCATAGATCCAGCTCAAGGATGAGTAATGGATGTGTGTGTTATACCTCTTTCTGTAGAGAAGGGAAAGGGAGCTGTCCCAGAGCTGTATTTCCCATTTGGTTTTACTGAAAAAGGTGCATATCAATTCATTTCACCCCTGCAAAGATATGAGTGTAGGCAGTTGGAGAGAATGGTCTTGTCTGTACATCCCTCATTTTTGTGTGGTTATCACTGCAAAGCAAAGCATGGAGGAGCAGGGAGCTGGAGTTGCTTAGCCTGGAGAAGAGAAGGCTCAGGGGAGACCTTATTGCTGTCTTCAACTACCTGAAGGGAGGTTGTAGCCCGCTGGGGGTTGGTCTCTTCTCCCAGGCACCCAGCACCAGAACAAGGGGACACAGTCTCAAGCTGTGCCAGGGAAAGTTTAGGGTGGAGGTTAGGAAGAAATTCTTCACAGAAAGAGTGATTGACCATTGGAATGTGCTGCCCAGGGAGGTGGTGGAGTGTTTAGGAAGTGACTGGATGGGGTGCTTGGTGCCATGAGTTAGTTGATTAGATAGTGTTGGATGATAGGTTGGACTCAATGATCTCAAAGGTCTCTTCCAAGCTGGTCTGGTCTGGTCTGGTCTATTCTATTCTATTCTATTCTATTCTATTCTATTCTATTCTATTCTATTCTATTCTATTCTATTCTATTCTATTCTATTTGTAGAAGAATAGGGTGGGACTGGGTGCAAAATCCCAAATCTCACCCCTTCTGTGATACTTCATGCAAATTTACTCAGCTGCAGTTACTAAAACACTGGTGGGTTTCTGATATTTAATTCCTTCTACAGAATCTGAACATTTAGCCAGGGAACAAGATGGAGGGCTGGAGACAACTGTCTAAACTCAACAGAACTTATTCTGTGCTTCTAATCCTTCCTATTGAAACCACCCTGCCCTGTTTTAAAATATCCTCATAAATCTTTACTTCACCCTTTACTAGGGAAGTAGCTTACTCCATTAATACAAGCCATGTAAACAAGGTATCATTACTCAAGGCCAGTGTATGACACTACTCATTGATATTTCTAGCTATAATAGTTTTATTCTCTTTTGAAAGCACTCTAATTTTTTTGACTATGTCTTCTTTCCTTTGTGATGTTTGTGTTTTCCCAATTGACATGAAGGGGTTTATTTTGTTTCTTACAAGACATGACCCAGCCTGGCTTTTCTCATTAACTTCCTCTTTACCATAAGCACTACCACCTGTAACATTCATCACATTAGCAGCATGGTGTTGGGAACTGCGTGCATTAGCTAAATGTTTTTCCTAGAGCTGGATGTCAGGACGGAAAAATATTGCAAGTTTATGCTTTCAAGGTAAGGTGGTTGTTGGATTTTTTTTCCCCTTCAACCATTTTGCAGAGTGAAATAGAAAATAAGTATTAAAACATCTCTGAGAAGAAACTCTTGAGTGGCTGAAATCTGGAGAAGACTGAACTCTGGCTCGTCTTGCTCAGGAAAGACAAGCAGCTGTGCAACTGTGCAGGACCGAAGCTGTCTTTCTTCTTGGTGGTAAGACTAGCTAAAGCCAAATCAAAAGGACAGTTTTATAATCAGTGTCATGTAATCTGTTACTCCACTGCAAGTCCCCCAGGAAGAATACAGTAGATTGCAGTAGTGGTAACCAGAAAAATACCTTGAGGTTTTAAACCAGGATGCACAGTTCCTGCTGACAAGTAAGTGACGAAGGATACAAACTGCAATGAAAAAACTAATGCAAATATTATTTCAGCTGGCACAGCTGACATAAACTAAAAATAACTGAAATCTTGTGGTCCTTGTCAGTTATTTACAAGCCTCTTGAAATATTTCCTTATCTGCCTTTCTCGGAAGAAATTAGGCAATTACAATAAATCAATCCAAAGAGGGAGAATATCAAATACTGACTCATTATGGCATCTTTACATGGGAAGTAGCATTGAGGAGAAGGCCAAAAAGGAAACTCAGTAGTTTTTCAGATTCAGGAAATCTATTTTAAATGAAATTGAAATAAAAACCTTAAATAAGTTTCATGTAATACTGTAAAAAAAAAAAAAAAAAAAAAAAGGCAGTTGCACAATGAAGAGGTATTTGAAGCCTGAAATTCAACTACATGCAGGATATTTCCAAACAGGAAAGAAATAATTACCATGTCATTGAACTAGTCATAAAAGCTTTGTATGGGGGAATATTTCCTTGGAGAGAAAGAGCAATGCAGTCTGGGAAGTCCTTTGATTCAGAAGTTTTTGAAAGATGGGGAAAAGATAAAGTGTTTAATTTAGCTATTGTTTGGTAGCCTCAATATATAAACATTCCATCTTAATTTTTACTTTAGTTGCACAGTACATCTCTACTCAGTATTTTAGCTACCTATCCATAAAATAGGATGAAAATATATAGATGTATAACAGCTGCATCCCAAGAAAAGAAGTTTAGGACCCATACAGCTGGGGTTTGGGGTTTTGTGGGTTGTGGAGGCTTGGAATATTTTTATTTCAAATTCTGGTATTGACTTTCTTTCTTTCTTTCTTTCTACCTCTCTTTCTTTCTTTCTACCTCTCTTTCTTTCTTTCTACCTCTCTTTCTTTCTTTCTACCTCTCTTTCTTTCTTTCTACCTCTCTTTCTTTCTTTCTACCTCTCTTTCTTTCTTTCTTTCTCTCTTTCTTTCTTTCTACCTCTCTTTCTTTCTTTCTACCTCTCTTTCTTTCTTTCTACCTCCCTTTCTTTCTTTCTACCTCTCTTTCTTTTAATAATATATATAAAAATATATATAGAAGATTTTTTTCTGATATATAAATAATATAATATATCAATATATATTATATATATATATATATTTTTAAATATATATACCCTATCTATAACATCTTTTTTTTGTTTCCAGGATGAGAATTCAAGCTTTGTTAAAGCATTACCTTGCAAATCCATGCTTTTGAAATGTGTCCAGCTCCTTCCAACATCAAAAGAGTGAACAGCAGATCTTGGGCTTGATCCTGATTTGACAACTTTTAAGGTAACTTTTTTTTTTTTTTGACATTGCCTACACAAACCTCTTAAGGTCTGCAGAATCTTGTTTCAAAGGAATGAACACCCAGCAGACTCAGATAAAATGAGTCTGGTCTGCAGGGAGAGAGTTGTTGATGTCTTATTCTGCTTCTGCTCTACAAGAGATGCAATTGGGAAACTGATGCCCATCCTTGCTAAAAATTGCAGTCTGATCACGACAGGCAGGACTGATGCCTTTGATCGCTGAATGCTTTGCACAGTCCTCTCCTCTGGCTGCACTGCTATTAATCAGAGCAATGGGCCATCATATCTGGGAAATTTTCTGTCACCTAGAAAAAGAAATAATTAAAAAATTGTCCAGTCTCTTTTTTATTTCCAGTATTTCTTCTTTTTAATAAATTCTGTCAAAGCAGAGCAAATTGGGTGGAAAAGACACTGTTGGAGGTGCCTCAGATTTGCTCAACCTTAGTGACTCTCTTAAGGATACCTGTGCTTAGAATTGGTAAGCCCTAAGAACATGATTGTCTTGGGGCAGAAGCCTAAGTGCCAGCCTGAATAATGAGACTTGGGAACCTAATATCTTTTCCAGACCTTAAATGTGCTTTAAGGCAACAAGCGACTAAATCTTCATTTTGCAAAGGATGAGACTACTCTAAGGCAGTCATCATAGCTCAAGAATTGCCATTCTTGATTTGGGTAATGACAGAGATGAGAGCTCAAAATTTTGGGTTAATGAAGTACGAGGCCTACATGAAGCATGGCTGAAAAATGTGTAGGTAACAGCAACAGCTGGCAATGGAGGGTGACATGCCATTGTTCACAACGGATAAGCTACAGCAAATTGAGTCATGAGAAGGTAAACCTTGGTGTTATTCTGAAAGAAATCATTAAAATCCATTTCAGAATATTCAGCTTGGGTTCAGAGCAAAATATATCCCTAATAATAAGGGTGAATATTATACCTCCGGTATTTAAAGTACACTTTGCATGGGCTCACAACTGTCAAGGAAATTCTCACCATCGTCTCGAGAGGTGAAGTCAATGCAGAAGCTGAGCAAGAGAACCTACTAGTAGTTCATTTTCCAGTTTAACAATATCAGGCAGCTTCTCCAAGTAGCAGTAGTAATTTCCTTCTTTTGTTGTTGTGCCTATCTTCAAGCTCTTTTCTCCCAACAAATGCATTGACTTCACTGTGTTTGTTGTATGGAAAGGTTTAAGTCATGAATTGGCGTGGGTGGTACTAAGTTGCACGTTTCTAAGGGCCAAGGAGAAAATGAGGATCCATAATGTGAGGTGCTGTCTAAACATGTAGCTATATCTACATGTACTTATAGTCTAAGTAAATAAAACAAGAACAGAAAAGTTCAGTGACTCGCAATGACCCTATGAGAAGAAGCAACAGTCTGCAGTCAGCCCAGCTGCTCTGACTGCTAGTCCATTGCCTTTTCTACTGGATATTGCTACGCTGACAACCTGGATCACACAAAAAGTATTGGATGATGTATACCAACTGGGAGGCTTATCACCATTATCTCTACAAAGTCTGGCAGAAGAAGGAATTAAAAAGCACATATCCAATTATAGACACATAGTAGCATCCTGAATGTGGCTGTTCAACATGGTTATGTGTACCTGCTTGATTAGTGACAGTGAAATCCTCATGCTGCTGCTCGCCTCCACCTGTCTCAAAATGCATTGAGATCAGTCCCTAGATTTATTTCTTGCTCTCAGTCTCAGGTGTAGCAATTAAAGAAGTGTTCTGTATTGCTGAGAGCACCAGATGTGTGCACTGGAGCATCCTATACTGACAAACATTTTGCTTTTAATAGTTCCTTAGGGTACACGTTGGCGTCTGGTCTTATTTTTTTTTTGCTTATACTTTATTTTTCTGTTTTATGAAGCTGTTTCCTTGATGGTAGGATTTGGGAGTGGTTTTTTTTTTCAGTTTCTTGCCTTGGAGAATTGTTTGGGGTAGCATGGATTATGGCACAGCAGCAGTAAGAGTTGTCTCTTGTTTCCATTTTCAGTTTTTTAAGGTCGTTCTAAGATCCTTGCTTGATTCCCCTTGTATGAAATAAGAGCAATGCAAAATGCCAACTGCTTTTGAGACCTACATTGTGGATCATGCTGATGCTTTTGTGGACCTTCCTAATGTCTTTCTGATGTCTCTTTTTTTGTCTTACTGGACCTGAAACCACACTTAATGAGGTTCCTTCAGGAGCAAGGCTTTTCAGTCACGGTAATTGCAAACTTTCTTTCACCCACACCTTGGAGGTGATGGGCCCCTAGAAGCTTGCAGGTGATTTTTCTCTCAAGATCTATATATGTGGATTTCCCCTTCCAATCTCACTTTCAGCTCTTTCTTTTTTGTCAAGTTAACCAAGGTTTAGACTGGAGGTTAGGAAGAAGTTCTACACAGAGAGTGATTGCCCATTGGAATGGGCTGCCCGGGGAGGTGGTGGAGTCACCATCCCTGGAGGTGTTTAGGAGGAGACTTGATAAGGTGCTTGGTTGCATGGTTTAGTTGATTCGGTGAGTTGGATAATAGGTTGGACATGATGATCTTGAAGGTCTCTTCCAACCTGGTGTATTCTATTCTATTTCTATTCTGAGTTGCTGGCTTCCGAATCTCAGCATGAGACAAATGACAAAAGGCTGAAGTTCAGCAGGCAGCATATTCTAATGATTTAGACAAATCTGATACAGTTTTCTTTGAGATATTTTGTACCAAACTGGGAGTGCCATGATGGTTATGACTAGCTGAGAAGAGCTGGGAACTGTGTTTATTGCTCTAACTAGAGGGACAAAAACTTTCCTGACCCCTGCAAGTGATACTCTTACTTCCTAAAGGGTGGAATTCTATTTCAGCCACACTATGGGCACTTTCAAATGTTATTCAATGTGGTGGATGTTATTTCTTCAAAATAATAAAGGCAATGGACAAAAGAAACTTATCTTCTCACACCTACTATTTATGAGGGATGTCAGATGTATCATGATACCGTGACCAATATAATTCTAAATGGGCACTCCTTATCTCACACAAACCTCATACCTTCTTTTTTCCCCCCTTTTTTTCCCCAAACAACAGTTCAAGTAAAACCACCATGAGCAAAAGATTAAAGCTGTGTCAGATAAAAAAGCAACGCTGTACTATTTCAACTATCCTGGTTTTCAAAAGAGAATGAAATATGCAGTAGTTCACACAGACAACATAAATATTGAATAAACTATTGCAATGGATTGTATTAATAGATAAACAAGATGAATAAAAACACATTTGATTTAGTCCTCTGCTGATGGTGCCAGTGGATTACAAAGACTAACTGATCTCCTGCAATGTTACCTGTCAAATAGCTCAAATTCAAACATTTTTCTGTTTCCCCTCTCCCCATGTTGTTAGGATAAATAACTGCCCTTACATCATTTTGTTTCTCTGAAGACTGCTTCTGAGATCACTTAAGTTTCTGCACACCAGTATTCCCATTGATTAAGGAAAGCCTTTCACATCCATAAACCATTTTGGAATTTGGAGCCATAATATATCAAAATAAGCCTCACTCAACTATACCTGTGCATCTGCTTGGCCTGATACCCCATGACAAAATTTGGACTTTAATTTAGCATGAGATCTCTCAGAGCTCAAATAGGAGCCAGTTAGCTGAAGTCAGGTCCCATGCTGCCCTCTTTCCTTCTTTGAGGATGGAGGTTAACAGGCACTTGTTATCTATGCATGGCATCCTTTATGCTGTCATGAATGAACTGTTTCCTAGGAGATGGCTCAAAATAAAATAGATATCCATGATAAACAATTCCATGGAGTTCATCTTTACAGCAAACTCCTATCACCAGTGACTTGGCTATGGCTCAGTGCTCCAAGATGTTGCCAATATGGCCCATTTCCTCTTCCCAGTGTGGCGAAAGCTGTGTGTGGTCAGACCACCAAATCCCTATTGTCTGTACTGTGCTGCCACTTAGGAGTGCTGCAAAGAGACCCTGCATCCCTGGCCCTGGCTGCTGGTGGTCCATAATTCTTCCTTAGTGCTGATCCCTACAGTAACATCTCCTGCAGGTTAAGGAAAAGAGGGAGTGATGTTAGTAGGAGGTGTTCTCCTATAACTATGGATCCAGGGTGATGCAATGTCATTCAGATCCCAAAAGCTTGAGGCTACTATTTGGTGTCTCCCCATGTGTTTGAGAAATGACAAATCATACTCTCTATTCTGATTATCTTTCCTCCGTCTCCAGTGGCTTTTCAGATCGCATCTAGTGAAAGCATTGCCCATGAGTTGGCATGAGAGCTGTGCCTCTAGAAAATACATCACCTGAATTAGAACATGCTCATTCAGAGATCTCTTTCCCACCTTGTTGTTGCCCTTGTTAGGGAAAAATGCTCCACTTCAAACTCCAGCTGCCAGTTCTGAAGTTGGGTTCTGAGTTAATGTATTCCAACATCCAGCAGAGATGGTTTATGTTTGGGCACCTCACAGGACAGCAGGGAGATGAAAAGGCTTAGGAAAACTTTGACAGATGTCCTGGAGTGTTTGACCAACTATGCACAGCTGCTGCTGAATGAAGAAAGACATGCCAAAGAGAGACCAGAGGTGATCAACAAGGAGGGCAGCTTCTGTGTCTGCACCAAGCACTTTATTTTCAGGGAAGGAGAGGAAATATGCTCAATTACCTGTAGGAGGTGTGCCTGCTTTTGCTAATAGATGTACCCAGTTTGTGGATTAATTCCTAACCTGTCAGATCCTGTATTGGTGTGCGCTGCAAGTCCTCTGAGGTTGAGGGAGATACACCCATGCACAGCACCCTAATTTGACTGATTTAATCCCTCCGCTTTTAAACATGCCTTGCAGAACTTTTTGCAGAGCTGAGTCAAAACATCTCCATCCCAGTTTCAGGGGGCGTTGCATCCTCATAAATTCTGGATATGATAGCACCAGCACGAACCATCACTTCATTACATCAACGTGCAGAGCTGTGTATTGTACTGAGAACGACTTTATCTGGTCATGATGGATCCAGTCCAGGAACAAATAAAGGAGTTAGGAATCTGATTATTTCTGGGCCAATTCTGTATGAATTACAGCTTCTCAATTTTCCTGATGTCAGCTACTTTTACTTTGCTTTGTTTTCCTTTTCCACACAGGAGGTGAAGTATCCTAGCTAGCACATGCATCTTGATCAGCTCTAGTGTCTAGCTGATTTCTTACCCAGTTGTCAGTAGAGCTGACCTGAATTTTGGATCAGGTTGGGATGAAACATACCCTATTTGGTGTGATATGGGCAGTATGGGCAGGGATTGTTTTGGTGTGTGCCAAGCTTGTTTCAAAACTGGGGATCTGCCTCGCTGTCAGCAACAGGGGGAGTCTGATGGTTCCTCAGGCACCCCTTGTCCAGCTCATGGAGTGTTCTCTGGGAGCAGTAGTCTAATTTCTTTAGCTTTGTGCAACTGAAGAGTCCTTGTACAGAGAGGTAGTTTCCTGATGACCAGATATACTGGGCTTTTGTATAGCATTTTTCACCGTCAGCATGATAGGATAAAAGGTAGCTGATACGTTGGGCTCTAAGCTGCTCTGCGCTGGGTAGGACATGAGTCGTGGAGACCATAACCATTTTCTTCCACTGTATTTAAGCTTTCAGACTTTTCTTTATGATTATTTCCCAGTGATTTCAAAGATAGTACAAGGCCAAGAATGCACAGGGGGCTTGTTTAATTCTGATGGGCTACATATCACTTGCTTATTTCTTCCAGGGCCTTATGTTTTTCATGTGTTTATTTAATGGTTTTATTTGACTAACACGCAGCCTTGAGAAAGACATTCAAACTTGATACAGTGATTCCTGGCTTTTCCTGTGCTTCCCAAAACATTAAGAATTGAAGCAATGTGTCAAATTTCCCCTTGCAAAATTCTCCTATGCAAGTTTTGCAGACCCGAAGGCTTCAGCAGATATAGCTCTTGTGGGGACTCACTAAGGTTTTAAAGCATTTAACTGGTCTTGAATCTACAGTGCAGGTCTCCAAATGCAAGACTGAGATATTTACTGAGCCCCTTTGTCTGCTCTGCACATTTCAGTTGTTGTTCCCAGGTAGGCTGACACCTGTGTGGAGGAATTGTAAACCATAGTGGTTTTCAGCAGAAAAGATGTTGCTAAGGGGAATTTGTGGGTGTAGGAGCTGTAGCGTGGTGACAGCTCTTCAGTTACTGCTTCTGAGATGTCTTTTTAGACTGTGCCTGTTCTGAAGGTTAGAATAAGCAAAGACTTTATTCCACTGAAACATTTTTCTTTGCTTAACAAATTTTCATTTGAATTTTTTTATCCAAGTTTTCTTTGATTGGGCCTTATATAAAATGTTAGCTGGGTGTTTTCTCCTGCTCCTTCTCAGGTGTGTTCCTGCCTGATCTCCACACTCCTGGACCTCTTTGATGTGTGTGTTCCTATGCATTCCACTCCAAAGTCCATTCTGAGATGTAATCCAGAGGTGGAGGTGTGTGCACCCCAGTCCTACCATCCTCCAGCCTCCCTGTTCATTCAGTGTGGGTGCCCTGCTCCTGCTGCTGCCAAGAGGAATGAGAACCAAAGGAAGTAATCATGGTAAGAAACTAAGCTCTAGGCTTGCACCAAGCCATTAAGTGGCAAAGCTCTCGTTTACTCATAATGTTAATGTAATAAAGCAATATTAACTTAGCCAACTAATTTCTAATCAGGTAGAGGTTTAGATAGTATTTAGAACAAGTATTTGGTTTAATAAACAGCACTTTGATTTTAGAGCTTTGCCTTTTCTGTCATGATGTCTGAGAAAGATGGTGTGTGGAGAAGAGAGTTCAGAGACTTGCTGTATCACTAGCCACAAGGTCTCTATGAGGGGCAACTGGTACAAATAATACTGCATCCTGCAACAAATGTGTGAGCTTCTCGATACGTTCTTTCTATTGCAAGAAAATGGTGTCCTGTGCACAGCCTCTCATGCAAAATTCAAGTTGTAGTAGAAGGTATCACATACACAAGCAACATGCTTCTGTGATGGAGATGATGTCTCAGACCAGGACAGGCTGAAATTTCAGCTGAGGGAGTAAAATTTTCGGGGGGGTGTGTGTATAATTTTGGAGTGTTTTAGTTGTTTCTCCTTCTAAAATAGAACCATTCAGGTTTTCATCCTACTGTCAGTTGTTCCTTAGTCATGTGAATCTTGTGTGTGTTTTTACAATGTGCACCCATGCATCTTTTAATTTTTAAGTTGGTATTTTTCTCTTAAACTTGAAGAGACACATTCTGGAATGATGACAACCTCAATCTGTTATGCATGTCCACAACACAATAGTATTTCCTTATTAATAAACCCTTATGTAAGAATAACAGTTGAGTGCATATTCACTGCCAAAATTCTGAAGAATGTCAGCTCCCTGAATGGGAGAAATTACTAGCTAGACACCTGGAATTGGAACTTCTTGAGTAATGACTATCTTTTGACAGCTGTAGCCTTTTCTGCAGGTGCAAAAAAAAGAACATTTTCTTCTCTTTATTTTATCTGCTTTACATCACTTAATGACTAGAATATTCCAAGTTGGGAAAACAACTGGGAGTTGAAAGAACAGGAAATTTTGTTTATCCTCTCCCATCTCAGGAGTAAATGGTGTGTTGGGGAGTCTGAGATCAACGAATTCTGATCTTGGAGAACGTGGGAGCAAGTTAAAAATAGCTCAGCTAGCTAATTGCTGGTTATGTTTGCACTGTTAGGTACAGCAACTGCCTTGAAATGCAATGAATATTTTGCTAATATTTCCTAAATGTGCAGGACACAACGTAGTTCTGTTTAAACAATTATGTTCCTCTGGATATTTTTGCTCAGAAGCAGCATGGCACAAAGTGCACATGAAAAAGTCAATCAGGTGGCTAAAAAGATGCAGTGTCCTGTTTTCTCACTAATCAAATACGAAAATCAGAAACCAAAATAAAGGCTGAGGTGTATGGTGATGTAAGTAGGGGAGGGGTTTGGAGCACAAGCCCTATGAGGAGAGGCTGAGGGAGCTGGGGTTGCTTAGTCTGGAGAAGAGGAGGCTCAGAGGAGACCTAATTGCAGTCTAGAGCTAGCTGAAGGGAGGTTGTAGCCAGGTGGGGGCTGATCTCTTCCCCCAGGAAACCAGCATCAGAACAAGAGGACACAGTCTCAAGCTGCACCAGGGGAAGTTTAGGCTGGATGTTAGGACAAAGTTCTTCATAGAAAGAGTGATTGGCCCTTGGAATGTGCTGCCCAGGGAGGTGGTGGAGTCACCATCACTGGATGTGTTTAGGAAGAGACTTGATGGGGCGCTTGGTGCCATGGTTTGTTTGATTAGATGGTGTTGGATGATCGGTTGGATTTGATGATCTCAAAGGTCTCTTTCAACCTGGTTTATTCTATTCTATTCTATTCTATTCTATTCTAAAAACAAATGTTAAATACCACCTCAAAGCTGCCTCTCTTTGTAATTAAACACTTTATTAGTTGCCAGTTTCTTAGAATAACTCTTTTTTTAATGAGTATCTATGAGAAGGCACAACTACAATGCAGAGTTACTTAAATTGTGATTTCCTGGTTCTGATTTAAGCTACAATTAACAAACCTGATTTAAAGTCAAAGTGATGTCAATTGGTCCACCCTGCTTTAAAAACTAATTAAGGATGTGCCTTGAAAGCTTGCTCGTGTCAGTGCTCTGCCTCAGTGTGCTCTCGGTATCACTCAAGTCTTAATAAATCACAGCAAGGGATGGAATATTTATTTAGTTCAGCAGTCTCTGAATTTAAGGCCACTGAAGAATAGATTAACATTTATAATTGCTAGGTTGATCAGTAACACAAATTAAAAATGGGGATTTCAAAACAAATTAACCTTTGCAGCGCATCATGCAGAGACAGACAGACAGCGGAATCATTGAAAAGGTTCCCCTTGTCCTTGAAGTGATTTGTCACAGATCATCATATCCTCTGTGGTGCTTTACTGCTCTGAAGCAAGTGGCCTTTGGAGTTTCAGTGTCCAAAAAATAAACTGTAAGAGCTGAAGGAACAACATGGACAGTTGGAGCCTGGCAAGTCGTTGCTTGGGTTGTTGTCGCTTTGCACCACTCTGAGCAGATTTGTATATTTTGGGACTAAGATTAGGATGCTTAGGCGGGGGCAGATGGGTTTATAATTAAATATATGCAACCTCTGACCTATTAATTAAGGCTCATGCTTCCCTACATCTACCTTCCACATGAAACAAGAGTGTGCTTTAAAGCAGCAAATGGGAAAAGGCTCTTCTGTACCCATACGCTTTTTCACTTTGAATCTGCCTGCCCCACACTTTGCTGAGAACGTTTAACTGCTCAGTCAAGAGGTATCTCAAGCTCTTTCCAATAGCTGTCTCTCTTTGGGATATCACATAGACAGAGAAAGACAGTGTCTCAATGTATTCTCTGTTGTATTTACTTATAAAATGAAGAGCTAGATCCCACCTGGAGAAAACAACAGTGTGTGGTCAGCACCTGCGAATATGCCATGCTTCTCCTTGGTGTAACTAGAGGTAATGGAGAGGATTTTGATGGCACCGTATAATATCTGAAAGGGTCCAAGAGTATTCCTTCCATGCCAGACACCTACAGAGATGGGAGACACTGTCCAAAGCACGAAATATCTTTGTGGAGAGATGTGTGAGGAAAGAGTGGGTCAGTCTAAAGCTGGGCAAATATGAAGTGGGTGGGAAGAACAGTGGTATCACCTATCAGACAAACAGCTTTGGTATGGTCTCTTGCAGGTACCTTAACTCCTGGAAAAGTTCTTATCAATTGATGTAGCTAATGAGGACTCCAAGTTCACTGTACAGTGTCCCAAGGAGCAGGAAACAAGGTAATTGGACTTGCACTGTAAGCATGTAAGATATCTTTTTGACGTGGTCCATAGGCTTCCAGAGAAATCACTGTTTTCACAGTGGCAGTACTCTGCCCAAAATTTCCGTTCCTTTGGCACTTTCACTGCACATTGCTGATGACTGAAGTTGCATGCAGGAGAATTATTCCCCTTTTTTTCCTCACAATTTAACTGTGTGCCTCCACAGCCTTTACCAGAAGCAGTTAGTTAGAAACCAGTGTGGAGTACATGACCCATTAGTCTGACTGTGTGGAAAATATTAGATTATGTGAATGTTTATGTACATCCTTTGCGTAACAGCAGAGCTATTGTATAACCTGTCTCTTTTCCTATGAATGGCCTGACATGGGGGAAACTGGTAATATTATCTCCTGCTCCCAGGGCTCCAGAAGGATATAAATAGGGAATGAACAGTGGTATTAACAGCTTCCTCTGAAAAGAATACTTTCTTTCTTTCTTTTTGTTTTCCCCCTAAGTTTATAAACAGAAATAAAGCAAGATAAACTAAACAGCCTGGGATAAACACAGGACTGTGGCAGGTATTGTCATTGGTGCTTGCAGTGAGTGACTGGTATTTTGGTTCATGGGACAGCAAAGCTAGGGAGGACCCTTTAAGTTGTCCAAACTTAAGCAGTGGAAATGCAAAAATGTTTTGGTACATGGTAGAGCAGAAATGAGCAACTGAGCTCCTGATGCTGTAGCATGGGGTCCTGGTGGCACTAGATGAGGCTTGGCAGAGTGTGGTGCATGCTCAGGCATGGCATCAGGCGTGGGAGGTTAGGATAGACTTCTCCTTCCTGCCAGAACCACTGCCAGCTGAGATGCGCTTGGGGATGGCAAGAAGTGGGTGATAGGTGAGAGAAAGCTGATGAGTGGGTATTGATAAGGCTACTGAAGAGTCAGCCAAATATTCAGAATATTTGCCAAGTTTTGGCAGACAATACAGGGTTGCAGTCTGGAAGAAAATGTACCTGTCTGTCTGTCATCTTCAGTGGGTGTTTCCAGCTGCTGGTAATGGTGTTGGCAATAAAAGTTAATTAATAGATGGAAAATTATTGCTTTTTAATGCATGCAAAGATTGCACAACCTCCATAGGCATTCACTTAGACATGCCCTGCTTTGCACACCTCATTTTTTTCTCATCTAAATGAAGTGCAGTGTGTGTAAGAGTCTCTCCCTTTCATAGCGCTCTATTACTTGCTGAATTTTAACTTTATTTTCTATTTTTTTCCCCCTAAGGAGAATGAAGTATTGCATGTGGAGTGTTTCCAAAATGAAAGCTCTTTGGTATGATTAGCCTTTCTGGTCTTATTACTGATAGTTATACAGATGTACTGGCAAACCCAAATTTATTGCCGTATTTATTGGACTGGATTTGAGGTTATTTATAATGCGATTAGATGACTATATATCAGACACGTCACAGTAGCTATTTAACGCTTCTATAGCTGTCTACCTGTGATTGTGATATAAAGCAGTATAGTATATAATCCAGAAAATGTTACAGGAAGAGGAAATGCTAAGAAGGAAAGACACAACCACCAGAGTAACAGAGAGGGAGAAAGAACAAAATGTAGGTTTAAGCAGCAATTCTCAGCCAGACTGAGGGAGGGGAATATTTAGCATGTGAGGAAGTCCAGGTGCAGGTTTTAAGTTCTCTAAAGTGCAGCAGCTCTCTGCCTAGCAGCTGACCTTTCCCTTGCGAAATGGACATTTTTCATTTAGGAAAGGAAATGAGAATCATCATCTTTGATATTTTTTTTTTTTTTCCCCCACTGATTGCGTAGAGTTAAAGAGTTCTGTGGGACCATTTTACCTAGGAAACAATTTCATGAAAATCAAGCTTTTCACAGGCAGGTGTTACTCTGACATTTTTAATGCTTTGCTTTAAGGTGGTATTGACTGTTTTATTTCACTGTGAGGGATTTGAATGCTAACGTTTTTTTTTCCCCGTGTCGGTGTTTTGTCAGCTCTGGGTTTCACTGTTTCGTGGCAGGTTTGTACACCATCAGGACAAAAAAAAAAAAAAAAAAAGCTTTAGTTTCCATGAATATCCAGGCAGTTTCTTTTATTTGCTTGTTTAAATCAGAAAATGAATGCACATGAACGTCCCATGAAGAAATCTGCGTAAGGCTTGCCGGCAATGAAGGAAAGTCTGTAAGGGCAAAAATTTCCCCAAAGAACTATGAATTTCCTCTTAAAAATAGTTTCCTTTGATCTTCAGAAAATGCAAATTCCTTAGGAAAACAAATCCCTTGTTTTCATATACAGGGACAGGCCATCCTGAAAGATTTCACCAAAGAAGGATGGTTTTGTTACTTCTGCTTTACAGATAGACCCACTTCTGAAGGAGGATGAGGAGGAGAGAGGAAATGAGGCCACTGGAACTGCTCTCTGCAACTACCTGAAGGGAGGTTGTAGACAGGCCAGGGCTGGTTTCGTCTCCCAGGCAACAAGCACCAGAACAAGAGGACACAGTCTCAAGCTGTGCCAGGTGAGGTTTAGACTGGATGTTAGGAAGAAATTCTTCATAAAGGGAGTGATTGCCCATTGGAATGGGCTGCCTGGGGAGGTGGTGGAGTCACCATCCTTGGAGGTGTTTGGGAGGAGACATGACGGGGTGCTTGGTGCCATGGTTTAGTTGATTAGATGGTGTTGGATTATGGGTTGGACGTGATGTTCTTGAAGGTCTCTTCCAACCTGGTCTATTCTATTCTATTCTATTCTATTCTATTCTATTCTATTCTATTCTATTCTATTCTATTCTATTCTATTCTATTCTATTCTATCCTATTCTATTCTATCCTATCCTATTCTATTCTATTCTATTCACATCTTGTAGGTGTGAGGGTGAAGCTGGGCAGTCATCGGCTTCCATTGCTTGTGAAGGTGCAGTGGGGGAAGGCTTGAGCATGGGCTGAAGGGAGCTGTCCTCTATTTCATGTCTCCTTTTTGTACTTTCTTGTGGTGGAAGAGTAGGTTTGCAGACAGTGTCACTTCTGTGCAGAAGCAGCAGACCCCATCACAACTTTTGCCTTTCCAGCCTAATTCAAGTTGTCCACCCCCAAATCCCCTTGGGCTACCTCCCTGCATGTGCATAGTCAGCTCATCACAGGGTGGCAGCTGCTGTGGAACAATAAATGCATATTTATCCTTATTGCAAATGGAAGAAGCTGGAAGTCTTAAGATACTAGAGCCTTGAATGACATAGGACGAGGTGATGAGTTACACAGGGGCAGGATGGCATGAGAGAAAACTTTGTACAGATCATATATGGACTACAAAGTGTTTTAACAATGATTTTTAAGAGTCTAGCTGCCAACCAAATTCAGGCTAATGCTAGTAAGAAAGTCGAATAGGTTGTTCAAGGAAACTATATATTTTCTTTAATTCATTAGCTCCCCACAGAGGGTTAAAGAGAGCATAACTAAAAATAATTGCATGAGAATTATGGAGTTCAAACAGAATGTGTTACTCTACTCCCACAGAACTTCAAGGGAGATGAATTAGAGAGGATTATTAGCATTTTTCAACAAATCTTACAGGCCAAGGAAAAACATAATAATGTAAAGGAGCTGGAAATTCATATTTCTGTAATTGATGTACCTGCACTACCCCACCTGTGAAATTTATTCTCTGTGGGGGTGGTGATGGTGTTGAACATTTTTTATCTCTTAGCCACCCTATTTTTCTCCTGCAAGCAGCTCTTTTGAGTGTGGTTATTAACCTGCAATCCTCTCCTAGCTAAAACTTGCTTTGGCCACATTACACCTGGGCAAGGGCTCTTACAGTGAGCAGCATGCAAAATTTACCAGAAATATACTCTCAAAAATGCATTTTATTTGTGCTCCTTCATTCTAATTGTTCTCTTGAGGCTTGATCCAGAGCACAGACAAATTCAAAGGAGGCTCACTGGGCTGTGGGTCAGGTTTTCAGGTCACCTGTACGTGGCAAGTGGTGAATAACAAGCATCACACCCAAATCCTTGGGCCTTTACCCTGATGATGGAGGTAAGAATTCAGCCACTGATTTCATTAAGTGCAGTCTCAGAGCTGGAGGAGAGCATCAGCTCTCACTCCTTCTGCAGCAAAAGGCAATCACAGACCTTAATGATCAGCAGACTAATGTGTCCCAGTAATGCAGTTGACCATGATCTGTTTTAACTGCTGCAAAGTATGCCCCAGAACATTTTCTCTGTAGAGTTAGGTGTTTTATGGATGTCAGTGGTCCAGGAAGTTCTAAAAGTCAAATATACAAATTACAAATATGCTTCCATGTGTAATTATGAGCACTGTGATGGCTGATTTGTCCCTCCCAGTGGAATAAACAAATAGAAGTGCATATATTGAAAGCTTTTTGGGGTGGACTTCTTTTTTCTTTTCCCTTGCATTAATAGAATCCTTTAAGTGGATTTGAACAGTTTGCTCTTGCAGACAGAAATGTCCTTCTCTTTAGTCTAGACTAGTCATTTGGGTGGGAAATGGGATTTGGGGGTCCTGGTCCACCTTTAGGTGCAACCACACATGAAGATCTTCATGCTTTGTCCCTTTACTATCCTACCAAGCTCTGCAGTGCTTTGCAAGATGAAAATTCATGGGAAGTGTCCTCTTTTGTCCTTTTTTACAGACATCAGCATAGTATGATCCAAGGCTGGGATTCTGGACATGATAAGTGTTTGGGAGCCTTTTGGTCAATCCCATGTGCTTCCCCTTGCTTCCACTTTGGCAGAAACAGATTCTGGGTGAACTGCTGGTTTTTAGCAGCTAGCAGCTCCATCTCAGTGGGGTCCCCTTTCTGGTGTCCCATTGATTTCCATAGGCTGAGTTATACTGGTGTCACAAGGACCTGGAAACAGATGAGTATTACTAAGCATGAATCAGATTAGTCCATAGCAGAAAAAGAAATGTTCAAGCCTGGGAACAAAAGAGTTAATATAAAACTTATTTATCTTACTTTCCAAAGGCACCAACCCTCCTATATAAATTCCCCTGTCATTAATCTAGTAAGCTCTACTTTGTTCATAATTTACTACACCCTTCAATAAGCATTGTAATATTTGTGCAGGGCAAGTATATAAATCATTGTTGTGCTTTACTTTTTTACTTATGTGGTTCTTTCAAGGTCACTAACCTACCTTATAGCTTTTATCTGGTTTGAATATTCTGCTATTACCTTTTACATCTTGCTTGCTCATTTGTGCCTGTTTAGTTATCTGCAGCTGCATCTTCTCAAGTAGCTATTGATCCATGTCTCTTTGCTAAAGGTTAGTAACTTCAGCAGCAGTAATGATACAAGTTACACCTATTAGGGTACACGTGCACCTTTTGGTTGGTTAGAAGGGGGACAGCTTTCTGATTTTGTTGTTCTTGACCACCTTTTCTGCCTGGGATATCTAAAACACTGAGAGAAAAATATATTCAGTAGTATAACCTCATTTTAACACCTTAGGCTTTCAGAACCCAGTTCATGCAGAGAGGCTAATCTATCCCTACTGCCCTTCAGGAGCCTGAAAGGTAGCTAGGTAAGGCTCCAATCCAGCAAAGCACTTAAGGATGTTCTTATGTAAACATGAGCTCTGTTCCATCCACAGTGCAATCTGGTGAGAAGCACATTTCAGAGCAGAGCATCTCAGAGGATGGTCATTCTTGCAAGGCCAGGCTCCACAAACGCAATTGCAGTCCAAGCTATCTGGCAGACTTACGTCGGGCAAAGTAATTCTCAAGTGTGTTGCTTGTGGGGACATCCCCATGCTTTGGAGGAGGCTGTTGAAGTGTCCTTTCTTTAGAGTCATAGCATGAGTCTGAGTACGAGCCCTTGTCGTCTGTGGAGGCAATGAGCTCTTAGAATGTGTGATTTTTCTTTTAAGACTGTTTAAGAGACAATGACATTATTTAGGAGTAGGCAGAATAGTTGTCTGGGTCCTGCAGAACCTGACAGCTGTGCTTGCTGTGTGATAACTGGAGACATCATCCTATCTTCTGGCTTAATTGGTTCCTTGAGGCAAGCGTGTTCCTGCTTAAGATTGTCATCCTATACCAAAACACAGGTGGACTTCTGCCATGGCTGACTGGCAAGGAGCAAGGCTGGGGTGGTTTTCGCCATGGCGTAGAAGAAAACAGGGCTAGAAGGGACCTGAGGAGGTCATCTCACTCACCCCCACACAAATAGCTCCTGACACATGTTTGTGTGACGTGTTTCTTTAACCCCGCCAACAGTGAAGATCCCCCAGCCTCCTCAGGCGATCTCCAGTGCCTAATGACCCCTGCAGCCGGGAAGTTATTCTAGTGCTGAACTTAGCTCTCCCTTGCCACATCTAAGCCCATTACATTTTGTGCTCTCCCTGTGGATGTGGATAACAATTTATTGCCTTCCTTTTTGCATAAACCTTTTACATAATTGAAGACTGTTATCATGCCTCCTCCCTGTCTTCCCTGCTCTAGACTAAATAGCCCAGATAGTAGGATGAAAGCTGGAATGAGGTGTCAAGGAGGAGTTAGAGGAGGAAATCAGAGAGGGATTAATCCTGCTTCCTGTCCCTACAGAAATGGACTTTTACTTCTGAAGTGTGAGGGCAGTGGGAGTGGGAAATATGCTTCCTAGTGCTGGCAATTTACTAAAGCAGCTCTTGGAACTGTGTATCTGATTGATGGGTTGCTGCCTTTCAGCCCAGGGAAGAGAGGCTTGGACTGACCCTTTGCTGAGCCGTGGCACTCCCCTCCAGCCCCTGTACTTGGTAAGTAAGACTTTAATTTGTTATATTGGTAAGGAGCATTATCCCGCTGACTTGTCAAGTCCTGCGAGATGTATCTGGTTGAGCTTCTGTGTGTCCTGAAAGCTATTTCTAGGTGCTGTATGTGTTACGCAATCAGATACAATGACACTGTAACACCATGAGCCTGCAGCAGCATCCAGACAGCCCACCACCAGCCCTGTCAGGGAGTAGGAGCCCTCTCCTCTGATAGCAAAGTGAGGTTTCTGTCGGGGGTGTTGCTTCCCACCCATGCTCCGGATGGAGAGCCACCCGCCGCACACACTGCCTACATGTGTTTCACAACTTGATTGCTGTTCAGAAAAGTAACACATGGAACAGGCAAACGCTGATCCAAAATGCCCTGGGGCGTATTATGTCAGTGTCACATACATTAAGAAAGTACAGCGAGCGCTCAGGCTGACTCCTTGTGTTCATAGCCCTTTCCATTATTCACGTCTTCTGTCAGAGCTGTAGCACACACACAGCCATTGTGTTGTGGCTGTCATAACCTGGAGGAAGCAAAAATAGCTCCCAGCCTGGAGACATCCAAAAGCACAAGGTGAGAGATAACATAGTGGGGGACACTGGTTCTTTACCACTTAATGGTCCCAAACAGCTTTCAGTGACACCCTTTGCCTTGCTCTAAGCGCTCCATGAACAGCACATAAGGTGGAGCTGTTTTCCCTAGGCTTCTGGTGACACGGGATTACAGGTTTATTTACATGAGAATAGGGCTAGCCTTCAAGAAACAAAATATTAGAGGCTCTTTGGGACAGCAGGGAAGTCCTTTACACTGCCATCGCATTGCAGACTACCTCCAACACCCCCAGGCTTTCTCTGACTCCCCTACTTGCTCATCACTTGGATGTTTAGGCTTTCCAGTGTAATGTCACACTGAGGGGAAAAAAATCGAAATAAATTGAAATCCAATTATTCTTTTTATTTTTTTTAAACTCTGCTTTCTCCCCCTTCCTCCCAAGAGTGATTTTAAAGATGACATTTGTATTTCTGAATTGAAACCACATTTGGCCACCACTGCAAACAGAGGAGGGAGGGGCAGAAGAGAGAGAGAAAACCTTTTGTTCTTCTCCTTGTGGTTCCCCTCACCTGCTAGGGCCAAGCTCCAAAATAAGTCCTAAAAGCTGAGGTTAGCCAGGGACATCTAATCCCGGAAAGCTGGCTCTGAATTCCAGCACCAGCCATGGCATTTGAGTTTCATCAACAGCTGTTTACATCTAATTCCCCCGGACTTGTGGAGTGTGAGCATATGTACAGCTATGTGTTTGTTTAATTGAAAAGAAAAAGGTTAATTTTTTTTTCATCAGTTTTTGCAGAAATAGCAGCAACAACAGTGGCAACATTCATGCTGTTTAAAGCTATGCAAGCTCATGAACTGCTTTGAGAATGTAGTGGGGACCTCTGAGTGTAGTCTAAACAGCTGTGTCTATAGGACTTGAGTGCTCTGTTCAGTTCTGGGCCCCTCAATTTAAGAAAGGCATTGAGACTCTTGAACGTGTCCAGAGAAGGGCAACGAGGCTGGTGAGAGGCCTTAAGCACAAGCCCTATGAGGAGAGGCTGAGGGAGCTGGGATTGTTTAGCCTGGAGAAGAGGAGGCTCAGGGCAGACCTTATTGCTGTCTACAACTACCTGAAAGGAGGTTGTAGCCAGGAGGGGTTGGTCTCTTCTCCCAGGCAACCAGCACCAGAACAAGAGGACACAGTCTCAAGCTGCAACAGGGGAAGTTTAGGCTCGAGGTGAGGAGAAAGTTCTTCACTGAGAGACTCATTAGCCATTGGAATGTGCTGCCCAGGGAGGCGGTGGAGTCACTGTCCTTGGATGTGTTCAAGAGGGGATTGGACATGGTACTTGGTGCCATGGTTTAGTAGTCATGAGGTCTTGGGTGATAGGTTGGACTTAATGATCTTTGAGGTCTTTTCTAACCTTGGTGATTCGGTGATTCTGTGATATAGGATGCCCAAGAACTGTGATTCTCAGCCACAGGGAGGGCTGAGTCCTCTTTCTCTCATTTCCTGTAGTGGAAAAAGATTGCTCTGTGAAAATGGAACTTAAATTATCATGCTGAGTTTACTGAGACCTGTCCTGTTTGTTTACAGAAGATTTGCAAGGAGCATCCTGGCAACACAACAGAGAAGAACCTCTTGGGGTTCAACTAGATTGAAGATGGGGGGATGTGGCAGGAACAGGTTCATTCTCAGGGAAATGCACCTTACCAGGTATGAATGGGAACTCAATGGGATGAGTTGGGTAAAACACCCCCAGGGACGGCGACTCTGCCACCTCCCTGGGCAGCCCATTCCAATGGCTAACAACTCTCTCATTGAACTTTCTCCTCACCTTGAGCCTAAACTTCCCCTGGTGCAGCTTGAGACTGTGTCCTCTTGTTCTGGTGCTGGTTGCCTGGGAGAAGAGACCAACCCCTTCCTGGCTACAACCTCCTTTCAGGTAGTTGTAGACAGCAGCAAGGTCTGCCCTGAGCCTCCTCGTCTCCAGGCTAAGCAACCCCAGCTCCCTCAGCCTCTCCTCATAGGGCTTGTCCTCCAAACCCCTCACCAGCTTTCTTGCTCTCCTCTGGACATGTTCCAACAAGTCAAGATCTTTCTTAAACTGAGGGTCCCAGAACTGGACAGAGTACTCAAGGTATAGCCTAACCAGTGCTGATTACAGGGGCAGAATGACCTCCCTGCTCCAGCATCTTCACTTTTGGTGGTGTTTACTTTAAGGCCATACTCTTTTTATTATGAGAAGGCTTTGGTTTTGCTCTTTGGCCAGTTGAAATGAGTAATGAAAATGTTATTTGTATGGGACAAAGGAAATATTTTCTTTGAAATTATCTCATCTTACTAATTGATAACAACAGGACTGCTTGGATGTGCGTAGCGTTGAGCATCCGGTCCCTCTGCTCAGAGCAGGACTTCAGCCAAGCGGGTATAAACCATCCCATGGGAGACAGCAAGAGTAAAAGATATCAGGTATTTGGGGCTGCATGTCCTTTGGAGCTAGCTTAGCCTCCATGAGGAAATGATATGGGTGTCTGAAAAGAACATGCTCTTAAAATGTCAGAAACTTCTGTGGAAGATGAAACACTAGAGAATATTGATAATTAAAAACATTATCCAGAAAGAAATTAGGAAAAAAAATTATATCTGGAGAAAACTCCTTCAGGGTACAGGTATTTTCTGTTGTTCAGTGCAGGCATCACTGATAGCCTGCTGGCATTGAAAGTATTTGCTGTTGATGAAAAGTAGAATAACAGAATGGAATTAACCAGGTTGGAAGAGACCTTCGAGATCATTGAGTCCAACCTATCACCCAACACCATCTAATCAACTAAAGCATAGCACCAAGCACCCCATCCAGTCTCTTCCTAAACACCTCCAGTGATGGTGACTCCACCACCTCCCTGGGCAGCACATTCCAAGGGCCAATCACTCTTTCTATGAAGAACTTCTTCCTAACATCCAGCCTAAACCTCCCCCAGTGCAGCTTGAGACTGTGTCCTCTTGTTCTGGTGCTGGTTTCCTGGGAGAAGAGACCAGCCCCCATGTGGCTACAACCTCCCTTCAGGTAGTTATAGACAGCAAGAAGGTCTGCCCTGAGCCTCCTCTTCTCCAGGCTAAACAACCCCAGCTCCCTCAGCCTCTCCTCGTAGGGCTTGTGCTCCAAACCCCTCCCCAGCTTTGTTGCCCTCCTCTGGACACGTTCCAGCAAGTCAACATCTTTCCTAAACTGAGGGGCCCAGAACTGGACACAGTACTCAAGGTGTGGCCTAACCAGTGCTGAGTACAGGGGCAGAATGACCTCCCTGCTCCTGCTGGCCACACTGTTCCTGACACTGGCCAGGATGCCATTGGCCTTATAAATTCCCAGTATGTCTGAATTCAAATCAGAAAGGGAAATTATTAATATTGCAGTATTACACTATAATTCCCTCAGATACAAAAATAATAATAACATAAATTTAACAATTTCTTTTTTGACACTGATTTAAATGAACTTCAAATTTTCATGCCTGACAATGTTTCCTAAGCGCTGTTTCCAAAATAGATGTTGCGAGACAGCAAGTATGTCCTGAGCTGGTTTCAAAACCATGGCAAATAATGTTGTTTCACATAAACATAGAAGAAAATGGGACATCAACAGAAATGAACAGGGGGGATAAAGTCATCCAGATCTGTGTGTCAAGGATGGAGCAAAGGCTTAAACCGGAAAGCTGGAAAAGCCGGCTTGGCGAAACAATGTCGTTCCCAGCTCACCAACACATCCGTGTGGTGTGCCTGGTTATGATCTCTTCCCCCTCGGCTCCAGCAGCCACTCTCACTGCTGCCTACTGCCAAGAAGTAGGTCAGAAACCTATTTTTTCCTCTGTTCCTCTGTGGCCACATCGCGGTCCCTGCCCCCATGCAGCAACAGGGAAAGCCTCGGAATGGAGGCTGTGAGACCAGACCTGTCTTGCAGCACACCAGGATGAGCAGGTCCTGGGATCCCCCTGTAGTCAGTGGCAAGAGAGAAAAAAGTCTCCAGCTGCAGAGATTGCCCCTGGAGGTGCCTATCTCTTTCTGTTTCCTGGAGAGGGATTTTAAGAGAATTAGGGGCTTAATCTGTGGTTAAACAACTAAATTTAACAAGATGAATCTGAGCCAAAGCATGTGTAATGTGCCAGGCCCATCCAGGAAACCTGCATTCAAGTACAGCAGAAGGTTTTGGTGCTCACCCAGCTATCAGTGTTCTGAGAGCAGCTTTGCAAACACTTGTGCTGGTGGGCTGAGGTGGGGGTGCGTGAGGACGTAAGGCAGAAGCAGTGAGCTGGGGTTGAAGCCGATGGAATTGCGTTGTGAATGCATGTTTGGTGCTCCAGGGCTGAGAGCTGCCTGTTTCTCCTGCTGTCCCCTAGGGCTAATGATTTTATCACCTCTGCTTGATAACATCCTTCTTTCCTCTCTAAGTACTAGATACCCTTCCCCCTGCTTTTCAAGTTGTCCAATTGATTAACATAATTCAGTTAAATTCAGTAATTGTTTTCAACTTGTACTTACCTTATAAATTAGCTCGAAGATATGCCAGGAAGCTGCTCTGATTTTCCCTCATTATCATCTAGAAATAAAAAAAATAAATAAACCTGAAGAGACTCTTTCCCCTTATGGAGCTGTCTTATTTGTATCCCTGTGTCCCTGGTGCTCACCCCTCTCCTGTCAATGCAAAGCAAAGGCTGGCAGGGACAGCAGCTTTGCCACCCTGGAGCCCTGTGACCTTTGAAGGACAAGTGATCCATCTCCCTGCGGGAGAATTTGTGTTTTGCCACTGGTGGAACAAAATACTGTCCCCAAGTGAATGGTTTTACAAGTTGCAAACCCAGCTAATGCTTCTGCCTCAGGGCACAGCACTGTCCTAAAACTCAGCTTTGCCATTTTTCACCACCAAGGTGAGTTGCAGGAGGTGCCAAGCGAGAACATTAATCGCAATGCGGGCCTCTAATTATGTTCCTTTAAAATATCTGCAGGGTTCACTCAAACACTGTGCTGCTTTATCTGAGGGAATTGTAATCTCTGTGACATGAAAACAAACTGCAGAGTGGTTGCCTCATCATTCTGCCTCTAGCAGGTCTTGAGTCCAGCTTTTCAGACCAATTTTTCCCTTTTCACAGCGCATCTGTCAAGATTCCTGCTCTGGAAAAGAAGATCAGAGCAAATGGGGACCGAGGAGAACAAAAGCTGACCCAAACCTTTGACCTAAACTTAACATAAAGCCAAATGAAACCTTAGAGGTTTGTAAATGTTCATGAAACATTTCCACCTCCTGCTCCCCTCTCCTTTATCTTCAGTTTCTTTATACTTCTACACTTACTGTTTCTAATTGAAAGTCTAATGTAAAGCCCCACTAAATTAATGGGAAGGCTCTCACTGACTTCAGTGGCTTTTGATTCAGCCTCCCAAAGAAAGGAAATAATTTCTTTAATGGAAATGTCTTTAAACTTAAAAGAAAACAAAACTTGAAAAGAGATAAGGAAAATCAGAGGTCAAATGCAATTTTCCAGCTAGCAGCACATGTCCTCAATCTGAACCACACCCATAACATTAATAGGGACACTGCTAGCCCAGGGAAATAAAAATCAGTGTACAGAAACAGAGAACTGTTCCTGCAGTAACAGGTTTAACAAGCAATGAATTCTGTTCACAACCACTAGAACTGTTGCCATTCTTTACTATCGGTTTGTGCTGTAGAGGAGTATGCCACTGGCAACTAGCTGGCATTTAGGACCTGAAGTTTCTATTTGTTTGTGTGAGACTCAGGCTTTCCCTTTGTTACAGAATTGAAATAAAAATGTCAGTCACCGGAGAACTTTCATAGGGAAATGACTCTCTGCTACTGATACAGTTTTAAACTTTCTGAGTGCCTTGTCAGAAGGAGGCAGAAACAGGATACTTTATAGGATTTAACACCTGAGCTTTCAGGTAACTTGACCTGAGAAAGCCAACAGCATCCTGGCCTGTATCAGCAATAGTGTGACCAACAAAACTAGAGAAGTGATTGTCCTCCTGTCCTCAACACTGGTGAGGCTACACCTTGAGTACTGGGTTCATTTTTGGGGACCTCGCTACAAGAAAAACATGGAGGTGCTGGAGTGGGCCCAGAGGAGGGCATTGGAACTGGAGAAGGGTCTGGAGAAAAAGTCTTCTGAGGAGTGGGTGAGGGAACTGGGGTTGTTTAGTCTGGAGAACAGGAAACTGAAGGGAGACCTTATCAGTCTCTACAGCTCCCTGAGAGGAGGCTGTAGCAAGCTGGGTGCTGATGTGTTCTCCCAAGTACCAAGTGATAGAATGAGAGGAAATGGACTCAAGTTGCAACAGGGGAGGTTTAGGTTGGATTTTACAAGAAACTTCTTCACTGAAAGAATTCTTAAACACTGTGATGGGCTCCCCAGAGAAATGTTTGAAACATCATCCCTGGGGGTGTTCAAAAGACACAGATGTGGTGCTAAGGGAGATGGTTTTGCACCAGAATTGGTAGAATTAGTAGGATTTAGTGATCTCAGAGGTCTTTTCCAGCCAAGAGTTCTATGATTCCCTGAGCAGTGCATTAGATAGAATAAGAGTGCTCTTGTCTGAGTTATACTCTGGATTCATGAATGAGAGACTTGAGGAAGGCTGGTGAAACCAGCTCAAGCAGAAGTTAAGACATGGCTTTTCTTGGATGGCTGTTGCTGCGTTGTCATTTGCCAGAGACAGTTCTGATGGATTGGTGCGGCCCGTTCAGAGCTTGGTCTCCTCTAAAGTACTGACCTTCCTCAGGCTCCTATTTTGCACGTACAGATGGGGTGGTTTGTGTGTGCAGACTGGTATGGCTGCATGCTTTACTTGTGAATACATGCACAGCTTATCTAGAGAGTCATTGCCCAATATTTGTGTAACAGTTTTGATTTTCACAGTCACTTCACAGAACAGTGTGTGCTCCAGAGGTTGTTACTTGGTCTTAATGGAAAACACAGATGTGGGAAATTGTCCTAGGAAAATGCTGCTAATAAGCAGCTACTGCTTGCTCATCATGTTTCTGTGAAAGAGCATTATTTTATTATTATTATTCATATGCAAATTGTACATGACATAGGGGGTTTGTCATTCACTCTTTATAAACTTTTTTAATGTGTCCTCTATTTCTGAACTCCTCCAAAGACTTCTGCAGTGTCAAGTCTGGAATGTCTGGTCCCTGCCAGCAACACTCTCATTGTCACTCTCAGAGCGTCTGACAGCAGCGATGGCACCATCTTGCTGGGAGATCTTGTGGTAGGGATGCTAAAAGTTTACAGCCTTCAGACAACCTGCTGGGTGACTTTGTTTGTGGAGCTATGGCTGGTTCTCTCCATGCACAAAACACCGTTTATCTCTTAAAAGAAATACAGACCTTAATTCAAAAGTGCTGGTCGAGGTCTATCACCATTCAGTGTAGAGAAACCTCTGGATCAGGGACAGAAAAAAATGATCCTATTTGCTTTTTTTTCAGCCCAAGTTAGACAAAATTCTATGTGTTGGCTCAGTGACCAATCTGTTTGGATTGTCAATAACTTAGAAATCTTTTCCCTTTCTCCTTACCTTGGATCAGGTTTTGTTTTAGAGTCTGCAATGGTTCTGCTGGTGTTGTATTTTATAAGTGCTTGATCTCTCTGCTTCTAGAAATTAAGCAGGGCATGAATTACTGGAACTTAAGCAAAATGTACCAGACACAAACTCAGCGCATTCTCTTCAGCTCATATTCTCTGAAGACTCATCTGTCCCTTTCCTCCTTTTAAACATTTCCTCTCTTCTTTCTGGCCTGATCTTGTTATTTGTTTCATTGGCTATTTGTTATCCAACTCTTGGCAAAGTATCAGGGAAATCTTCCTGACAGTGAACTGGGAAGAGCTCTCTTAAGGGAACAACAACAGCTTCTTTACATGGGATTGCTGCAAATGAAACAAGCCCACATACTGCCTTTGCTGAGACAAACTTTGAAAGGGCTGCAACGTGCTGTGTTGGACTCAGTTGTGTAACTGATGAAACTTGGGCTTTTCACTGATATCTTTAAAGGGTTTAAGATATCATTTCTTCCTGTAAAACTTGCCTCAGTGCTCTGACGATGGTCAAGTTGGCAGTGAAGGCAGCATGAACTTGAGATGCTGTCTGGTAGGAGCTGATTTCTTTGTGTGTGGCTCCATGAAGGTGGTAGGTCTTCTCATCAATGGGTGGAGATGTCATTCTGGCTATGGGCAGCCCAGACAGTAATCAAAATGAGCAAACTGCATGCTTTCATCTCTCCTGAGAACTCAGCTTCCTCAGCCCAAATGAGATGGGCTTAGACCCAGTCTGGGCCTCAAGAAGCTTTTCATTTCTGCAGTTTCACGTAAGGTTTGACTTTGCTCTGGGATTATTCTGACATTCAGCTGCTTAGGGGATGTTGGGTTCCTCTGTGTCTCCTCTCCAGCTGAAAGTTTATAGCCAAGCTGTGTAAGCATGTCTTAACTTCAGAGCAGTCTCAGGAAAAGGCAGCTCCAGCTGCAGCTCACAGCCTGCCAGAGAGACTCCCCTGGCAGGTCTCCGACAAGCCTGTTACTGCAAGTTCGCCCAACTGGCAATTCTAGTGAATGTGAAAATTTGCATGAAGTTCATATTAGTTCAACATTAGCTCATGTTGCCAGCAATTCAGTAGTTCCTTCTAGCTGCTTGAGTCTCAGTTGAAAGATTTAAGTGCACTTGCCACACAGCCTCTCTCAGAAAGTGGTGAAACTGGGCAAGTGTTTAGTTGTCACAAGTATTGTGGTGCAAGGTGGGTTTTCCAGTGTCTGCTGAAAGAACTGATGAATGTGAGTCCTAACACATACTTGTCATCTCTGTGAGATGTAATAGCATCTAGATGTAATAGCAATAGATTCCACAGGACATAGAAAAAAAAAAAGTGGGTTTACACAATAGTTTTCATTTCTGCTCGTTGATTTCAGTGAGGTCTTACATCAACTGCATAAAACCAAATACTTACAAAGCCTTTCCTTTAAAATAGGTTCTACTACATGATGCATACATAATACATGTAGCTTGGACTACATGTATTAAAACACAGCCGCTTCAAAAGCTTCTTCTCCCCCCCAAAGCACCCTATGCTTTATAACCTCTGTTACACCTTCAGTTGCTATAGAGACCTTGCAGAGCTGATGATGTTCATTCTAAAGAGATTTTGTATTTTGTTCCTGAAGTTTGTCAAAAGAATCTTTTTGCTTAGAAAAGAAAAAATCAGTGTTGGTCAAATTTTGGAGAAGGGGTTGCTGAGCAAAGAAACCCAAACCAAACTCTAATTGATTCCTTTTTTTAATCTGGAAATTAATCTAGATTTCAGTGGGTACTTAATGAATGGTATTATGCAAATAGTAGCAACATAGCTGACATTTTCCCTCCTCTCCTGACTTCTAATTGGAAACAAGGATTAATTATTGTCTCACCCCTTGTGCTGGGTGAATCCTGTTTACTCTGAGCTGAGGCTAATGAGCCAGCCTCAGTCTTCAGCTAGAATCAGAGCAAAGCAGTGGCTTACACAGCTTCCCACAAAGTTCTGTGGTGTGAAAGGTGACACCACCATACCAAATAACTTGGTCTGGTACCAGCTCACACATGGTCTGGAGATGTACCTCTAGCTGTTGGAGCCATGAAAACTTCCATCTTGCTGGAAAGGGCTCTCCAAGGAGGAAGCAAAACCCTTCCTAGTGCCACGTAGAACAGACAGTGGCTTTGCTGGGGTGGCCGTGGGAAGGGACATCCATGGCCCTGGGAATGGGAAGCATGTCTGCAGTGGGAGGCAGCGCTCACGGGGTTCCTGGTTCTCACCATTGAGCATTGTTCAGAACAAACATAGATGCTGTATAGGAATGTAAAGCTTAATTTTGTGGGTTTTACACCCACCACATTTCTTGGAGTTGACATTTTCTGAAACTTTAGGGGTTTTCATCTCCAGGCTGTTGATTTGATTCAGGGTTGGGTTTTTTCCTTTTTCATTTTGTAGAAAGTTAACAGTCCATGCTTGGGGGGGTGTTGTTTGTTTCTTTTTACCTGCACCATAAAATATCCTGTGATCAAATTGACCTGTGCTTCAGTCACAGCAGCTGTGTAATGCTGTTCTCTGCTCATAGGTGTATGAACCTGGGGGTCAGAAGGGACACATGTTCAGTTGGTGTAACACAGTACAGCTGCACCATGACATTGGCTGGGTGGATGCTGAAATATCTGGGGGAATTTGCTGGGGAAATGTAGAGCTGGAAAAAAAGGGACTTATTTTTCAGAAATACCTTGGACCATCTGTGAGTGAACAGCACATGAGCTATTTCTTGTTCTTGATAGTGCCCAAAATGTTCAGGATATTCTCCAGGCGTCAAAAAAAAAAAAAAAAAGAGAGCTAAAGAGATACAGAAGAGCAAGGGAGGCAATTCAAGGCAGCAAGTATTTTAGTGTAAGTACAGTATCATTCATTCTAAAATTTCAGCCCTTTGTGATGACTTCAGAGCTTAAAAGAAAGAAAAATTTCTGCTCTCTTAGGAGTACTGAAAACTCCTCGCTCCTCCCATTCTATGGCAGAAGATACTGCATTAAGTCTTGTACAAGGCTTTGACATGAGTTACACCTCTGAAAATCAGGTGAGGATTTTCTCCAAGGATGGAAAAAAAGATGGGGCAGTCACTCCTTTTCTGGGGATTCCCAGCCAAATAGAATAGGTAAGTGTTTTAGTTCATTGGCAAGGGGGCTGCAACTGGAGCATTGGGTCCCTTTGTCAGGCATGGGATGGTGACTGTGCAGAGATGCTAGGTTTGATTTTTGTCATGTCTTGCTCTAACATTGTGAGTCAAAACCTGAAGGGTCTCCTCAAACCCTGCTGCACCCTGACTTACCATGATCCTTTCCTCAAAGCTCTTTGTAGATTTTGACACATGAAACAACAAAATCAAATAGTGTCAGCTGGAAGAAACTGGTGGTAGCCCCTGAGAGGCATGGATGGACATTCACCATTGGTTGAAAGTTTATAGTCTAGTCTCAAGGACATTTTGATTTTCAACTTCCTTTTCTGTTGGACATGTACGTGTGAAGTCAGGTAGCATAGATAAAGGCTGGCACAAGAATTTATGCCTAGCTGCCTGATTTCTATTGTATACCATAATTATAGTAACACAGACTTTGGACTGACAGGATTTTTCAGCAACAGCGTACTTTAAAATTATTAATCTTATGTCAGCTGGTTTTGTTGAATATTGCCTTATTCAGCAGGTGATGTGAGCCAATATTATTTTACTTTCATAGACAGCAAAACAGAGAGAGAAAGAAAGATTAAGTGACTCACCCAAGGTCAAGCAATACGTCCAAGAGGAAACCTAGTTAAGCTTGAGGATTACTGCCTCCCAGTGAGCAAGAAATGGGTGCAGTATTTCTCAGAAACTAAGGGATGTGCGCCTGCAATAAATTGGAAGTTATATTGGTTTAGGAGGTTACTCATTCACCCATGGGAGGGACACAGAATCACCGAATCACCAAGGATGGAAGAGACCTCAAAGATCATCAAGTCCAACCTGTCACCACAGACCTCATGACTAAACCATGGCACCAAGTACCACGTCCAATCCCCTCTTGAACACCTCCAGGGATGGTGACTCCACCACCTCCCTGGGCAGCCCATTCCAATGGCTCATGTCTCTCTCAGTGAAGAACTTTCTCCTCACCTCAACCCTAATTTCCTTTGCATGGCACTGTAAAAGCAGGACATGGTGATTACAGACAACAGTGGTCACATTCTGCAAAACATTGCAGTGCTCCTACTTGTGCAAGTCCCATAGCCTTCAGTTTCTTTAAGGAGACTTGGATCATCAGCTGATGATTAATGAAAGTCTAGAGTTGTGATGAGCTTGTGAATTGTCAAAAATTACCAAAACTTTAACTCTTCTAACCCCTTTTTCTCATTACTGGCTGTTTGTCATTCCATTAGTTGAAAGAAACTACTTTTGGGGCTATTTCCCAAATATGGGGATAGGCAACGTGGTGAGGAACAGAAGAACTTGTATGTCCATGTGACTTCTACAACGAGTCTCAAGGTAACAATGTCTCTGAAACTGAACGCTGATGGCATAGTGTTGTTAGTTGACTACATTTCTGAGAAATAGAAAGATTTACACTGAAAAAAATGGCTAATAACAGGACTAAAGCATTTGTACATGGGGAAAAGGAGAAGCCAGGCTTTTCTCTTCCTGGACTTTCTTTCCTTACACTACATTACAGACGCCATTCAAGGAAGCAACCTCTGCAGAGTACGTCTAACTGCTGACTAATTATGTTTCAACAAAACTGAGCAGGGTCCCAGATTTTACTTGGCTTGGATGTTTAAAGGCACATGGTTAAGTTGCATGATAAAACAACAGAATCATTAAACATTGATTTACATGTTTATTTTACTATAAGAAATGAAATTTTCATTGGAACGGAATTAAAGAGAGGTTTATGTGCTTGTATTCCCCCAGCCCTTTATGCTCTAATAATATAGCAATATTCATAAATCATACCAGAGGCTCCAAATTTCTTCAGGGGTGACCTAGGCAAGAAGCCCTTAACAACTTGCTGAGAGACTTTGAAATTAAATTCAGCTGTAATATTGTCATGACTAATTTATGGCTAATTTGGTGGCTAAAAAGATACATTTAAAGAAATTGAAAAACATGGTGAGGATAAGATAAACCACAGGGTTAGCATCATGCATGCAGTTCACAGAATCACCACGGTTGGAAGAAACCTCAAAGATCATCAAGTCCAACCTGTCACCAGACCTCATAACTAAACCATGGCACTAAGTGCCACGTCCAATCCCCTCTTGAACACCTGCAGGGATAGTGACTCCACCACCCCCTGGGCAGCACATTCCAATGGCTAACAACTCTCTGTGTGAAGAACTTTCTCTTCACCTCCAGCCTAAACTTCCCCTGGTGCAGCTTGAGACTGTGTCCTCTCGTTCTGGTGCTGGTTGCCTGGGAGAAGAGACCAATCCCCTTCTGGCTACAACCACCCTTCAGGTATTTGTAGACAGCAATAAGGCCTACCCTGAGCCTCCTCTTCTCCAGGCTAAACAACCCCAGCTCTCTCAGCCTCTCCCCACAGGTCTGTGCTCCAGACCTCTCCCCAGCCTCCTTGCCCATCTTTGGGCAAGACATTCAAGAGTCTCAATGTCCTTCTTAAACTGAGGGGCCCAGAACTGGATACAGTACTCAAGGTTATTCCGTTAGAAAGACTTAGTCTATGTTTCATCACTTTATTGAACATGGAGGTCTGTTCCTTGAGAGAAGCGAAATCTTATCTGATGAAACTTGTAAATACTAGACCTCCAACCAAGCAAAACAGAGAAAACTCTAGATCTGAAATTAAATCCTACACACATGCTCATGCATGCATATGGTCTTCACTTTACTCTTAATAGTAAAATATCATTAAGGCTGAGACAAGCATTATCTGGCACAATCTAAACCACATTTATGAAATGCCCAATGTCCCTGAAGCCCAATTTTCATCCCACTGCAGCTTTTGAACTTCCTGTAAAGCTCATTATGGCAAATTGAGATTGATGACAAAGTGCAACATTTTGAAATTATTAAAGGTATTTGTTTTTCCTTTAATTTCTTTTACCACAGAATGAAAAGGATGAAAAATGATTTTTTTTTTTTTTCCACAGTAATTATATGTCTGACTTCTCAAATTTTATGTGGGCAGAAAACTCTCTCTGAACTCTGTGTGTGTTGAGAGCCAGCTCATAAGCAACTGGCTTTATCCCACTCCAACATCATCATCACCTCTTGTTTGAATTGCAGGTTTTCATTCTGTCCTTGCTGGTTAAGAGCAGTAAATCATTTCAGGCAGAAGTTAAGCTAAACATTTCTTGGCACATGTCTTTTCATGCCACCTGTCTTCAGGTAAGTGGCTTCTTATTGGTGGTGAAGTTTCTGTAGGTGACCTCCAGGACTTCTTATGCAACTGGTCTCTCTTCCACCTACACCCAAGGGGCTGACCCACAATCAAAGCACAGACCAACCAAGCCTCCCAAGATCATCTTCTTCCCAGCCACTCTGTGTAGTGTTATCTTCTTATCAAAGACAGAGAAGCAATTTACTAGAGCTCCTATTACTGACCAGAGATGCCACACCACTGGTTCAGTGGGTGGCCTCCCAGTACTGCCTGGACATTGTCTGTGGAGAACACACAGTGCCCTTGTCAAGTGTTCAGCTAAGCAGCAACACAAACTGAGGCACTCACTTTATAAAGTGCAAGGGAGTTACACACATCCATTCCATGAGAGAAGCATCAATATTTCTGTAAATCCAACAGGGAATTTATTCCTCTCAGCCTCCAGCAACGGTGAATTACCCTGGTGCAATTTGTAAGCACATGCAGCCATAATGAGAAAGTACTGTGGTTTCCTTAAAGTGGTGTAGTGGTTACTGCTGAGGGTTGCTGCCTTTGTGAAGTATTAACACGTGGTTACAGTGCAGTCATGTAGCAAAATTATAGGGGCCTGTAGAATGTTACTTAGCAACACCTGCTAATGTTGAGATGGTAATGAAGAAATGGAGTCAAAGAAATACTGAGTATATTGGAGTCATAAAATGAACCGTGATGTGACTTGAGAAAGCTGTTCGGAAGGTAAAGGTGTTGTCTGTTTCTTTTTGCCATGTGAATATAGCAGAAGAGCTGATTTGAAGGAACACATTTGAAATTATCCCAGTAACAGAAACAAGCAGTACATTTTTTTTTTTTTTTAATCATTGCTGCCTGGGGAAAGCAAGAGAATTATTGGGCTTTTGAAGATCCTCTCCCTATAATTTCAAACCCATTCTGAGGCACTTGCTGGCCAATTAAAATAATCTCTCCCTTGGAAAGCTAGCGTTTGTCAGAGTTAAGAATGAAGGCTTCTTTCTACTGCATCTATTTTCCCCATTCATTCATTTACATAACTCCCTCCATCGTTAATCAAGTGCCTCTAGGCATATCTCAAGGAAAAAGAGCATGCCCATAAAAATAAAGGCAGACATATCTAGTTATAGATGAACCTTCCACATGTTGTAGATCTGTCTCAGACACTTATCTTGGTTCATCTCCACCTGTTTAAATTGGAAAACTCACAAAAATCCATCTCCTGTGAGATTTCCAGGCTTTCTTGATTTCATTTGGGTCAGAACTGCCACAAGAGATGCATTTCTTAGAGCACTCTTGAGCTGCTGCCAGGAACAGGGAGTACTGGACTGTGCCACTTTAAAAAAAGAATGATTTGAAAAGCCACCAAATTTTATAAGCTTTCTGTAAAAAAAAAAATGGCCTACTTCAGTCTCAAGTATGATTAAAAGAGCTGCCCTGATTTATTGGTGTCAAACAAAGTATGTTTGGGTAAGATATTATTTTGCAATGGAAAAAGCGTCAGTGGAAGCACTGCCTCTCAGCACTGCTTGGACTGGATGAGAATGAAGCCCTAAATTTAAGAGTCTGTAATACTGGGGAAAAGAAACAACTGCTAAAAATGTTGTAACTGGAAGGCCATCTCTTAGTTTAGGTAGCTGTGAAGTCAACCTCGATAACATGTAGGGTTCTGCTGGTTTAATAATAGATTGTTTGCCTGCTTTGTGCCTCAGTTTGGTTCTGCAAAGCAAAAGTGAAGTTTGCCATTCCTACCCCAGTGGGAGTGATGACCTATGAGTATGGAGTGATGGTTTAGGGAATGTTTCACAAAGAGAAACTTTCTGCATGCATAAATTCAATAGGGAAAAAAGTTCCCCAGTTAGTAATGTGGTTGCTTCCTACTGTCCTCTAATTTTACACCTTTTTTGTTTGTTTGTTTGTTGGGTGGTTTTTTTGGGGGAGGGGGGTGGTGTTTGGTTGGTTGGTTGGTTTGGTTTGGGTTTTTACAAGTGACAAAACTATTTTATTTTGACTAACTCTTGCTCTTGCTCATTGTCTTACCCAAAGCAGTGCTCTACCATAGCATTGCTATCAGGATGCGTCTACCAGGGACAAGTGGAAAATCAAATGTAAGTGACTGGTGATGCGGGAAGTCAAGCCTGCTGTTCATAAAAATATCTGTTTCAGCTTGTACTTGTCCCACCAAAAGAAAAATCTTCATCCTTTATTAACAAGAAAACCTCTGTGCAGAGGAAGACCTTATTAAGGCAGCTCCTCATGCCCTTCCTGAAACCATCATCTTCATTTTCCCTCAAAACCTGTAGCTGAGGTAACTGTTGGCTTTAAATCTGCCGTATCACCCTTTGAGATGCCATTGAAACTACAGCTGAGGACTTTAAGAAAGTAAAATTAAAAGCAAATATGAACTCAGTTTGGTGACCTTCAGGATAAAAATGATATTTCAAAATCAACCCTGACAGGAGAACTCTAACATGAAAAGTTAAACTGGGATTAGCAGAGTCCTCAGCACCTGTACACGTTTCTTTTAGTAGATGTTCTGCCTGTCTGACTTTTGGGCAACTACTCTTGGTCAAAATGCTCTGGACATTAAAAAAAAAAAAAAGGTGGTCTTCATTTTCTAGCTTTTAGCAGTGTTTATTTTGGGTGAACAAAATTGTCTTCTGTCTTAAGATGTTTAATGATTATTTGAAAGCAACTTGATGAATAGAAGAGCGTGTACTCCCACTCGGGGCAAATGTATTTTTGGAGTGATTCACGATAATTAATCTTTGTCTAAGTGGAATGCATTAATTTCTCCTGCTGCTGGTGACTGTACTTCTGCTTCTTTTCCTAAGTTATATGGTTCTGCTCCAGAGGCATATTTGCTGATTAAATTGGACTGCGAACGGGTATGCAGGTTATGTCACCATTATCCAAATGATCTTAAGAACACAGAGTACTTGTTTTTACAGATATTTGTGCACTCCATATTTAATCGTGGACCTTTGTAGCTTGTTATTTCTAGAATTCACTTTACTGCAGCTTAAAAGCCTCTCTGTCCTTTCCAGTGCTCAGTGACATAAAATAAACCTGTATATTAAGGGAAAAAAAAAAAAAAAAAAAAAAAAAAAAAAAAAAACCAACACAGAAACTTGTCAAGTTGCACTTAGGGACAGAAAGAAAAAGAATGAATGCTTTAGGGTGACCTGGAAGCACTGTCTGCAGCACAGCTATAAAGGGAAATGTTAGAACTTATGAATACTTTCCATGGAGCCAGAAC
Organism: Picus viridis; assembly: GCA_033816785.1. NCBI lineage: Eukaryota > Metazoa > Chordata > Aves > Piciformes > Picidae > Picus > Picus viridis. Next base: position 14,820,355 of record CM066592.1, on the reverse strand, counting down.
TTTGTTTTTGAGAGTGCTGCTACCCGCGGCAGTACCCAGCATGGCAGGGTCCCACAGTGCTAGTGCGTTGCAGACGTGTAGCAAGAGATGGTTCATACCCTGAAGAACATGCAGTGTCAGAAGGGGGAAGGGAAACAAAGCAGAGGAAGCGATTTCCCGCAGTCGCCTGCTGCTTCTCAGCGGGATCAGTCACTAAACCCCGGCTTTAGCCTCACGCTCGCTTCGCTCAACCCTGCTGTGGGCTGCCCGACGTCTCCGGGGTCACTTGTAGCTGGCTGCCGAGCTGCTAGTGCCGAGCAAGGTGCCTGTTGCCATTTTCCTCCTGCTGCCTCCTCCTCCTCCTAGGCGCTGGGGACTGTGTCGGGGATGCAGACAGGGCAGGCACAGTCTCTGCAGCCCTCGGTGGACCGAGGTGCTCAAAGTTCCTTTTTAGTAAAACCGCTTTGTCTCGAAAGTGCTGCGGAGCGAAGCTGCTCGCCCTGGCTGCCCTCCTCCCTGTGCTCAGCGTGCTGGAGGTCCAACGTGCCAAAAATACTCCTTTTCCCCAGAGATGGAGCATCGCGGGGCCCCACAGCCTGTACCCCAACCAGCGCCCCAGCCCTGCACTGGGCTTGTCCAGCACGAGCAGCCTGTCCTCCCTGCCCCATCAGGTCCCTCTCTGGTAAGGGCTGGTGGCAGCATTGCTCCTTTGTTCATTTGAAGTGTGGCATGTAAGGAATGGACAGAAACCGTCAACACTTTTTTATTTTTGGCCTGGAATAACAAATAACTTGCATGCAGCTATAAAACACTACACTCAGGGCAGGATTTCACTGGCTGCAGGATGAAAAAATCTGCACAGTGTCATTAGTTTCATCTGTACCCAGTTTTGCCTTTTCTGTGCCTGTTCCGAGCAGCCTGTGCTGCTGCTTTTGGGGCATGGCCAGGGTGCTAGGAAGGAAAATGACCCAAAGTGATTACGGGAGCTCAACAGGATCTGTTGCTGAGTTTGGTTACTCTCCATTCCCAGTTCTGATCTCTTCCAATCTCCAAAAAGCCTTTGGTCTCAAGTCTCTGCCAGTATTCCACCTCATAAACAAATCATTTACATGCCTGCATACCTTTTTCAGGTGAGAGGACAGCTTGAAGAGGAGATGACAAGTATCAAGTTTGCCTTGAGCAGAGATGCACAAGCAAGGCATTGGGTAGAATGAGAAAGAGGAGTGGCTGGGTTGGGAGCAGAGCAAGGTAAAGGGGGCTTGGGGTGCAGCAGAGAAGTCAGGGAGGTACTAGGAGCTAACAAGTTGCTGATAAGGAATGGGTGGAAATGAATAAAGTGAGCAGTAAGCAGAAGAACAGTTGAAAAAAGGGTGTGGAAGTCTGTATGGATGTGAACAGTGAATATGAGGCTGGGATGAAATTAGGGTGGAGAAAACAAGGTTGGGTAAGAGCTGAGGCTGGGATGAGGGCAGAGTGTTTGGAGCTGCAGGTAAGAAAAGGCAGACCTGTTGCCCATCAAGTGCCTGGTTTTAGCTGAGTGCTCCTGGTTCAACTCTGAACTCTGGTAAAGGATCTCTGTCTTTCCCTGACCTTTTCAGAGGCCACGTGCATCTCTGCCAACATCTGGGGCAGATGCTTGTGCCTAAACTGTGTGTGTGGCTGCAGGTATGGTGCCAAATGTGAGACAGTGTTTGGGGAAACTGTTGCATGATGGTACAATCCTTGGTGATGTGGCTGGGTACTGCAGAGTACTGAGGCAGGCCTTATCTTTTACTTTTAAATTTTATTTATTTATTTATTCATTTCTGTAGGTCTTCTGTCACCCTCTGTGGCTTTGTTCCAGTGCCAAATCCTGGAAGAAGGATGTTACCTGTCAAATTCCTCTTCCTACGTGATAGGAGGTAAGTCTGGGACTTCAGAGCTAGGCAGGATGGTCCCATGATTAAAATCATGCATTCAAATGCTGTCCCAATGAACTGGATTTGGTTTCCTCAGTTACCTGAGCTAAACTCTTTCAAGATGACTGCTTCTGTGGTTTTGGCCAAGGGCTGGTTTTGCAGACATTGTGTATTCCCTGTTGCATTAGATGTTAATGGTAGTTGGATTTTTTGTATGCAAACAGTCTGAGAAACAGTTTTCTGGAGAGTTTGGACACTCCAAAATGAGTATATATTTTTTTTTTTAACTTTATTCTGTTTATTTCTTCCCCCTCTTTATTCTCACACTGTGTGATTTAGCTGCAGGAACACTTATGCTGCTTTTGAATGACTCAGTAATGAGAAGTACAGAAAACCCATGAGGCTATGAGCAAGTCTGTCTTATGTGCTCAAGTAACAGGCAGTGAGAGATGGTGCAATGCAGTAAACAGCAAGTAGAAAACCAAATACAAACCATTAAAATGTACCCTCCACTTTGTGCCAGTGAGGGGTAGAAAATGTTGAGGAAAATCTTTGTGACATTGGCTGCTGTTGTTGAACTCCAGTTAAAGTAAAGATGGTGCTCTTGTAGGGTTTGTAACTTTGCTCTTGGGAATTCTTGTGCTGTCACATAGGTAAGGTCTCACTTGAGCCACTCATCTGATGCCTTTACTCTGATGCTAGGTGTTATGTTATGCTATGAATAAAAGTCACTTATTGACAGGGCAACTTCTAGTTGCTTTGGGGGTGGTGACATTACTGGGCCCTGTATTAGAAGCTGACGATGGCTGATCCATTTCTACATCTCTGGACCCTGCTGGAAACAAAGCATCTCTGTTACTGTGAATTCTTGCTTATTTGTTGTGAGGGTGATGGGGGAAACACCAAAGAGGACTTAACAAGAGGATTTTCTTTGTGATTTCAGTCCCTCATTAGGAGGTTTATGATCAGGCTTCGGAAAGTTTTCCTTGAATTATTTTAAGGTTCTAATGATAAAAACCTCAGGGAGGTCATGCACATGGGGGATTTAATACCCATTCAGAACCATCTGGCATTAGATTACATGCAGGGAAAGAACAAAATCTGGCAGTAATATTCATCACCATTAACTTAGAATACAGGCTGATATGATTATAGTAGAGAAAATACTCTCATTCCTTCACCAGGAAAAGCTCTTAATAGACCTGAGCTAAACTGGTTTATAAAACCAAAGACTTCTTCAAGAGGGGATCTGTCCTTTCACTGACTGAATTTGCTTTAGCCTTTAATATGCATTTAGTATCTCTTTAACCTTGACAACCATTATCTTGAGGTATCAAGTATTTCTAGGGTGAAAGACTTTGTAGCTTCTGACTTACACCATGAGTGCAATCTTAGTGGTGTAAGCATAAAGCTGGAGTAGAGACCATTCATGCTCTGCTTCTAGCTCTTTTCAAGAGTACTGTGATCACTGTCTTGGTGACATCCTCAACAAAACTCCCACTGATGTCAGTGGGACAGTGGTGACTAGATAACTTCCCCTCAAACCATTCCTCTAGGACCCTGAACCAGCTACATGGTTAAGCCTGCAGCTGACCTGAGGAACACGAGTGAGGGTGTTTGGTATAACCCCAAGAACACAGAGGAGATAGTTACTTTCACCTTAACTGCTGGGCAGGCTCTCTTTGCCTCCTGTCCTGTTCATTACTTCTTTCATCATTTTCATCTTGTCATTCTCCTCAGCACAATGGCTTCTCTAGAGAGAGTCTCTTTCTGCTCTACAAGTTTTCTTCTCTTCCCTCCTCTCCCAGCTGGGCACAGTGAATGCAGTCAGATAGCTCCTCTCCTTCAGACAACGTTATGATTCATTTGCTATATGGAAAGCAAAACCATATGGAAGACAAGAAAAGGCCATTTATCTCAAAGACTATTGAGATGTGAACATCCCACATTAAGGTTTCAGTTCAACCAGGCTTTCTTGCACATGTTGCTGTCATCTCTTTCCACTAGAACAGAGATGGACTCCTGCATCAGCCAAAACAATCCTCTTAGCTTGTCCTCTGCTTTGTACATAGCATGGCCCTGCATGCAAAACATTCAAAGGGAGAAAGAAAAAATAATCTTATTATGTCTTTTCCTTTGTTCTGAGAAGCCACCTGTGCCAGCCTCCCCTTTGGAGACTGCTATCTGGCAAAGGAAATTGTTATCATCTTGAGACAGGGCTGTAGTTCAGTAAATGCCGTGAGCATCAAGCTTGGCAAAGGGAAGTTTGTTCTGTGTTCACTAATTAGATGCTTCTCCCTGAGTGGCTGAGAGAGGATAATATTATTCAATTAATAGCTGCTTTAATAAGGGAAGGCCGGAGGATGGAGAAACAGTAATGTCAGCTGTGCAGCCAGTTAAGGGGCAGCAAGCACAGCACGTGGCCCGGGACACTGCTCTGAAGTGCCCTGGTGCTTCCTCAGATGAGGAAGACCTCAAGCATATAATGAGGTATTCAGTGCTCCTTACTGATACTATCTCCTTGCTTCCTCTCTGTAGTCCCCACAACAAAATGAAATGACAACTCATTAAATTTGGGGTGAAAGCCTCCACCTTTCACACCCTGGAGAATGAAGAGATAGAGAGCCCCTGAGACACAGCTCTGGTGGATGTCCTGCAGTGTCTGCTGGTACATTTCTGCTTTCTTCTGTGAGGTTGTAACATATTCGTTGATGGATTTATGCTGCAGTTGGAAACCAGAACCCAGGACAGCCTGTTCTCTGGCTTCATGCTATAAACATAAATACACTCACATAGAAAGAACCAGATACAAATGGCTATCTGCACAAGGATTTTATTATCTCTCTAAAATGGTCCTGAAAGGGAGCAAGAGACTGGCAACAAAGGGCAGTGCTGAAAGAGGAACCAGAACAAAAAGGAGCAAAGGGCAGGAGACTGCTATGAGACCATGCAAGCAAGAGCAGGCAGTTAGTGGCAGGTATCAAAGTGGCTCATCTTTAGAGCAGGAGCTGCCATCGGATCACATCAGGGTCTGAAGGGCACATTTAACACAGAGAAGACTTTTTCCCATCTGCAGTTTTGAGCGTTGCAGAATGAGTTGCTCAGTTAATGACAGGCTGTTAAATTAACTCGTGTTGGGGAGCAGTGGAGCGAGTAACGTGGAAAAGAAAAAAAATAAAGGCGAGCAATTAGGTTTAAATAAACCTCACCCACTGTGTTATTAGAAACTACCTGAGAAGAGATTTTGCCTGTGCTAAATTCGTCTTCCAAACAAGTTATCCCAGCACTCCTGTGTGAGAAACTGGGAACCAGAGGGTTTGCAAAGTGTGAGAAACACTGAGTAATTCCAGGCTGGCAGTGCTGAGCTCCCAGCTGCTTTCTCAGAGTCCTCACACAGCTCTCTTATTTGGGTCCTGGTTTTGTTGTTACTTTGCCCCTGATATGGGGAGGGTCTTGTGACTGTGCAAGATCCCAAGTGCTGAACAAGGCAAGGTAGGGTGGATAAGAGGGGGAACAGGAGGGGGAAAAAATGATTGAAAGGTGAACTATTGCCATCTTTCAATCACTGCTCTTGGAAAACTGCTCAAAAACTATCATATTTTGAATGATTCCAGCTGTTCTCCACTCCCTCAGAGATATCATCAGAAGAAAAGTTGCTTACATTGAGATTACTTTAACAATATCAAAGGGTGTGGAAGAAGGCTGCTAATTAGTAAACCCTCAAGGTATGAAGATATAAATACCCCTGGAGCAGTAAGCACAGATCCAAATCTGCAGTCTACCATTATCTTGGGATGAAGGCATTATGTGTAGGCTGATTCCACTGGAGAAGAGTGATTGAACTTTCCTGTTGATCTGAACAGCAGGGCTTGTTTTGATTGATAGAGCTCCTTGTCAGATTGTGCAGCATATTATCAATTTAGCAAGACACCTGCCAAGCCTGAGCCAGTAGCAACAGTAGGAAGAACTTAATCTGGGACGAGCAATCATTTTGGAGAGATTGTACTTTTGAGTCATATTTCTGCTTATTAAAATAAATAAATAAATTAGCACCTATCCCAATGTCCTTTGCCAAGAGCTAAAATGCTTTTGGGGTCCAGCCAGAAGGCAAACGTTGTGATAAGCAGCTGAAATTCATCAGCTAAGCATCTGTTATTAAAATGAACCTATCCTGCCCAATATGGCCATGGCAGGGGGAAATGTCAAGGCTGGGAGAGATGGAAATTTCAGCATTGCCAATTCCTGATACCTCTGCATCCTCAGGAGCCACATCCCTCATCTCGCAGCACTAGTGACAGTTCATTTTCTGTCTTCTAGCTCAGATGCAACTGTCAGACCAGTCAGCTGCTCCTAAATGGCCATCCTGTATTTTGATGCAATTTACTGTACTCCTCCACACATTGTTTTCTGTAGGGATCACTTAAGAGGGTTTTTTAAAGTCCTGTGCTGTGTCTGTTGAACACAACACAAACCAGCCGCTCGCGGCGGTTTGACAGCACTATCACCCTGTGATAAACTTGGAGAACTTGGTTTTAAAGTGAAGGCTGTCTTCAGGGAAGAGGGGGAGGAAAACACAGAATCTAACCCAAGCTTCCCTTCAAAATACCAGCCCAGCCATAAGCGTGGACTTGCACAGCTGTTCCCAAAGCAGGGTCGGAGCACCGCACGTACAGAGCCCTTCTGCAGGACCACACAAGTTTACTGCTATTCTTAAATCTGAGCCTCGCAACTGGGAAACTCCTGCCAAGTTGTTTGAGACAGTGGCACCTGGGAAGTATTATATGAGTCTGTATTGCATCATGAGAACCCTATTTGCACTTAATTACACATCTCCCTCCCTCCCCCCAGTATAACAAGCGAGACAGATGCTGCATCTACAAAGTGAGAAAGAAACACAGTTTTTAAGTGGAATCTGACAGGCAGAAGCCTAAGAGCAGGCTTCAGACAAAATCCCAGCCGTGAAGATCCTGACAGTATTGCGCAGTTCAGACTGGTAAATATCAGTGCTGTCTGTAGCAGTGATTCCCATGTATCCTAATGCAGATGAGATGTGAACAGGTTGCCTTGCAGTCCTGCCTCCTTGTGCTGAAATGTTGGAGGACAGGTCTTCACCTCCCTTCTTTCTCTTGGTCCTTCTCTGTGAGCCCTCTCTGCCATGTCTGGACATTACCTTCACAGACCTCCTTCCAGGTGGTTGGTATGGTATTCATCATCACAGTGTTACCTAAAGCATGTTAAGACTCCTGGCGAGGAACGTACCCTGCCTCTGGATTTGGGGTGTAGATTAATAGACACCAGCTGAGCTAAGAGATCTTTTAATGCAGCCTGTGTCTCCAGGATGGGTGATGGAGAGGCAGGAAAGCCTCACACCAGCTTTGCTGGCCCACAGCATGTAACAGCAGCATCACTGTGTTGTGTTTAACAGGAGCAGATCCCCTGTAAACAGATGCAGCTGGTAGATGGGCTCAGATCCATCACCGGCTAGCACCCAGCTGAAGCCCAGTGTGCTTAGTCCCAGGAGTGGCTGGAAGACAAGACATTTCTGCTTCATAGGACAGTTGCAGGGTGTACTTATGACAAATGTGTAAATCAGTCTTATTAAAGTAATTCGTGGAAAGTGCAGGTCTCCAGGAGCATTTCTGGCTTGGGCTCATTACTCACAGGCTTGCTGTTGTTGTGTGTACTTATGGGCTTTACCCTTTTATCCACCCTTCATTTACACGTCAAATCCCCCATCCCCTGCCATGCAGGAAATTTCTTCTCTGTTTACATCAGGCCATGGTAATGCAGTCACTAATCTGGCACAAACCTGGGCTGCTGTAAGGGAGTGATCCTCTTTCCACTGCCCTTTTCCCACCCTCTCCTTCACACTGGCTTTGCAAATCGTGGGTTTGGGCTTTAATTCTGTAGGTTCTCTAAAGAAGTCCCAGGAGATATGATGGAAAAGTATGTTCATCAGATGTGCTGTAGTTGAGTGAATAAAGTGAATGGTCCTCTACTTGTAGAAAATGCAAATTTAGCAAAGAAAGTTTCAGTTTACCTGGTTCAACAATTTTGCAGATAGTGATTATTCCTTTGCCTGAGAAGTGGAATTCCTCCATATTTTTTATTGACTATTTGTCTGCATGGAGCCCACTTGGCACAAAGTTTGAGCTGCTGTAGATCACAAGCTGCCTCTGCCCAACTCCTCTGGCTTTCAGAGGAAAATGGAGGATCCTTTGTGGTTTCACTTTAAAACTTGTCTAATTAAGTCTGTCACTTATTTAGGTGCATTCTGGATTTGCAGACAGGAGAAGGAAAATGTGTGTGAGCAGCCACATTTTAACACTCCTCAAACTTTCCAGCATCTTTTCAAATGGTGGGTAAGTTCATTCTAGAGATGTATCATTAACACTTTTTCCATATACTTTCATTTTAATATGAATTAAGGTTCCAAGGAAACAGCAAGATGCTTAAAACCAACCAGAAAACCCCAAACAAAACCACCCCCAAACAATAGTTTAGGTTTCCTGTCTACTATGACATGTGGTTTAAGCACATTCTTCTAAAAACATCAAGACTAGTTGGTGTCTTGCCTATTTGGCACATTCAGAAAACATACATGTCTAGCTTTGCAGCTGAAATGTGAGTGCTTATTGCAATTAAGTGGTTTAGATGCTGAAAAACACAGTGTCTTTATATAACACAAAGCACTGTTTACAGCACAAGGCATATTGGATCCTGTTAGGTGAAAAAAAATGCTATTTCTTCTACTAAGATTGCAATTAATGTCTTCTCTGTAGAGTTTTAGTAAGTTATCCCACACTCTCAGTTTTAAATGTGTTTCTAATTGTAGTGAAGTATCTGTTTTAATTATGTCTCTGTTTTAACAATGTGTGAATCCCAGTCAGAAAAAGCTACTTTACACGGAGATGGAAGAGAGTGCTTTTCCTCCTTCAGGAGCTGTGCCCTGTGACCAAGTTCCCCTGTGAGGCAACAGCTCAGGTTTCCTTCTGTACTGGAAAAAGCACCATGAAGATGATCTCATGGATATCACTGCTTTTTCAGCTCTCTCTCTCTGGTAAACTGGACAGTAGGTGGAAGTTTCCATGATTAAATTCCTTTCAGAATTGGGAAACTGATATTCATTCACATTCAAGGCTTTTTAATCTGATTGTGTGTCATCTGGCTATTTAATTATTCAATAAGCTGTGCTGGCCAAGGAATGTAAAGTGGAATTGCTGTAAAATAGCTGTGGTATGAGACAGTCCCTCTAATTGATGTTGCTTTTGCTCAAACTTTCTCACAACTTTTTTGGCATCAAATTAATTCTGTTTTCCACATTAATAACCGCAGCGGTGCAAGATCTCTTACCTTGTATTACGGCTATTTCTCCTTGTGAGGGGTGGGAGCTGCTGTACTTCAAAGTGAGTTTAATTCAGCTGCTGCATGGGCAGGCACTTGTCAGAATTTAGGCTATTTTAGTGGCTTGAACATTAAAAAAAAAAAAAAAAAGTAATTGAAACTTTGTGGAAAATTCTTTGGATCCTGCTGGAGCTGGAAGGCTGGAAGTGTCTGTCTCTGCAGGGCTCTGTTGGACGTCACTTCTGGTTACACATGTGCCTAAATATTTTGTGGAGCTGGGCCCTCAAAGCATGCAGAAACACCCACACGCTGCCAGAGACTATCCAGGGACACACTTTCCATTCTTCCCCCAGAGAAACTCTCTTTGTCTTTGCCTCGCCAAGTGCAAAACCTCAGCAGCAAAGACGCCTTTGCCTTCCTGACAGGGTAGATGTGGTAGAGATTGCCCAGTGCTGCTGGTATGGGAGGATAGACCACTGCACACCCATTAAGTTGCATCTGAAAGCAGTGGGATCTTTGGCTGCAGGACACATTTCCTGAGGCAACCAAAGGCTTCCTGAACTCTTAATTTTTCAGTGTTATTGCAGCCAGAGTTTGCAGGCATCTCATTCCAAATCAGCTGAGTATAGCTAGAGCAACACAAGGAGTTGTTTTAGAAGATACACTCTTTTTCTCACAGCAAGAATAAAATATTACCCTCCTCTGATCTAGGAGAAATGCCTATTGTATGTGCGTGAGTTTGTGTGCTCAGAACAGGTGTGAAAATTAACTGTGACTCTTACTCATGCTTCAGGTATGAGGGAGGATGAACAGCAGCTGACTCCTCTCTGGATACTCTGATTGAAGAACAAAATGGGTTAGGTCAGAATTTTCCTCACTTGTGTTCTTTCCAGGTCCCTCAGTAAGAGCTGGCCTGCAGTCCTCTTCTCTCCGCTGCAGCACAGAGGATGGAGGCTGCTCTGTAAGGCTCCACAAGCTGGGGACAGTCTGCCCAGCCAGCAGGAAAGGAGAAACCCCGTGGTGTATGTCTGTTTGCTGAAAACCTCATCAGAAAGCAAACCCTGCTTCAAAAGATATGATTCATCTTCTTGCTTGAATTTGCTCTTTCTATTGTCTCAGACAGCTTGCCTGTGCCTTCAGGCATGCAGCAGATGCCTGGAAGGAAGGATGTCTCTCGACTACCCAAAGCCCTGGTTTGCTTCACTTGGAGCACACTTGCTTCTGCGTGGCATTCAACTGATGCAGCATTACCAGCCTGGCCCCAAGTTTCTAGTCTCCATTGCTGGGTGACTTAAGTGTGGGTTTGCTGAAGCAGATTGTAGGGTGAAGTCTCCCTGAGCTCAAGTCACTGGTGCTGCTCCACAGCAGCAACACAGGTGTGTCACTGGCAGAGAGAGGCATTGTGCTGTGCCTAGTCCCAGGATTGCCTCGTTTACCAGAAGCTATGGGCTTTGCCTGGACTAGGCAAAGAAACACCTGGCCTTTAGTGTTTCCAGTGAGGATTCTGCATGCCCCTTCAGTTTCTGCCTGCCTGCTGGCCAACATAATCTGTAGGCTAATGAATCCACTGACTAAAACAGAGCTTTTGTCTGAAGGTGATGTCATTTTTTTGGTGAATACCTGGGTGAAGTTTCCTTTCTTTTTTTCCCCTTCTTTTTCTTTTTCATTTAAAAGAAAGGTGTGTGCATTCAAAGATGCAAAAGACATTCGAGAAATGCATAGACGATTGTTTCAGGCAGGCTGAGCAGTGGGACTGGGTTGAATCATTGATAGCATCTGTTTTGATTTTTGAGTGGTTTCAAATTGTATGGTTACACTAAACAGTTATGAGTAAAGAAATCTTCCCTAGGTAGCTTCCAATTTATCCTTTTGTTTTCTCCATCAGTGTAGCTGTGCTCTGCCCAAAATCAGTGCAGATAAGCTGATACTTTCTCATAATGCTGCAAAATAAATACATACATACATATATATATATATATATATAAATATATATATAAATAGATTCAGGGACAATTTGACCAACAAGAATCTATAGCACAGAGCAGGATTCTGGAGTCATCTTCAAAGTGTGTGCTGATGTGTTTGAAATGACCTGTGAATGTCTCCCTAGTTTGTTAAGCGTCCAGAGGGATTTTCAATATGATAGATTTGGGTTATTAAATTACCGTTGGAAATGTGGAGCTGACCTCCAGTGGCAAATATTTCTGTGAGAACACTGGCAAACACTTCATTTGGTGAACTTTCCTCCATTGTTTCTTTTGTAAAATAGAAATAAGCAACAGAAATACGTTGGATGAGGCAAGAAAACAAAGCAAGTCTATTTTGTTGCATTTTCTGATAAGCAACACAGCCTAACTGCTAACAAATGTTAGAGCATCTTCTCAACGTAGATGTGTCCGAGTCCAAAATGCCTTGGAACTTGCACCTAAAGCAGGATGAAATTGTCATTTCTTTTCTGCTGGCTTTGACTGGAGCTGGTAAGAAACACCACCCTCGTACCAGTGTTTCACTGTGCAAGGCTGACTGATGGAAATGCGCCAGTTTTGGTAATGCTGAGAGGGGAAGAGGTTCCTGACGACGGATTTTTGGCTCTGCTTCAGTGACACTGAGGCAGAGTGAATGGCAGGGGGAAGATGAGGGAGATGGGCACCCAGAGCTTTGGTGCTTCTCCAAAGAGCACCTGGATTTGGATCTGTGCAGGGATTTCCATCTCCTGGCTGTCACCCTGACCAGATTATACTGGCAGGAGCTCTAATCTGGTGAATGCTTCGCCTGAGCTTTTCACGCTGGGAGGAGTACTCACATGTCTACTTTTTAAATGAAAATGTTTTGATTTTTGTCCATTAAGAAGCCCATCCCATAGAGTTCAGAAGATGGATTTCTTAGTATTTTCAGGCTCCTCATGGGGAATTTCAATTCAGCCTTTTAATAATGGCTTCCACATTCGTGGCATTTTCTTTCTTGCCTCTTAAATTTCCAGATTCAGGGTGTTAGAATAAAATCTTTACAGACTCTGCTGCCCTAGTGCATGTGATATTTGTTTGACATTAATACTTTGTGACCAGATCCCCTTTTGAAAAGCTGTCTGTCTGTGGCAGTGCTTAGCCTCTCCAGCACAAGGTGGAGGAGAAACCAAGTCTGATTATTGACACTGTAAGCATCTCTGGATCCCCTGGGTGCACTACAAGGCAAATTCCTGTATCTGGCATTTTTTTCCTGAGTAGAAGGGCCTCAAAGTCCAGTTCCTTAAACCCAAACCTTCATGCAAGAGTAGTTACATGCCTCCAGTTGTTTTGTGAGAGCTCATTAACCCCCACAAAAGAAAAAAGAATGTGATAAAAAACTAAGGGGTAGCAGAGATGTTTTAAGCACAGGAAATGTTATTTTTAAACAGCTTGAGAGGGTTAAATCAACAAAATCCTAAACTCTTCCCTGCGAACCCTGTTCCCATCTTGAGGGACGAGGTCTGGACATCGTCCTCAGGCCAGATCACACATCCTGCTTTCTGAGTTGTGGCTCCTTGGATGTGCCCTGGAGTGGCTGTTAGCAGAATGGCCTCTTTTCACGCTTGGTTTCTGGTGTTATGGCTCTGTCCAAGTCATCCAGCAGTAGTCTTTCCCTGAAGTATCAATGTTAGCAACCTGGGAGGCCAGGTCACGAAACACAGATTGTAATGCCAAATAATTATCATGCAAGAAAAAAAAAATTGTCATGCAAATATATGTAGAGACATATATATTAAGAAAATCAAGCAAAATAATAATTGTCGTGCAAAACCCCATGAAAATATAATTATCATGCAAAAAAAAAAAGCATCATGCAAAATAATAACTGCAATGCAAAAAAAAATCGTGGGAAAAATAATTATCATGCAAAGAATAATTATCATACAAAATAATAATTGCAATGCAAAAAAAATCGTGAAAAATAATTATCATGCAAAATAATCATTGCAATGCAAAAAAAATCGTGGGAAAAATAATTATCATGCAAAGAATAATTATCATACAAAATAATAATTGCAATGCAAAAAAAAATCGTGAAAAATAATTATCATGCAAAATAATCATTGCAATGCAAAAAAAATCGTGGGAAAAATAATTATCATGCAAAGAATAATTATCATACAAAATAATAATTGCAATGCAAAAAAAATCGTGAAAAATAATTATCATGCAAAATAATCATTGCAATGCAAAAAAAATCGTGAAAAAATTATTATCATGCAAAATAATAATTGCAATGCAAAAAAAATCAAAAATCGTGAGAAAAATAATTATCATGCAAAATAATAATTGCAATGCAAAAAAATCAAAAATCGTGAGAAAAATAATTATCATGCAAAATAATAATTGCAATGCAAAAAAAAATGAGAAAAATAATTATCATGCAAAATAATAATTGCAATGCAAAAAAAAATGAGAAAAATAATTATCATGCAAAATAATAATTGCAATGCAAAAAAAATCGTGAGAAAAATAATTATCATGCAAAATAATAATTGCAATGCAAAAAAAGTGAAAAAATAATTATCATGTAAGATAATAATTGCAATGCAAAAAAAAATCTTGAGAAAAATAATTATCATGCAAAATAATAATTGCAATGCAAAAAAAAGTGAAAAAATAATTATCATGTAAAATAATAATTGCAATGCAAAAAAAGTGGGAAAAATAATTATCATGCAAAAAATTAATTATCATGCAAAATAACAATTGCAATGCAAAAAAAATCATGGGAAATTAATTATGATGCAAAATAATAATTGCAATGTAAAAAAAATCGTGGGAAATTAATAATCATGCAAAAAATAATTATCATGCAAAAAAATTCGTGGAAACATTATTATCATGCAAAATAATAATTGCAATGCAAAAAAAAATCATGGGAAATTCATTATCATGCAAAAAATAATTATCATGCAAAATAACAATTGCAATGCAAAAAAAATCGTGGAAAAAAGTAATTATGGTGCAAAATAATAATTGCAATGCGAAATAAGGCTCGGGGGTGAGGGGGGAGAACATCAAGGTCTACAAAACAAAGCTAAGCTGGCTGTTGTTTGGACTGTATTTCTTAGTAGTGGGAAATGCTGAGATAATTCCAAAAACAAAATAATAGACCATGACCTAGGTCAGAGCCCTGAATGCTGATGTTCCTGATGTGTGGGAAACAGAACTGCATCTCTGTCTTCCCCCAAAGTCCATTTCTTTGCAGCAAGGTAATCAGCAGTTTTGTGGTCATGAATTAAAGCCGAAGCCCAGTCCTGCCATTCTGCCGATGCAAGCAGAATGTATCTCCACGTTGGGGGCACTGGGTTTTACAGTCAATTATCTGCTCCCTGCTCGCTGCAGGAAAACACCCAATTTGCTCATTGTTTTGCCATGTGCTCCATAGCATTAAGAGGAGTGATCATTGATAAAATGGTAATAACTAGGGAAAAGTGCAGCTCTGCGTTCTTGCTTCAGCTTGCCAAGATGTGGGGAGCTGACTAAGCACTGTCCAGGCGAGGGAGTGGACAGAGAGCAGATCTGGTTATCTTATATATTGAGTGGAAATACCCCAAGGGGATCTGCAATCCGAAACTAGTTCAAGTGGTTTGGCACATAATGTGATATAACCTTCACATCAATAGCATCACCCATGAGATGCAAAACAAAGGCCATGCTATTGTAGAAAACCTTTCTTCCCTCTGGGCAGAAATGGATCTGGCCTCCTTGCTGCTTGCCAGCTACCCAAGTTGTTTAGTAATTGTTTAACTTCGTGCTGATGAATGAATGGTAGAACTGAACCAGAGCTGCAGAACACAGTTCAAACAGCAAGATAAAAAGGGTGGATAATGCATGGATAGTAGTGTCCAGAAGTGAAATGTGAAAGTGATGATAAATGAGAACTAAGTTTCAAAATGTCAAGAAAGCAACACATGGAATGGATAAAAATTGAAATGAAACATGGGGCAGGGGCTTGCACTATGTGGCTTGTCACATGATGCTGATTTTCTGGACATTTGAGGGAAAATAGTCTGGTTTGCCATTCTGCATCACTGATGGAAGAATTACCCTTTGTGTCCCAGAGCCAGCACAGAGGTCTGATTTTTCTGGGTGCACTGCCAGCCCCACTGGAGGTGGCTCACCTTTTTGGAGCACGAACAGGTTAGGCTTTAGAAAGTTGGTGAGACTTTTAGAATTTTTCCTATTCTCTTCTATTGTTCTTCTACCAACATTTATAAATTTTGCTTAAATTGGCTGGAAGCTCTTACTAATTTTGATCTGGATTAATTTTCTTCTCAACAAAGAGCTAAAGGGACTTAGCACTTGTGTAGGAGGGAGGGATGTCTACAGTGGGGTACAGGTGTCTGAGGGGCACAGGACATACTTTATAAAGGATGGGGGAAAGAAACTTCTCTCTTTTGAAAGTTATGTGCTTAAAACACTGGAAAACATATCAGTGTCCTGCTCTGTGTATTTCTGAACCTGATAGCAGTGAAAGGTGAGGGCCCATTGGCTCATAGTTGTGATGAAAGTTGCGATGCATTAGCTTCTTCTGCAGTCGGTACCATGGATGTCAGTGGGAGGGCCTCTTGGGCATGGGATGATTCAAAGTGACCTGTAACAAGCAGTAATCCAGAGAGCTGGGGACATTTCCATGTTATATTATGTTTCATTGAATCACACATTCAGAGTTTAAAGATTAGAGGGGACCATTGGTTCATTCATACTAGACCCCTTGTACTGTTAAACCTCACCCATCCATCCCTGCATGAAGCAAGAAATCTGTATTTGGCTTGCACATGTCTTGCAGGAAGGCATCCAGTCTGGATTTAAAGATACCAGGAGACAGATGATCCATCACTTCATTGGGTAGTTCATTTCAAAGGTTAATCCTCCTTGCTCTGAAAATGCAGTGCTTTGCTTCTCATCTGAGTTTGTCCGGCTTCAGTCCTTACCCAGTCATTCTTTTTGTCTTCCTTCATTAAATAGCCTTTATGGGCTTGGTATTTGATCCCCAAAGTTTCTTCTGTTTTTATAGTCCAAACATTTCTAAATCTTCAAAAGAACAAGCTTTGTGTTTGCCAAGCAGCATTCCCCAAGCTCTCAGGTCACTGTTTCTACCCCTCACTAACACCTCCTGCCTTTCTATGAAGAGGTCAAACACCAGGGTTGTCCATGGCATTGCTGCACTGTCTCCCTGCTCCTCCATTGCCAGGAAAGGCTGTTCCCTCCTGGCAGTGCTTCTTATGATCACACAAGCTCCTTTTTGACACAGCATCCCTCTAGAGGTGCATGGCATCCAGTCACTGCTCGTAAGTTGTCTGTGCTGGATTTGGCCACGGTAAGACTCATTTTATCTCACCAAAGCAAGCAATCCAGGTGACAGACTGTTCTCTCTCTCCACATCTACCATGCTGTGAAGTCTCAGTTTGCACCCAGATGTTATCAGTGATACTTTTCTCCTCTAATCAGCTTCCTCATAATTTTTTATTGTAATCAGGGGCCGTGGCAAAACAATATACCATGTGTGCATAGAAAACATTTTTTTAGTAACAGGAAAGAACTTGTAGTTCTTCTTTGAGTTTTGTCTTTCATTCTGACAGTTACATCTCTATCTGCTCCGTAGGCTGCTGCACAAAGAGCAGCTCCACCCCAGTCTGGGGTTGGTTCTGAGGTTACAACAATGTACTCATGGGTTCACTGTATGAACTGTGGCTTTAGTGAAACAGATTCATTTAGAAGTTTAATTACTGGAGATTAAATATATGACAGTAGCAGTAGACTGGAACACAATACTGATGCTCAGCCAACCTTGAGCCTGCGTTTTTGACTTGCTCAGCAAAATCCCATCAGATTTGTGGAACCACCGATTTACCTAGTGCACTCTCCGGTTGGTGTTTGTGGGAGCTGTTTTGTTTAGTTTAGTTTTGTTTTTCTTCTGTGATTTACTTCCTGTTGGAGGGTTATGTTAAAAGTACTTATGTCTGCAGCTCTTTTTCTCTGCCTTGAAAAAGTGCCCAGCTATGGATTAAAGTAAGTTAACATGATATACACAGTGGCCCTTTATACAAGATGCTTTGCCAGTTTTATTTTGCTAACAAGGGCATAACATACATGGGTTGGAGCCTACTTTCAGCTTTACTGTGTCATAAAAAACTGTGACTGTTGATGGAGAAGAACAGGAATATTTAATTAAAAAAAAAAAAAACAAAAGAAAAGACTGAGTAAAAAAAAAAAATCTCAGAAGGCAGAAATGAAAAATCTAAACTAAAAAAAATGTATTAAAAGGGCGAGGGAAAGGTTATTTCAAGCTATTTTAATTAAATTTTGTAGGAAGATCAAGAAAAGACTCATACTGATTAGGAGGAAGCAATCTGTGATAACCCAAGCACCTTCTTTTTCCTCCAGACTGTCAGTGATTCTGCATTGGTCTCACCTATCTACTGGCTGGGCTGCTCATTTGCTCTAAGAGCAGTTCATATCCTGTGCCCCAGCCACTGGCCAGTTCCCTCCTGGAAACATTTTACACCCGTCCCTGCTTTTCCCTGGGATGTGCATCCAGTGTGCGAGTGGATTTGCAAACCATTGTACACCTGCATCTGCCGCAGAGGCTGGAAAGGATGCACATGGCTAATCCTTCTCACCTAGGGCCCAGAAGGGACAGGGCAGCTCCTTGCCCCCATGCATCTCTTGTGTCTGATGAGGCTGAAAGGCACATTTGGAAACACCTTACTCTTGGGATGACAGAGTGACACTGAGATGTTACCTTGCACGTTCACTAGAAAAGACCAGCTGTGTCTCGACTGAGATGTTTCACCTGCCCCAACAATGTACTCAAGCCTTTAATGAGCATGACCACAGGGGAGCCACCCACAGCTCACCCACCTGTGGTGGAGCTTCATGAAGCCCCTTAAAAGCACCAGTGCTCCAGTCTCTCCTGTTTGTTGGCTGAGGAAGCTTCTTGAAGGTAGTATGGGCTGCAGAGGTCCTGTCCTCTAGCCCTCCCTTTGTCGGTGTTTTAGAGAGCGTCGAGCAAGCAGGTGAGGCCTCTCTGTGCACCTTCTCTTTGAAAGAAATGACTTTTTTTTTCCATTTTTGTTTTATTTTCTTTTCCTCCTCTTCCTCATGAGAAGGAATAACATAAAATTTGAGTTGTATTGATTGTTTCCCCATTGTCAGTGTGGGTATGTGTTGGCCTTCCTTGGTGTAGATGCTTTGCTCGAGAGGGGCTGTACTTAATGCTCTAGCATTAAGCAGGTAGGAGGCTTGCAGAGTATACTTAACTGCTCTTCTGATTCCTAGTACAACTTCAGTTGGCTGTCTCTGTGTCACTTTTCTTTTGCTTCATCTGAAAATGCAGGGCTAGCATTTGGTGTTATGCCCCCAATGATTTGGTTAACCTACACTGATTCAAATCAATACGGAGTTTCCTTTCTCTTTGAAAAAAGAAAGAAAGGGGTGGGGGAGGGGGGGGGAGGGGAAGGAGGGGGAACACTATGGGTTTATCTTGCTGTGCAGGGTAATGTGATCGTCTTAAAGCTGGTCCTTGTCCTGCTGCTATGGTAGCAGAGGTGTCCCTTGTGCTGTGCTTGCGTGTCGTGTACCCCCTTGAATTCTAATCCTTGATTTTCTGGGTCTGTAATTAGAAAATCCTGAGTTCTTTCAACGTTTTCCAGCAGTCAAGTTTGCAACTAATTTTGTGCAATATCTAATCAATTGCTACAGCTCTGGATCCCAGAACATATCTCTCCAAGAGATGTATTTCTGGAGATGGCAATACACCACAGCCATAATTTTGCAAGGAAAAACAATAGAGGCATCCTCATACATCAGGGAAAGCTCTTTCATGTGGTGAGGTCACACCAACCCCACTGCTGGATAAGAGATTACACATCAGTTGCAAAGCACCAAATGTGCAAAAATAAATTGATGGTTAGCCCTGTCTAGCTCCTGCACCCAGCAGGTCAGAGCTGGGCAGCCAGGAAAAGGGTCCCAGTGCCTCTTCAGCAAGCTGAACTCCAACAGAGACGTGACTTTGCAGGTTATTTTTAATGCATTTTTGGATTCTCACTGTAGATTTTTGTCTCCCACACCCCCTCAAGGCTCTTGTGTGCTGCTTGGTTCAGAGTGCTGGACTGAGCTGTGTTGTGACCTTTATTCCTAGGGTAGCCCCAGTTCCCACGTAGAGCCCATGAAAAGGATGCAGGATCACACCTGCCCTCTTCATAGCTAAGAGGAGCATGAACTTGAGGCATGCTAAGGACAGCTGAAAATTACTTTCTAACTGATCTGGCAGAAAATGACTCTTAGAAACCATTTGAGTTATTTGAATAGGTTTCCTAGGAATTCTCCTTGAATGTTGGTGTGATGAACCATCCTACTTCTTTCTCCAGTTCTGTGGTCTTTTGTTGTCATGCTTTGAGCCAATTTCTAAAGTTCACACTGATATGCCAAGGAAAACTTCCTCCAAAAACATAGTTCTTGCATCTGTGCAGTAGTTGGTTTTCAAAGTTAAACATCCCTGCTGTTTCACATTTTTTCAGATGCCAGCAGTGATTAGACATTACCATGGGCTAATTGCTTGTACAGTTTCAGTTTTTACCTTGCGACCGCCTTGAAATTTACAGCTGCAACAACAGGAACAAACCCCATGCTCTCAGCAAATACAAATTAGTCAAAACCAAAACAAAACTGGTTTTCCTTCTGTTTTGTTTGCTGCTGTTTATCCCAAAAATTGGAAAGCTGCTTCCAGCCCCTCCATCAGAACCTTATAAACAGACATTACCCTAGTCTGAGGAAATATACATTCAGTGTCAGCCCAGAGCCTAGCAAAGGCACCTTCTCTGCTCAGAGAAATATGTTTATGATTAGTGCCCTAAATCTCAAGGAGTCTCTTTTAATGCAAGGGATGCTGAGCATTTTGGTTAAAGGTTTTGTGTTTTTTCATGCCTTTGATACTGTTGCTCAACCTAGATCTGTGCAAAAAGGGCTCTTCTCCTGTTGTAACCGTTGTGTGTACACCTAGGAATCAACAGACAAGACTCTGAGCACATCATGGGGAACAGCTGAATTTTAAAGCCCACCAAGCTGCAAGCACTGATTCTCAGCTCCAGACTGGGACATGTAAACCATAGTTTGGAAATTTTATGTAGAGCTTTTTTCATGAACTCCATGTGCAATGTTTAAAACCCACAAAGAGTCGTGCAGACACACACCCAGCCTGATACCTCTTTGGGCAGCACTGCTAAAAGGTTAACATCTTTCTCCCCAGGGTGAATTTCTCTATTTACTATGCTGACCGTCCTCAGACAGAGGTGTCTGGACAGCAGGGTGTGTAACCTGCCTTTAGCAGAGCAGCTGGAGCTGACAGGATGTGTGTTTCCAGCCTGCCTTGGCTTCAAACAGCTCTCCTGGTCCAGGCATTGCCACCTGAAAGAGCAAGGAATCACCTTGCTGCCTTTTGCAGATTTTGGCATGTGGTTATTAGATTCAGATGCTGGAACATGTGCTGATGCTGGAGAGCCTACATCATGCCTGCGGATGTTTGCTAATCCCAAATTTCAGAGCCTCCTGGTCTTGCCAGAACATCAAAGCTGAGCAGAGCATTGCAGTGCAGATGAGGAAATTACAAAGGGGCAGTACATGGCGGGTAATGGATTAGGGGCTTTCAGAGGAGTGAATGTTTGGATCAGGAAAACCATAGGTAATTATGAACAGTATGGGACTTGAGATGGTTCCAGGATTAATTTATATCTAACTGCTTATTCTCTTTTCAGCATTTCCTCTACCCCTTCCCCTCTATCCCCTGTGGGCAGCAATGTGAGAGGCTGCCCGAGGGGCAGGGGGGAGGACCTGCCTCCCATCTTCTCCTTTTCCTCCCATTATGGCTCTGCCTCCAGGTGCTGCTGGGCGCAGAGCCTGTGCTGGCTCCGGAGGTTGTCTGCTCTGTCGTTAGCAGCTCTTCGTCTTGCCTGTTACAAAAACATATGGCAAACCAGTCCTTCTGCCCTATTTTATGGGGACAAATCCCCAAGCAAAGATCAGCACCTGAACTCAGATGTACACATGCTCCCACGGACACTAGTGAATGCCAAAACAAAAGTAGGAATAAGCCAGCAAGTCTGAAGCTACCCTAGGAAACTCTGTTCAAAAAAAACACCCCACATTTCTTTGAATAATTGTAAAAAGATGTTGAAATAGCCAGTTTTAGCTCCTAATACTAGGAATGACCTTGAAAAAAATATTAAGGTGCTGTTTACTGGACACAGACAAAGTAAGTGCAGGCTAGTGAAGCAGGGAAGTGGATAGTTGGGCAGCACAGGTTGGGGAGAAGATAATTTAGCCTTTCTCCCTCCATGCATAACCAGAGCTAGTAATAGGCCACTTTAAAAGCTTCTTTAAGTGCTCACATGTTGGTGAAATCAGGGTGGGTCTGTAGCAAGGGCTTTCTTGCCTCCTGGTTCAGTAGATGAGCATGCCCGCTGGTTGAGTCACTCAGTAGTGAGAGGCAAAAATACTCTCAAGCGGAAGGTCATACTTGCAGTGTACAAATTTGCAATGGCTAATGAGGCCAAAGCAGTTTCATGCCGGCTGGAGTTAAGACACAATGTGGTATTTCTTACTGCATTTTCCATCTAGCATTACTTCTGACAAAACCAGAAGTTGCTCCACTCATTTCTGCCCTCTTATCTTCACTTGTCTAGAGCCATCTCTGCTCCCAGTTCACTAAATGCTTTCATTGTTTATGGACTTCCATAAATCAACAGGGTCTCCAAAGCCATATCATTTCCATACAAAAGCCTTCAGCAGGGTTTCTCACCCTCGGTCCTGAGATGTTACTCTGTAAATACCAAGGAGAAGGCTCCATCCTATTTCCCCATGGGAATTCCTTGGCTGTAGAAAGATTTAGTATTTGCTGTGTAGTCCAGGTGCTTTTTGATTTGAGTTGTGGCTGTGTTAGTCACACAGGAGAGGAGGTAGCAGGTTTCATTGGAGCTGCTGGGAATAGACTGTGGCCAGGAAATGAGAAAACGTGGCTGTCCCTCACCTGCATTTTCATTGCTTTCCTCCCTCCACGCTCCAGTCTCTCCAAACACATCAGGAGGCACTCGGTGGCCCCAGGAAAGCATTTGTGTATGTGCTGTGCTCTCTCTGGAGCCTGGGTAATACCTTGCTACTGTTATTGGCAAGTAAATTTATTTCCTTAGCAAAAAGTGGCAAGGTTTGTACTGCAGTACTGGTGGCTCTAAAGCTTTGACCAGCAGGTTATTACATTATCTGCACCCTACAGCACCAGCTAGTCTGTTTATTGCTTTTTTACTTTTTTTTTTGGTCCTCTCCTTCTCTTTGTCATGAGCAAGAAATAAGAAACTGTCCTTTCCCCTACTTACCTCATTAGGACTTTAATAACTGAAAGCACATTTTTGGCAATTAAAGTTGGCAGTCATCAGGGTTTCTTTCTTTTTTCCCCCTTTCTTTCTTTCTTTTTTTTTTTTTTTTTTAAACAAGTCTAAACCTTTGCAGCAGCCTCCAAAAAAAATATTAAAATTGGATTTTCCAGCCCCCCCCCCCCCAACTTTGCCTTTTTTTTACCCCTTTGGAAGCTTATAAAAAGAAAGTCTGCACTGCTGTTGTGTAATGTTTTCAAGTGGAACAACTAACTTTCTATACAGTTAGCAGAATTAAGGAGTTTACAGTTTTCCCAGCTGGTTTCTGTGATGCAACATAAACAGTGCGAGCGATAGCGTGCCTTGGAAGTGCTCCGTGCGAGCCACGCCATTGGATTCCATCATGATAAGGGTAGGTTGTGCTGTCTGCTGCGGCTTGTTGTTCTGCTCAAATTTCTGAGTCAGCAAAAGCAGTGAGGAGAAAACATGTAGATAGCTTAACCATCACCCATTTTCATTCCTTCCCCGTGCCAGGAGGAACGCAACAAAATTGATGTAGGGGCGCAGGGAGTTGCCGAGGAAGTTTTTGTGGCTTCTAAAGCAGAAGCGTTGGGCTTTGCACGGTGGAAAACCAAACAAAACACTTTTGTGGCATTTCAAGAACTAAAAGCTTGCAGAATAAGGAAGCTGTCGTGCCTGTGTGTAAGGCAAGCACAACAAAGCAGGGTCATATCCATCAGCACAGTGATCACAAGTTGCTTGGATTGGGCCTTACTGTGAAACGTTCCATGGATGGATGGAGCTGTGGGTACTCTGCTCATGCTTTGGTTGGACATTAGTCAGCTCTGGTCTCAGCTGAGGCTAGTTTTTACCCATCTGCGTATATAATTCCTTGGAGAAGGCACAAAGCTTTTGATTCCATCCACATCATGTGGAAGTGGGATGGACAATGCATTGCAAGCAGGCATGGAGTGAGAGGAGTGGAAAGAGACTGTGTTTTGATGGGACTGGTTTAATGCTGCAGCCTCTCTGGCCTGAGAGACATGCTGGAGTAAATCTCAGTAGATCTAGGACTTGGGGTATTGGTTGAGCTGGAGCAAGTACAGTGGCACAGAGCTAAAACACTGCTCTGAGATAACACTCAAATGGCAACAAAGCACCAGATTTGATTTAGGTGGTAAGCATGTGGTTTGAGATCTGAGCTAGTACCTGCTCTGATATGGGGACAGGGCTCTCTGTGTGAAAGTGAGCTAGTGGAAAGCTCAATCAATCCTGTCTGCAAGTGCTGCATTTACACGTCAATGAAGCACAAATGTAGCCAAGGACTTGAGCTGAACCATCCTCTGAAAATGGATAAACCCTTCTAGAGCTCAGAATCCACTTGTGAGCACCTCACTGACAGGAAAACAATCAGCAAAGTGAATCTATTTTTTTGTCCTAGGGCTCTCTAAACCAACCATATCCTTTCATTAAAGCCAAGGCAAAGCCATGGAGGCTCTGTACTACTTCAGCTCCCACTGAAATCCACAAGCCCAAGATGCCTTTACAGGTCTAGACATCACATACCTGCAGATGCTGCAGCTAGGGAGGTACATTTCCTGTGAACACTATTATTTTATTGTTGAACTTCAAGTGGAAAATCAAGTGAAAGATGGCAAAGCTACTAGCATCTGATTCCACTTCTGGACTACAATTTATCCTTCCATGATCTCTTCAGCTGGTGAGAAATGACAGGTTCTGTGCCAAGAGAAATCATCTGAATCTGAACATAACCTTCCAAAGAGATTTTAACTGAATTACAAAGGCTTTTTTACCTCCAGTGATGTGCAACAAGCCCTCTCCTGCCTCCCCCACGCCTGTCTCTTTCTATGGCTGCAACGTCTGGTCATGCCCTGCTCCATGGAGAAGCAGCCAGGCATGTCTGAAATGTTTATAGCTGTCGTTGCCAAGATACAGAAGGAGGCTCATCAGGTCTGTGTGCCAAGCTATTAGCTACTGAAAGTGTACCAAGTCAGGGGCTGCAAGTGTGTAGACTGACAGGTCCCTTGCTAGTGAGAGGAGTGAAGGCAACAAGCAGTATTTTCTGAGGATTTTTGAGTCACGTTTTCAGGCAGACTAAACTAGAAGACAAAATAATCGGATATGTATGGTGGGTAACCATGCATCTGAGAACAGAGCTCTGGTGCTTTGATCTAGTTGGGATGCTGGCACTGATCGATGTTCTCAAGTGAACTGTGAATAGGATAATTCAACAACAGTGCTCTTTTGCAGTCTTTCCCTCTGAAATCTCCAATTCTTGTTGAATCAGCAGCTTCAAGAAAAAGAAACTGACATTAAAGAGCTAGGAGAGAAACAGGCTTCCTGCTCCCAAAGATTTGTCTGGATTTCAGAGATTTTTCTGTTCTACATCAGCACAAACTCAAGGCCATCCAAAAGGTTCTGCAGTGAAAAAAAAAACCAAAACGATTGAAAGAGGCCTATTCAGGAATAAGAGAGCCCAAAGGCAAGGCTGGTTGTGTGGGCTTTGGGAGCTACAGCTCGTTCTGAGTCATGGTGCAGGCTCTTGAGTTTGATTCTCCCACGTTCCTGACAAGCTGCCCAAGAAACAGGCAATTCCTTACTCTGTGGTGAGTGTCTTTTGGCCTTTGCTGAGGAATATTGGCCAGACTCTGAGAAAAATCTCCTGATGAAAACCTGATCTGCATCAATATATTCTCACAAAGTCTTTTAATGAGCTGACATCTTGCAGCAAAGATGTTTCACTGGTGCAGTCATAGCCTCTTCTAAACACAAAACTCTAACAGGTTTAGCAGCATTATAAACAGCAGCTTTGATGAAAGATGCTCAAACAAATATTCTAATGTTGTCTCTTGGACTTTAACGATGCTTTCATGGCATCACACTGTAAAGCAAAACAGCAGTTTCCTGCTGTACAGCTCAAGGTTTCCATTGCCTGCAGCTACAGACTTCAGTGCATTGAGTTTGCAGCTAATTGAGAGATGCACAGATCCCTCCAAATGCTTGAATACCCTTATTCACCTCAGACCCATATGACTGTTTCATGCATAGCACATCAGATAAATTTATGTGGCCTGATGAAGTTACACTGGGGAGATTCACTTGCAGTTAAGTTTCTTGGAGAAATTCCTGTGGCTCATTCAGAAATGCATAGCTAAAGGTATTCTGTCATTGAACCTTCTCAAATAAGGCTGGAATAAAGTCTGTTCAAAACTAATGATTCCTGAAGTGTTATCAGAACAGTCTTGTTAACATGCCACTTTTTTGCTGTTCTGCCCATAAGTTCAAGCTTCTTAAACTGTTCATGCTTGCCTAAAAACCCTCAGCTTCTCTTTTTCAATGTGCAGTTTTAATCTCCATGGCTGGATTCATCTTAGGTTTAAACACAACCTTCACAGTATCACTAAGGTTGGAAGAGACCTCAAAGATCATAGAGTCCAACCTGTCACCACAGACCTCATGACGTGGCACTTGGTGCCATGGTCTAGTCCAATTCCCTCTTGAACACCTCCAGGGATGGTGACTCCACCACCTCCCTGGCCAGCCCATTCCAATGGTGAATGACTCTCTCTGGGAAGAACTTTCTCTTCACCTCCAGCCTAAACTTCCCCTGGCACAGCTTGAGCCTGTGTCCTCTTGTTCTGGTGCGGGTTACTAGAGAGAAGAGGCCAACCCTTTCCTGGCTACAACCACCTTTCAGGTAGTTGTGGAGAAGAGGAGGTCTGCCCTGAGCCTCCTCTTCTCCAGGCTAAACAGCCCCAGCTCCCTCAGCCTCTCCTCATAGGGCTTGTGCTCAAGGCCTCTCGCCAGCCTTGTTGCCCTTCTCTGGACACGTTCAAGCATCTCGATGTCCTTCTTAAACTGAGGGACCCAGAACTGGACACAGTACTCAAGGTGTGGCCTAACCAATACAGAGTACAGGGGCACAATGACCTCCCTGCTCCTGCTGGCCACACTCTTCCTAATGCAGGCCAGGATGCTGTTGGCCTTCTTGGCCACCTGGGCACACTGCTGGCTCATGTTTAGGCAGCTGTCAACCAGCACCCCCAGGTCCCTCTCCATTTGGGAGCTCTCCAGCCACTCCAACCCCAGCCTGTAGCTCTGCATGGGGTTGCTGTGGCCGAAGTGCAGCACCCAGCACTTGGACTTGTTGAATGCCATCCCATTGGACGCCTTCAAGCTCTATGTCCACAAAAAAAAAAAAAAAAAAGCTAAATAGGAAAATCCCTGCTATATTTTGTTCATTCTCTTGATTCTTAATATTTATTTGTTTTTAAGAAAATCAGTTGATCCTAATGCCTGGCTGCTGTGAAAGGCTAACTCTGCCCAGGGTTACATGACTTGTCTCTCCTTTGATTAAAAAGAAACATGAAATACCATGTTGTTTTCAGTTAAACTTAATGTTATTACCAGGAAAGGGAAAGCATTACCACAAATACAGTTCACCAAGACTAACCCCAGGCAGTGGCCATCTCCCATCTAATTGCTGCACAGGTTGATGAGGGAATGATTAATATGGAGACAAAAGAAATGCAGAGCATTAGGTTGAGGATGCAGGAAAGAATTTCAGGCTAGAAAGCAGCTAATAATTCTGAGTATATTCTTCAGGGACAGTATAAGAGAACCTAGGGATGGAAAACTTCGCCCATGGATGCTTTGAACAGGAATGGGTGGAGGAAATAGGAATTGCCACGGTTGGGATATTCTTAGGTGCCATTAAGGTTGCCATACATTAAGGTGTGTTACCCTGAGACCGTGAGCAAGGGATCTGCCTCAGGCAGGACAATGGCAGACCTCTGTGGGCGAGAGCAGGGTCATGCCCTGGCAGAGCAAGTTTTGCCCATTCAACTGTTCCTTTTTCCTTTCTAAATTATTGTTTGTTAGTATCTCCTTCCTGCAGAGGCCCCTGGACGTTGGCTCAGCGGCTGAAGGGTGGGTTTGTAAGTCAGTTCCTTTGTTAAGCAGACTGCTTTCACTGTCATAGAGTCCTGCACATACTGGTGTCGGCTCTCCTGCAAACCAGAAGACCTTCTAGTGAGGAGTAGCTGAGCTTTGAATCCATTTGTTAGCTTTGGCAAGCTCAGTGATTTCTTTAATCTTCCAATAAGTCTTTTTTCCCCCTCCAAATGACTCTGGATCCTTTACTAGAAGGATGTTGTAAATCATTCCAGAAGCTGGGGGAAGGAAGTTAAGACACTCATCCAACTTTTCAGCATGTATCTGAAATACTTCTTTTGCTCCAGCTGATATCAAGGATGTTTTCATAGATTGCACTCCATGTTCTTAGGAAATGGACATGAATTTAATAGTTTCCTTAATACTGCTTTAGCTGCTGTGCCTGTTCTTCTACTCTCTACACAGTGTGGCACTTGGAGTTGACTGCAACCACATGGACACCTGTAGAAACTTGGCCTTCAATCTACTCATTGCCTCTTGGCAGGCCTTCTTCAGTTTATCTGGGATTGAACCAGCAGTAATTGACTTTCAGGAAAGGACTAGTAATTTCCCTTTCCAAGCTGAGTGCCAGATTCTGACAGGACACAAATGCCTGTGCTGGAAGAAGAACAAGGCTCAAACTTGTCTGTCAACTAGAGTTGCACTGAGACAGACATGCAGGGCAGGATGCTTCTGTTTCCCTAGGTCCTAGTGGAGTTCTATGTAAAGATTTGCTACATTCTTTGCTCAGAGCATGATAGCCCTAGTCTTCATTTACTTCAAAAGAACAGAAGGGACCATAGCTCCAGCAGCAGCACTTGCACCCCAGGACCACAGGGATGATCTCCCCTCCAAGCTGGTCAATGCCTGACTCCACAGGGAAGGTGGAGCTGGCACCATCTCATGCCAACAAGTGTGGATCAGGCCCTTGGCTGTCAAAATGCTCTTCAGTGTCTGTCTGCTCAAGCTGCAGGTGGTGGTAACAAGCAGACCCCTGGCTGTGCATTAAACCCAGCACCCCTCTTCATGCTGTTAAGTGTATTCTTCTGGCCTGAGTAAAATACCACTGGACATCTGTAAAACGTATTTATGTGGCTAGGAGGTTTCTGTAGACAAAGATGGGTTAGCTCTAGCTTACCCTCCCAGTTTAGCCCCAGGGTACGTTTCTGCTGTGGATGTCTCCAGTGAGGAACAGCATTCCAGAGTTAACAAAAGGCAAGAGAAGCATTTTTGGTCTGTGTTATCCATTAGCTGCTGGAAGCTTGTGCCAAACAAATTCTTATTGTTACATCTGATTTTTGTGTAGATATCAATGGATATACCTCTGAGAGCAAGGGAATTCTGTCTATAGGAACTGTTCTCCAATGATACACGTTTTCATGGCTTTCCACACAGAGCTAGGTATTGCACACTGTTAATATGTATGCTATCTGATTGCTAAAGCCCAGAGGGATCCATTTGCTATTCCTCAGACTTGCAGAAGTGCATTCATATGTTCCAGTTTCTGCATGGTTACTGTCTTTACTGACTTTTGGACCACTCACAACATTGAGTTAGGCATATATGTTGGGTTTGCTGTTTGGGTTTTTTGAAGAATCAAACCCTTAATATGACCTTCTCAAGATGGGAAAAAAGATAAATAGAAGCCGTTATAACTTCAGGACAGGTGCAGGTTTTTTTTTCTGTGTTCCTACAGCATCTAGTTGTGGATTCCTCAGCCACGAGTACTGTGTACTGCAATTATTTTGGGGAGGAACTAGAAAATAGCTGTATACAAAAGGCAGTAGAGCACTTAGGGTCACACTCTTGCCTCCTGTACAAGGATATAGATTACGAGCTCCTTCAGAGGATTGACAGTGCTCACTGCACAGGACTCATGCATCACTGTTACACCTAAAATGCATACAGAGAAACACGTGACTGATATTATCAAGTTCCTTCAGTTCCTCGTGGCACAAGTAATTGTTCTAATTTTTAAGGGTAATTCAAAGAAAATAAAGCACCTAAGCCTTTTGTAGTGACAAGGGCCTCTTAAAGCTAGGAATCAAAATTACTTTCTAGCAACAGCTAATACTTGGCAAACAAGTGTCTGCTGAGCCCTTTTGCTGGAATCATGCCTTGCTCTCAGTCTGTGCATGAAGTATATTGCTAACATAGCACTCATCTAATTTAAAGCTGGGACTGAAGCCATTGTGTATGGTAGAAGGTATGAGTGGGGGAAATCAAAAGATATTATTTTCCAGGCTATATTTGTTTTTAAATCCAAGTCATGCTGCAGTCTGGCTATTCCAAAGGAAGACAGGAAAAGGGAAATTTCTTATAGAAGTGTTTTTATGAACGATGAAGATAAATCACCTTCTTCAGAGCTGAGTTAGCAGTAGTCAGAGAAGCCATAATTCCTGAGCAGGGAAGGAACTCGCTGTAACCCCTGTTCTGTGCGCTGGCTGTATGCTGCACCCACAGAGAGGTTGTTTAAAAGCTTAGTTCCTCCAATACCTGGGGGAATCCTGGGGAAAGGGAGCGCTAATGACATCTGACGTTACTAAAATGCTATTAAAAGCCAGTCTGCCGCTTAAAGTTGGCAGTGCGTGAATCTTTTGTGATTAGAGGAAGAAGAGAACAGATAACAAGATAAAGATACCTACCAGAGCTGACTCACAGTATTTGCAGAGCACGAAAAAGAAACGGGGAACTGTGCTGCTATGAAAGATCCTCACTTCATTTATCCTCTAACATTTCGATTGCTTTGGGCCACGCTTGTATCTCACACAGGCAGTTTAACCACTAAACGACCAAGCAGAAGCTGCACTCACTTCTGGACACCCAGCTGGGTTTGAATTTGATGCCCATCAGAACCAAACACAAACAGCCCTCTGAAAGCCGCTTCCAGAGACATCCTAAACATCCTGCAAGTGTTGTTTGCTCCTAAAGCTGTAATGCTCCAAGGAGAGGCAGAGCGGGTCCTCTGGGAGGGGAGAGCAACAATGTAAGAGGGTCCATACCTCTTCCAGTCTTCACACCCATCCCAGCCTGTTACTGCTGTGGGACAGCCTTTTGATGGACACCTTATCTTTTACAATTGGGCAAAGGGGCCCCACTCCTGGAAGAGATCTCCTGGGGAGGCACTTCATCTGCCATCCAATCCCTCCCTGCTGGCTAAGCTCACTGTGGAATTAACCCTTGGAGGCCTGATTCTGTTCAGACCTTTGGGTGACTTTGGTTCAGGAATGTCTTTGCAGATTTTAGGCGTAAGCAAGCACAAAAATCTCATCTTTGGTTTTGCTCTTAGGTGTCCACAGCTGAAAATGGGATCTAAAATGCCAGAAAAATTCAGGGCAAAAATAGAGAGCAGAAATGTGTAACTTGTTTAAGGTACTAGACAGTGACAGACCATATAAAATGTTATTGTTCAACAAACACGGTCTCAAATAAACTCCGTTTACTAGTGTTAGCAGCTTGGCAACTTGGAAACCCCAAACTTTGGTTAAGTAAGGAAACAAAAAGCAGAGCCATATGATGATACCCATAAACTATGCAGCTGGTTTTTGTTTTAAAAGAGATTCTACTTTCCATATTAAATAAAGCTGCTTAGAGTGCAAAAAACCCATATGGCTTTCTGGAAAATGAGAACCAAGTTCCAAAATTTAAAAAAAAATAATAAATCTCTGGCCATGTACAGCCATTCAAAATGCTTCTTCCCTAACTAGCTACTGCAGCATCAGAGATGAACCCACTTCGGTAGAGCAAAGAATGGGAGAGCCTGCTGCTGCTTCTGTTCCCAGGAGACACTTGGACGTTGGTAGTGAATCACAGAATCACCAAGGTTGGAAGAAACCTCAAAGATCATCAAGTCCAGCCAGTCACCACAGACCTCATGACTAAACCGTGGCACCAAGTGCCACCTGCAATCCTCTCTTGACCACTTCGAGGGATGGTGACTCCACCACCTCCCTGGGCAGCCTATTCCAATGACTAACGACTCTCTCAGTGGAGAACTTTCTCCTCACCTCCAGCCTAAACCTCCCCTGGTGCAGTTTGAGACTGCGTCCTCTTCTTCTGGTGCTGGTTGCCTGGGAGAAGAGACCAACCCCCTTCTGGCTACAACCACCCTTCAGGTAGTTGTAGACAGCAATAAGGTCTCCCAGCTCAGCTCCTCTTCTCCAGGCTAAACAACTTCAGCTCCCTCAGCCTCTCCTCGTAGGGCTTGTGCTCGAGGCCTCTCCCCAGCCTCATTGCTCTTCTCTGGACATGTTCAAGTGTCTCAATGTCCTTCTTAAACTGAGGGGCCCAGAACTGGACACAGTGGGAGCTGCGATGTTCAGTCTCCCTGTGATATACGTGTAAGGCCAGGTCCTGCGTTCCTACCTGCCACCGGTTTCTGTAGGAAAGGAAAGACCTTAGGGGTTTGCATAAAAAAAATGTTTAGTCCTTTATATCTTCTCTACTGTCCTTATTGGTGCAGTTTTACGCTGAGATTTGTGACTAAAGATGATTTACAGAGCTATAAAAAAAAATTGTTGTACTTTATAAATCTTGTCAATATTTGTGACTTGAAGATAAATGAAGTGTTGCTATATTTGTTTGGAAATATTTTAAAGAGCACCTTCTTAAATCTTCAGTTTGGCTACTGATGGCAGTGGAGAAGATGGCTGCTAATTTTGCTTTTGGTTTGGCCAGTCTCCTTCAGCATTTCACTTCCAGTGCCTGTCTGCTTTTTTTGATCACTGTGCTATGTGCAAAGTCCTGGAAAGCTCCCAATTCTCTGTATTTCAATCAGCAAACTAGACAGCCCCTGACAAAATTGTGGCATTGACCTATCACTTTTGTTTCATGCTTGTGCACACTGGTTGTGTGCACCTATGTCCTTAGCATGTGGGGAGGTTTGGGGGTTTATTTGTAAATGTTTGAGGCTTTCATATATTTATAAATGCGCTGGCAGAGATTTTCTGCTGTGGTGGCCCTGCACAGACACAAGTTGTGGACCAAGAGATACACTGATGGGGGTGGTATTCTGGTCGTATGGACTTCTGAGATAGGCTGAAGAGATGGAAGTTTCTCCAGGATTTCAGATGGAAATACTTATCTAAATCCTGAGATATCTCATTTATCTCTGGAGGCTGCAAGAGGCATCTGCCTGATTCTCATCCAAGTTTAGTTTGCATTTTGAACATTCCTAATACTGCTGTGCTGTTTTCATCTGAAATTTCAGGGTTGAAGTCATGTTTCCTGACAGCATCAAGATCTACAAAGGACATATGATGCGGTAGCCTCCCATTCCCACTCTTCTGGAGGGGAATTTGTCTATCTTCAGCCACTCTTGTGGAATCTGTCAGCAGTTTTAAAAGCCTCCAACTGCTGTTTTACTGTGGGCTTTGCAAAATAATTTTGAACGTAGAGCTTAATTCTCTTTATCATATGCTGTCGTAAGTAGCCTTTGAAGAATAACTAAACAGTTTAAGGAACAGCATTCAAATTTGGGCAGGAGTTTTGGCAGGCTGAATAGCTTCAGGAAACAGAGCTTTCCAGAAGCCAGGCTGTAAGTAGTAACACATTTGTACATGTGTGGATTAATATGGCAGAGATAAAAAAATAAGAGTCAGAGAAAGTTGTTGATGTTGCCTGTTGGAGAGTATTGGTGAGCTGATGCTCCTTCCATGAATTTCTGCACACTGCTTTGGAGAGTTCAGCTCTCCAGAGCCTTTGCAGGACTCGGGTACCATTTGCCTTGTGCTTTTAAATTACCAAGGGGCAACAAATCTGCAGAGAATATGTTGGGGTGACTGGTTGCCGGCTGTGGATGGCCCATCTGGGTGCTGAATGGTGTTGAAGTTAATCTGTAGGTGGTTTCCTTCATGAAGGGTTCGTTTAGGTTAACCACCTCCAGAGTAGTGGAGCCCTTTGTACACAGTATGTGGGCTCTGGTGGCAGCAGTCTGCATGTCCCTGCGAAAGAGTGAAGTGCAATTGTCAAAACACAAAGCAGTACCTGGAGGGCTGAAAAGTGCAAAAAACAGGATGGGAAGCAAGAGATTTGGTCTCCTAGGAGAACTGAATAAAAACCATTACACAAACTTTCTAATAAGAGGCAAGTCTGCACTCAGAACTAGCAGTGGGGTTGAGAGAGATAAGGATGAAATAACATCTTTCTATCTCGTGAAGAGGAGATAAGGACAATGGGAGCAAGCTGCTATTTTCAGGAGTCCCATTTTCTGGATCTGCTGCCCAGGAGTCATGCAAGCACATCAGTTTCAAAAAGGAGGTGGGTGATGTTTCCAGCTTCAGTGAAGAAGAAACAAGGAGGGATTCACTGGAGTGTGCAGGACTAGAACTTAGAGTCTGGAGACAGAAAATCTTGCTAATTGCAGATCAGAATATTTATGAAGTGTGGGGCTTCATCTTGCAGGAGCCAGTGGTGAGACAAGCAGCTCTAACCCTAGAAAAATGCCTCCTGAGAGCCAGCAGCCCAGGAGATAAGCAGAGAGAGATCCCAAGAAAGGAGGAACATGAATCAAACAGAGGAAGCAAAAGGTAAACAGAAGCTGTCTGGAGTCATGAACTTCCTAGGTCGCAGTATGTGCTGTGGTTATGCCTTGGGAAAATGGTCCATCTCTGAGCTACAGTACAAAGGATGGGGAGAGGAGACTGTCTTTGTCCTGAAGCTTCACTGATTGCAAAAGCTAAAATAAGAAGCAGAAGTGGGAGGGAAAAAAGCATACAGGAAGAGGCTTGCTGTGTGAATTTGTCAGATCCAGAGTCAATAAATCCATGAGGCAGAAGAGGGCTGCCAACCATTCGGCCATGTTCACGCCTGCATTATTGAATCAACAACCTCTTCCCTGCCAGCTGGACTGTCATCTGATAAGCAGAAAATATCAGGCTGCAAAAATTCTATAAAGCCATTCTGAGGGCAGTGGGGAAATGCAGGTTGGTGATAAGAAGCCTCCAGAAAAGGTGGTGTTACCACTTGGGGTTTATGAGAGCTGCTGGCCCAGAGGAGTGCCACAGCCAGCAGCGCAGGAGGACACAGAAATGCAACCCCATGATATGCTCAGATTAAGTGCAGGACAACAGTCCCTCTGCACCTTATCTGGAGCACAAGGCTTTGCCAGGCCTTATCTGCAGAGGTGGATATATTCAGGGAGAATTTTATTTAGTCATGATAGAGCCATTAAATAATGAGCTGGCAAACCCTCAAAGAGGTGGCATTAATGCACTCATAAATCCCAACACAGACTGGTTCACAGCCGCATCAAAGAAAGCAAAACCTCCAGAGGTAAGGAATGGCTTATCTAAGTGGAGGAACCACTTAGACAAACATTAAAATGAAGTTTCTCACCACTATCAGCAGGTGAGCTCATCACAAGAGGCCAGCTCATCTACCTGAAGAGAAGCATCCTATGGCTGCATGATGAAGAGAGGCTGCTAACTCCCTGAGCCAGACAGGAGCTGTGTCACCAGCCAGTTTGGAGGGGCTGGCTTTCTGAAAGATCAACAGGGAAGACCTGTGCCCAAAACCTTAGAGATAAATTTTCCACAGATTCAGAAACCTCCTTTGGATTCCTGCTTTAACTCTTGGGATGGATGGGATGAATCAGCCTCAGATGAAGGGAGGCTGGAATGTACATAAAAAATTGTAAGATACTAAGCCAATAACTCAAAATGGATCAAATCAGGGAGCTGCTGTGTGTAACAGACTACTGCACTGACAATTCAAAGGTTAATTCTACTCTGATTCAATCATGTATGTGACCTCAACCTTGGCTGCCTCTGTGTCTCCTGGCCTCCTTCCAGGATTCAGGTCTCTGCTGCAGGTCCATTTGAGGTGCTGACACATCCCACATACTGTCCTCAGACAGGTGGCTTCAAGAGCCACTCAAGAAGAGCCCGCCCTGTCTGAGGAATATGAAATGTATCTCATTTGGCCCCTCTGTTCCTGCCTGCTTAAGACCGAGTCATGACATTTACACTTTTGAACAGCCCCTTTGTGTCTCATGATACCTGCAAATGCAAATGGATTAAAAGCAGATTTGCATCTACCCTCCAAGCGGTAAGCAACAGTTTTTATTGCCAGTGTGACGGTATAGTCTGTCTCAGATGTTAGCCAATCCAAAACCTGATGTCTGCATAGCAGAGACCTGTGAATGTCTCTGTGAATGTCTCTGTGAATGGGCTGTAATGTCACTTCCAGGTGAGAGGAGTTATTAGTTATGTTACTTACTTTTTTGTCTGTTTGTGTGTTTGTTTAAGGAAACCTGTATCTGTATTCCCTGAGAAAGGAAGAACCTGATCAGAAAAGACATGGGAACTGACTCCATCGCAAGATTCAGACAGGATGGAATTCGACTGTTTTGCATAGACAAAAGTCTGTGTACAAACCCACCAGAGACTCCTCCACTCTCCTGAACCCCATTTGAATAAGAAAGTGGACATTGTCTTTGGATCTCCCAAGTTTATAGATCCCTCAGCCTCATAAAGTGGTGCTATACTTTGAGACCAAACTTATCCAGAGAAGCTCTAGAGTTCATGAGACTTGGAAACAACACCTGGTCAAGCCCTGACAGAGGAAAGCACCAGACTTGCCGGGACTGCAGAGTGTGGCATCACCCATGCAACAGCACTGCAAGGCACCAAGGAGTCTGATAGGGAACAAAGAGTTCGGGGAGGGGGAAAAGGGGGCAAGTAATGAAGGTACAGCTCTGGGAGGAAGGAAAAGAGTGGTTCAGCAGAAACTGAACTGAACTGAAAAGCTTTAGTGTATAGCGAGTAACAAGAGAGGTTTGGGGAGAGCTCAACACATAATGGAAGTGTTTTCGCATGTCTGATTCAGACTGAGTGACCCTATAGGCAGCTGGCGTCTTTAGTAGGAACCAATGGTAATGCCATTTGAATAGAAAAGAGCTGTGGCCAAGTTTCAGAAGCATGGGTTCACAGAGCACTTGCACCTGCACTCTGCTATATTACACATGCAGTCACTCTGAGCACATAAGCAGATTAAATGCAGACCTTAGGTATACTCTTGGCTCGTGTGCTTCCAGGCACATGGTCGGCACTTCTTTAAAGACATTGCAATGTGTTGTAAGCATAGAGCCTTGCTTTCATCATGCCTTCAACCACATTTTTTTCATAAAGACTTTATTTCACTACTTGACTGACATCTAACCCAATCCCTGTGGCAGCAGAAGTACAAGTTGTAAGTGACT
This sequence comes from Picus viridis, assembly GCA_033816785.1. Classification (NCBI taxonomy): domain Eukaryota; kingdom Metazoa; phylum Chordata; class Aves; order Piciformes; family Picidae; genus Picus; species Picus viridis. The sequence continues at coordinate 14,783,604 of CM066592.1, read as the reverse complement.
GTAGGGATTGTAATGACCTTGCTCCATTACCCCTTGCTCACACAACCCTTCCTGACACAGCTGTGGTATTACCAGGCTGGGACCTCACCTCTCAGTTTTCACAGTGAGTCTGCCAAGATGGGTTTTCAATACTGTGCTTTAATCATGTTGCATCCTTTAGCATTAGTGGAAATATGGCTCTAAAACCCAGGCCCAGTATACATCACAATTAAAGTACCACCTTACCACTATTCTGCTAAAAAAAAAGTACAGTTTGAGCTGGGTTGGATATCTCACTTCTGGGAAACAGATCTGAGCATCTGAGTTTTACCAGCTACTGCTCCTCCTTTCTATCCTTGTTTGTTCTGTTTGCTCTTTCCAGTGTGCATGCCCTACTGCATTACTGCTATGATGCTAGCTAAAATTGCCCATCATTTGTCTATTGAATTAAAAGATCATCAGGGCATTAAAATGTTACTCAGTAGCCGCTGTTTACACAGATTGGTCATTAAAGATTCCAAGCTCCATTTAGCTCAGAGCTTACAAAGCAACTCATTAAGCTAAGACTGCAGGGTCCACCATTCAGGGAAGCAACTGGCACGTGCTTACATCCCATTAAATCCAGTGAGGCTTAGGCTCATCATTTTGACTTTTGCCATTTTGCTCATTGGATGTTGCAGCTGTTCCTAGTGGTTATGTTCAATTATATCTTTTCTGATGCCACAAAAGTATGCTGAAAATATCATCAAAGTCAGCACTGAAAGCTATTTTAGAAACCAATGTCCATCCAGCTGTGCCATGAAAAAGCCAATATTTATACGCACAAGCTTTATACCCGGGAGTGAAACTCACTGTGGGCTGTGCTTTGCCATTTGAGAGGAGGCAGCAAAGAGGCAAGGACCAGGATACACCTTGAGCACTGTTGACTCAAGTGTTACCTTTCTGTAAGGCTGAAAAAATTAAACCAAGTCACAGAACACCTGCATCACTCATTTATTATGTTATTCAATAGAGCTTTTTGTGTTGGCCTCTTTGTTTCTCTGTCACCGTTGATGCTATCGTAGATTAATTGGCACCACTGCAAATGTTCACAGCTGTCTACAAGATGCTGGTGAGTGGATCGTGTCAGTCAAGCATGCTATCACCAAGGAGATGAATTTATTTCATTCTTCAGGAAGACAGTTCTGTAATGTGATCTAAGAAAATAAAATCTTTCAGCAAGCATTGGGAGAATGTCCATCAGCCTTCGGCAGACTCCAACGTGGGCTTGAGCTCACCGTTGTGCTTTTCTACCTTGTGGAATATGCATAGGCTGAAACAATTACTTACAGGCACTCTGGATTCAAACCTGCTATATTTACAGAGTTTTATACATATATATACACATATTATACATATATTTGTAGGCTGACTCAATCCACCAGCAGTTCAAACTGGCACTGCCCCTGCTCAAGCTAAAGGAGGGCTGTGCTTTTAGGTCATGGCTTGCAGGTGTGCTGAGGCAGGCAGGGTGTAGGTGGTCATCAGGCTGTAGACAACCCTCCTCATCTGTAGCCCATCAGTGGCTGCCAGTAAATCAACTATAACAGAGCAAGTGGAACCTTTTCAGATTGAAAGGAAGATCAAGGTGTTTTAACTATGTGATTAGGGCGAGTTGAGATATTTCCTCTGAGAGGAGAGGTTAAGGAAACTGGCTGGCTCCTTTTGGTTGTAAGGTACACCACGGTACATGAGGCTGAGAAGAAAGCAGAAATCCTGTGTTGTCAGAACAAAAGCTCAGCACCTAGGCTACCTTATGTCTTTTCTTGCAAAAAGAAGACCTGCATATGTGTGTCCATCCCAGGTAATGAATCTGTTCATGTGTTTTAATTTAGAATGTTGATAGAACTGGAAAACTTGGTCTTATTTTGTTCTTCTAAGGGGTCTTTGCAGAAAGTCTTGGGTTATACATCCTGAAAAAGTGTGTTTCTGTTTTTTTTTGCTATAGGCTTTTCATAACAAAAGCAGTATAATATCTCCTGTTTAATGTTATATTGACTTACCATAACAGACTGCCTGTTAAGTGTAGCTGGAATGGAGTCATTACACTCTCTATCAAGTTTCAGAATGTAGTAACCTTCAGTTATGTCCACAGAGACTTGTTTTTCAAATGACAGAATAATTTATCTAAGAACACTAACCAGATTCATTGTGATTTAGTTCCACAATCAAAAATAACTAAGCTACCCCGAGCAAAAGCATTTGACCAGCTATGAAATTTTCACTCTTTAAAGTCCAGCCTAAATGCCTTTTCAGTGCTTGTTCTATGAGCCCTCCTGCTTAAAAGCATATTACAGGGTTATTGTTGCAGTATTTCTCTTGAATGATGAGTATTACTCAAAATGACAGTGCATCAGTGTCAACTGCTGGTATGCTTTCAGCATTTCTAAGTCTTTTGGTAATAGACTAATAGAAAACTTGGGCAGTGTGTGTATGTTGGGAAAGTATGAAAGGGGAAAAGGAAATTGGCTCACCAAAACCATTTCACTTTATTTTTAAATGCAAATCTGAAGAATGCCTCCTGCAAAATAGTGGTTTCCTGGATGCCATAAATCTTTCTGCGTTGGCAGCCTGTCTTAATTGTTCCTAGCTTTGAATTGAGAGTATGTACTCTTAATAGCATTCAGGAGGGATTTTATTTGTCTTCACAAGAGAGGTGTGCAGTTGTGCCAGCAGCCCGTGCTCAGCAGCGATGTATACATGCATAGCTTTTGTCATAGCCATGTTTCACAAGCCCAGGGCTGTTTCACAGCCCTCCACAGCAAACTGTGATGATGTACTGTGTTTCTGGAAGCAAGTGTGTGCTGGAGATGGAGATTTGTGTGGTAGCTTGAAGAGGTGGACTTCAAAACAGATGAGATGATCTGGAAAACACGCCCTTCTCATTAAAGTTGTGACAGCTGCAAAAGTAGATGAATCCCCACACCTTGTGTGGATTGCTTTGTGCTTTGCACAGGAAAAGTGCCACAGAGGTTTTGATCCTCCCACTGAAGAAGCAGCAGAGCTTGCACTGCAAAAGATAGGACGCAACAGGGACACATCTTTGAGGAGAGCAGGGTTGTGTTCATACTGCAGAAGGTATTTAGGTTGTCCCTCAAATGGGTGAAGCTGTTTCAAGGCTTTTCAGTAAGTAGGACATTTCACAATTCCTTGATCCTAAGGAAGACGTTATCAGTCTGTCTTCTCAGTTTCTCCTCTCCTACAGTTACTGGGGTGGCAACAATGTGTGTGGGGAGCCCTTTCCTCTCTTTTTTGAAGTGATGGTTTCTTTTTCCAGATAGACAAGCAGCCAAAAGCCTGGCTCACCAAGGCTGTGGCATCAACAATGCAGACAGACATGTCCCATCCTCTTTTCCCTGAGTTGCTCTCCTGCTTGTGCAGCCACCTTCTCTGCTCAGCAGTAGGCTGACCCTAAAGGTATCTCCTTTGATTTGGTTATGAGGATGAGGGAGACAAGCAGCATGGGGTTTGGTGGAGGACTGAGTTTTCTTTTGCCAACATGTTTTGAAATCCACACCACGCTTTGTCTTTACAACTTTGCCTGCAGCCCTGCAAAGCCTTGCTTCCAGCCCAGTGTTCACATACCTGGAAATTGGATGGGAGTGATAAGAATGACTGTGCTGAAAATCCCTCCATCTTCTGGTCCAAGAGACATTTAAATCTTAGAGTAAGCTAACGTGTATCACCTTTTGCACACATCATCCTTATTTTCAGTAGACTGCCCCTTGTTCATGCACAGCCATCCTTTTCAGCTCTCTTGAGAGCACAAACCCAAGGAGCAGTCTACTGTCATTTTTAAGTGTGTGAAAGGTGTTGAAATTAAATATATATTCCATAATGTGCTATTCAAGTCAGGACTGGGCTTTGGTGTAATGGTTAAGGCAAAGAGCTCAGTAGGAGTCAAAGAAAAGTTAAAAGTTAACAAAGCCAAATAAAGGTACTTGAATATTCCATCTTAAGGCTATAAACTAATTATTGAACATGTGAGGTCAGAGAAAAATGTTCCCCAGTGCAGTCAGTGAATAATTATCGATTAGGAGTGTTATAACTTGCACAGTAATGCCAGAGATGGTGTTTGTCTAGAGTGGACATAATCGCCTGGCAGTGCAGTGCTCTTGTTCTTTGTCTTCTGCAGTAGCAAGAAAATTGACCAAATGCCCTCCAGAACATCCATATCCTGAGTTCAGTCATTTGTAGTGCTATTGCATGTAATTATTGCTTATGGTATTGATTTCTTTAAAGGTCTTTCAGTCAGAGATAACAGCTCTCATGTATTGACCTACTTACAAACTTTGTTTTAGACTCTGGGCTGCCATGCAGCAGCTGGTGTGCCACCTGAGAATCTAGCTTCTTTCTTCTCAGACCCTATAGATTAATGACAGAAAGCTCCCTAATTCTCAATTACGTTAGCACTCCTTCTTGCAGTTTAAAGAGAGAGGGGTGAGGAAGGCAAGGTACTTGGTCTTCTCAGCCTGGCTTCTTTTATTGTTGAAAGCAGGGAAGTTTGAGTCCCCACCCCTGTGGGACTTTATTAATACTTCTCCCAGGTGAACTTAGCCCCTCACAAAGGGTTCTTTGTATTTTGTCTTTAACCAGCTCTTTGTTTGGGCAGATATCCAGGCCAGTAAGAAAAAAATGTCAATATTCACTGCTGAATCAGTGGCTTTTTCCTGCTATAAGTTTCTAAAGAGAGTTTCAGAGACAACATGGTTATAATTGGACACAGAAATAATGTGTGTGATTGTGTGTATGTGCACGAGAAAGCAGGACAGAATTTACAAATCTCTTTCAAAGATGGACATTAGGGGCAGGAGGAGCACTCTGTCATTAGTTTTTAAAATTGTTTTATTTAAAGAAAATAAAAGCCTCAACTGCTTTGCCCAAATGGATTTGGGTCTTGCTGAGCAATTGCAATTCTTACTTAGAGTACCTGGTAAGATGGAAATAGCCAGAAGTTGCTATGGCCGGATTCAGACTGCTTGTTCTGTGGGATGGACTGAGACTACCAGCAGCAGATCTGCATTTGCTCTGCCTGCAGCAAAAGTTTTCCTGCTGCTCTGAACCACTGCATATAGATCAGGTGTTAAAGCCTTAATTGGCTCAATTCTGTGTGTTTGTTTTCTCTTTGGGCTGATATCCCAGAGAGCCTTGTGCTGGTAAAAACATCTAGAGAAAGACTGAAAACAGGGAGCTTTAATATGAGCTTGTTCCTGGGCTTGCAAGGACAGAGGACATGTGCATGCCGTGTAGAACTCACTGGTATCATTTTATCTCCCATTACCCTGATATCTGAGCATCTATGGCTTTGATGTAGTCATTCTCCTAATGCAGAAGGTACAGAAATACTGCTGTCCTTATTCAAACAGTGTGGCATTAAAGCAATCACAGTCACATCCAATTTCATCAAAATATTTCAGTGCTGAATTCAGGACAGGACAACAGCAATTTAAATCTCAGACTAGAGTTCTACCTGCCAGACCAGACTTCTTCCTCTAAAACACTTTATAAGTGGTTGTCTTATCCTGTATGTGTTGCAGAGAGGTTCTTCTTCCTTAACCACAGAATCAACCAGGTTGGAAGAGACCTTCAAGATCATCAAGTCCAACCAACCCCCCAACCCTATCTAATCAACTAAACCATGGTACTAAGTGCTTCATCCAGTCTTTTCATAAACACCTCCAGGGACATTGACCCCACCACCACCCCCTGGGCAGCCCATTCCAAAATGCAGATATTAATCTAAATATATTTGTTTCTCTTGGTAAATGCGTGTCATCTCTAGTTAGGAAAGTGTAGGTGGAATAAGAAAGTGCTATTGCTAGGCTGGTTTTAACCTCTGAGTTTGAATAGACCATCTTCCCTGGAAAGACCCTCCTATAAGGAATGAACTGCCTGGGGAGGTGGTGGAGTCACCATCCCTGGAGGTGTTCAAGAGGGCATTTGACGTGGCACTTGGTGCCATGGTTTAGTCATGAGGTCTGTGGTAACTGGTTGGACTTGATGATCTTTGAGGTCTCTTCCAACCTTGGTGATTCTGTGACATCTGAGCATGTGATAACTTTAATTATTTTACCCCTCCTCCTATGGGGAAAACATACAACAGTCTTGGGAGACAACCATGATGCTTTGCTGTTCTGGCACTGAACTGAGACCCATCAGTGGCAGATCTTTTTCTGAAGAGCCAAAGAGGAGGAGGAAAAATAAATTTAAAAAATACCCAAACAACTTGCCTTTACTTCATCTTACCAGAATGTAAACTAAAGTGAATCTTTGATGTTAGATGCACAGATGTTGTAGTCGACATATCTCATGGCAAGCGAGAAGTGACGGAATGGCAGGAAGCTGAGTAGACCACAAACATCTAACGCTATGAGGATGGCCCAGAGCAGAAACCTACACAAACACAACTATCTGCCTCCATCCTTAATTAAAGCCGTGCTTTCCAAGATATGAGAGGGGAAAAAAATCAATGCTGCACTTGGGCTCTGATTTTTGTGAGTTGTGGTTATTGATGCTGAAGTCTGATTTGGGGCCAGTGGTGAAGGCACTGGCACCTACCCAGAGAGAGCTGCATTTATTGCAGCCTGCATGCAATAAGCTGTGATATTTGGGATGCTCTTTAAGGACTTGCAGATTTTTGGATAACCAAAGAGCTAACATGTGTCAGTTGTTTGCCCATGAATTTAACCATTATTTTATTTGCTAGACAGATGCTCCTATTTCACAAGTTATTATGCTTTCTGTTCTTGGAGAATCTGTGAGCAGGGAGGATGTCTTCCACTCCTCATACAAATAAATGTTTGCAGAAAATTATTTTAAAGGCTGTTTGGACCGAATCAAAGACTCTTGACTCCAGGTTTTGTGCTCAGTGTTGAAGTGGAGTTTAAATCAGCCAATTCTTGCCTATTATATTCATATTTCAGGTTGGGGGTTTGAATGTGAAGTGTTTATAGAAGAGTCAGTTGTATTGTAAAGGAGTTGAAGCAGGAAACTATACACAGAGGTTTGAAAGGAATCGTTTCATGAGAAATAAGAGAAATCATGGATGTCTGTACTCAGTAAAATACACCAAAAATAACCCCAAAGCCATTTCTTTATGAGCCTGCAGTGCTTTTTCTCTTGCTGCAAACTGACTGCATGTGTTTGCACAGTCCTCCCATGAAAATGTGTATTCCATCTTCTTGTAGTTCATTGAATTCTCCTTTTGAGTCCCAAGTGGCTTTGGGAGCAGCGTCTCATACCGTGTTAGCAGCAGCTCTCCTTCCTCTGAGTGACTTCTGGGGGCAATGCTTGATCTTACAAGCTTAAAATTCTTACTGCAAGCACTGATGCAGCAAACTCCAGTGGAAAAGTCTGGCTGGAACAAGCTCATTTCAAATGCACTAATTATGCTCACAGGTGATTTTTATTTTTTTTTTCCTTCCTCATGCTCTTTTTCCACTGCCTGAGTACTTCCTTGCATACTACCATAACAAGATGCTAGCATGCTGAATAAGTGCTGGGTTAGGAACTGGCTGGAGGGCTGTGCCCAGAGAGTGGTGGTGAATGGTGCCACATCCAGCTGGAGGCCAGTCACTAGTGGTGTCCCCCAAGGATCAGTTCTGGGCCCCATCCTATTCAATATCTTTACTAATGATCTGGATGAGGGGATTGGGTCAGTCATCAGTAAATTTGCAGATGACACCAAGTTGGGTGCAGATGTTGATCAGTTAGCAGGTAGAAGGGCTCTCCAGAGGGACCTTGATCGACTGGACAGATGGGCAGAGTCCAACATGATGACATTCAACAAGTCCAAGTGCCAGGTGATGCACGTTGGCCACAACAACCCCATGCAGAACTACAGGCTGTGGTCAGAGTGGCTGGAGAGCTGCCAAACAGAAAGGGCCCTGGGGGTACTGATTGACAGCTGGCTGAACATGAGCCAGCAGAGTGCCCAGGTGGCCAAGAAGGCAAATGGCATCCTGGCCTGCATCAAGAATAGTGTGGCTAGCAGGAGCAGGGAAGTCATTGTGCCCCTGTACTCTGTATTGGTTAGGCCACACCTTGAGTCCTGTGTCCAGTTCTGGGCCCCTCAATTTAAGAAGGACATTGAGACTGATGAATGTGGGCAGAGAAGGGCAACAAGGCTGGGGAGAGGCCTCAAGCACAAGCCCTGTGAGGAGAGGCTGAGGGAGCTGGGGTTGTTTAGCCTGCAGAAAAGGAGGCTCAGGGCAGACCTTATTGCTGTCTACAATTACCTGAAAGGAGGTTGTAGCCAGGAGGGGATTGGTCTCTTCTCCCAGGCAACCAGCATCAGAAGAAGAGGACACAGTCTCAAGCTGTGCCAGGGGAAGTTCAGGCTGGAGGTGAGGAGAAAGTTCATCACAGAGAAAGTTGTTAGCTGTTGGAATGGGCTGGCCAGGGAGGTGGTGGAGTCACCATCCCTGGAGGTGTTCAAGAGGGGATTGGATGTGGCACTTGGTGCCATGGTTTAGTAGTCATGAGGTGTTGGGTAACAGATTGGACTTGATGCTCTTTGAGGTCTCTTCCAACCTTATTGATTCTATGATTCTGTAAGAATGAGTTGCTGTTTATAATGGATGTAGTTGGGTTCTATTGACTGCATCTTTAATGCTATCACCATTGTCATCGATACATGCCTTTAGCTTTAGATGATTTGGTATTGGCAGTGGATTGCACTGATTTTTTCCAGGCTTGAGAGCTTAAAATAAAAAGCTCAGGATGGTAGGAGACTGCCCAATGTATTTGGTCCTAAATATTCCAAAAATGCCCGTAACAAGCAGTGTGCAATCTGTCAAGAAATGCAGCACAATAGCTGTGACATGTTACTAGTTAATCATGACTACTAGCATCTCTGTGTGGGGGAATATGTTTCATATCTGTATGGCTGGGAGTGTTCCCAGCGGGGAGTCAGAGGGGACATGCTTGGGACAATGCACTGTTTCTAATCAGCTACACAAATGTTGGTGAATGGCAGCAGATTTATCATCTGAAATTATTCCCTTCAAGTATTTTTTTTTTCATTGTTGTAATACCAGGAAACTAGTCTCCTTTTTTCCTTTCTTTTTTTTTAAAAACACTTTATTGAAATCATCTGGTTATACTCTACCTAATAAACCAGTAGTCTACGGCTGCTGGACTTCCTGTGAGAAAGAAGAATTAATCAGATATGCAGAGACACTATAAAGGGGAATGGAAGTCCTATCAGTTGCTGTAACATAATGGAAAATATCTTGGATCTGGGTGTCCAGTGGGTGTAAGATGGTTTAAGCACAGGTCTGGTCACTGGAGCCATATCCACTTTCCCCAGCTGAAGATGGCGTATTTGTGTTACAGTTGCTGATAGACTCGAGACAAACAAGCAGAAGTACTGGTACAAATGTTTCAGAAGTTATTTTATTTCCCTTGCAGTCAGCAAAAGCAACGTTTGGAAGCTGTTCTGGGTGGAAATCATCCCAAATGAGAGGCTTGAATGCAAGCAGCCTATTGTCTGCTGCTTACCCAGAGTCTCTTGCAAGGAAAGATGCGGTGCATTGTGGGCACTTCAGAGATGCCTGTGTTGAGCCATCTTGGATGGCTCATTGTCTGGTTTGTGCATAGAGCAGCTTTGGCTTTGCTGTACACCAGAAGGAACTAAAGAATTCTTTCCCAAGTCCGAAAATGAAGAAGTAAAGAGCTGCCATTCAGGATGTCTGATTTTTTGCCCTGTGGAAGCAAATAATGGCTTGCCCACATGTCACTGGCTGCCTAAAACTCCAGGATGCTCCACAGAGATGCAGAGAGCCCTATTTCTAGAGCCACTTGGATAACTTTGGTCTGTTTGAATCAGAACAAAACTCCCTCCCTGGAGATATTCAAAACCCACCTGGATGTGTTCCTGTGTGATCTGGTATTATAGATGATCCTGCTCTGGCAGGGGGTTGAACAAGATGATCTCTTGAGGCCCCTTCCAACCCCTGACATTCTGTGCATTAGCAAAACCTTTCCTTTGTGGTCGTTGGGCATATGCTATTACAGTTGTCTAGCTGCTGTAGTATCTAACAGCTCACTAATCATGCACTAAGTGACATGGCTAATACATACCCTGTGTGTTTCTCATCCGGGGACAAATATCTGTTTACTTTTTCAATTTTAGAGAATTTCACCCAGCTCCAACACTCTTTAGCTGCTCTGTCTCTTGTGGGAAAACAGACCAGGTTAAAAATGCCTTATTTCTCTCTCTGAAGATCTTTTTTTATTTTTCAGTGGATGAAGAGGAAAGTCAGTAAAATCAAATTGGTCCATGCTTTTATGCAGGTTATTTCTTTCTTTCTGAAGAAGAAGTTAGGGGGAAAATATTTTGCTTTTCCAAGAGCCTGCAAGTTAATTTCTAAAAGTGTGTACACCATCAGTCTGAGCTTCCTCTTCTCCCCATTACCTCTTGGATAAAGTGAAAATGCTTGCAAGAAGGCAAGAAATTCATAGAGTCCAAAATTATGAAGGCTGTGAGACCATGAGGAGACCGAGCTGCAAGGCAGACTGATATGGGAAAATGTAGTGTCTGGCAGCGAGATAACAGGACTTGCGGTGTCTGTGGCCAGATTGGTTTTGATGAATGACCAGCTTAGTGGTGTTGTCTCTATGACTCACTTCTTAGCTATCTAAAGAGGTCCCAGCCTAAGCAGCGCTCACAGTTTTACACTCAACAGTTTTCTCTCTCCCGCTGTGAATTCATGGCCGGAAAGCTCTGTCCAGGGTGAAATTTTGGTTTGGAAGGCTTGGTTTATATCAAAAACATATTTTTCCTGTTTGCAAGAAAAGAATTTCCAAAAGTCTTTTGTAACATCGATCTTAAGTAAGCAATAGATAATGCGGTGCACTGTCTCCTGCTAGTACTTGTCTTCAAAGGCAAGAGCACTTTAAAGCGTAGCAACCAATGGGCCATTCGCTCATTTGCACCTTTCTGGAGACGCATACATTAGCAGTCAGTCTGGAAATGTCATGCGGTCATGGATTCTTGCTTTGAGCTTATTTTTGCATTATTTATTCCTTACCCAGGCCAGGCTGGCAGCTGTCTTGGGAGCTGATTACTTAATTTTGTGGTTCCCAGACGAAGAGAGCAGCCTTCCTGGCAAGCAGGTCACTGTGCAGGGAAAAGTTCAGGGATTTTCTGTGACTTCACAGCGAGGCAGAAAATGGTGACTAAATGGGTCACCTCTTTTGGATGCTGGCAGCAGGATGCTCTTCTTTGGGTGTGACTATTTCGAAGGGGGGGGAAGGAGGGAAAGTCTTGCCTGTGCCACAAAGCCCTGTGAGTGAGTCCTTATTGTGGCCTTCCAGTATCTTAAGGGGGCTTACAAGAAAGCTGGGGAGGGACTTTTTAGTATGTCGGGTAGTGATAGGACTAGGGGGAACGGAACAAAACTAGAAATGGGTAGATTCAGATTGGATGTTAGGAAAAAGTTCTTCCCCATGAGGGTGGTGAGACACTGGAATAGGTTGCCCAGGGAGGTGGTAGAACCCCCATCCCTGGAGGTTTCTTAAAGCCAGGCTGTGTCTCTGAGCATCCTTATCTACTGTGAGGTGTCCTTGCCCATGGCAGGGGAGTTGGAACTAGATGATCCTTGAGGTCACTTCCAACCCTAACAATTCTGTGATTCTATGAGGGTTACTGTGAAAAACTCATGTTTGGTGGATCTGTATAGAAGTCTAATGGTTTGCCTGCATGAGGATATTCAGGCAACAAAATCCAGGGTAATTAAGAGTATCAGGCTGCACTGCCTTGTAGTTACAGCCAGACAGCTTCTGCTCTGGATGAAAGTAGCTGCCCGGAGGTATAATGCAGTCTTAACTCATCCACTGTGAACCTGGAGTGATTTTGCTGAGTGTCCCTGCATAGCTGAGGAGAGGTAAGATGGATAAGCAGACGAAAGAAAGTGCTGAAGATTCCCCTGTGATCAGCTGAATTCATTTTAGATGCTTCCTCAAGCCAATCCCCACCCACCCCTGCCCTCAGTCCTGGAGGCCTCTCCCATTGCCCTGCCTCAGAAGGTCACCTTCACCCTGCTCACTCCGGGTGCACTGCAGTTGTGGAATTGCACGGGCAGGTTTTATGGTTAAGTCGAAGTCCCTTATGCCCCCGTGTGAATTTTGCACATAATTTTTCATGCTCTTGAACTATGTCCACAAGCCTCTGGGTGCCAGTAAAAATCTCTGTGGTTTTTTGGTGGTTTGTTTTTTAATCTTTTTTCCCATTACTTCTTTTTTTTTTCCCCCTTTCTAATTGCATGAGGGTTTGTTTCTGATATGCAAGGGTTAGGAGGAGAGGCAAGCTACAGTCCTGCTGTAAGCCCTGTGCATTTTTTTATATGACTTTATTTAATAGCACCCTGACAAGTATTTACAGTGCTTTGCCTCCTTCACGCACACAAGCAAGATAAAATATCTATGGAGAGCTATTAACACTTATGTCTGATTTCAGGCTGGTTCCCCAGGCTGTTAGGGACAGAAAGGTAGCCAGGACCCTAAAGCTTGGGATGTGACCCTGCTTTTATTAGTTATTTTGTATCTTCTTGAAGACAAAGTGGGTTTTGGCATATGTGTGACATCTGACCTTTAGATGCCAGAGATGGCACAGCTAACACAGGGATGGTTTCCTGCTCAAGGCAGTCAGTGACCAGAGAGAAGGACTCTGACTCTGAGATGAATCTGCCTTCTGCACCCTACAAGAAGGAGAGTTTTTTTGACACTCCTCCTAAGCAGCCATCTGTGAATCTGCTCATAAGCAGGACATAGTTAATGGTGTGTATAGAAAATGGTAATTCAGGCAAGTAATGAATAGAGGTTTCTATTTGTGTACATCACAGTTCTTCACTAACCAAAGTCACCTACCAGGAGCAACCACACTGAAGCAGCTGAAACAACTGAGAAGGGGAAACTGCTACTGTAGAGAATGGAGGGAGGTGTTTTGTGCTTAGAAAAAAAGGGTCCTGTGTAGAAATATTTAATTGTGGCTTTTGGTGTGGGCTCAGGACTGAGTCCCATTCTGGCATTCTGAAGGGCTTTCTTCAGTATGCTGTGGAGATCCATCTTTTTTTTCCACATTGTTCCCTTGGTTTTGGTTCTTTATCTATCTGGTACTGTGACAAAATTTGACTGATTAAAGTTATATCTTCCTTTGTACTGTAAATTACTCAACTCTCTGTTTAAGGAAAATTTCCCCTTTTTATCCAGCATGCCCAGCCAGAAGCCAAGTTTGGTTCTCTGCCATGGATTTGGTACACAGGGGCTCCCAGAACATGCTGCTCTTCCCTCATTGTCATAGGCAGTAACTCTACTTTTGGTGCTGTACTTGTCACAGTGTTTATTTGTCCCTTGGTCTTCAGATAAGAACATATCTATTTGCTAGCAAAGGCATTGTAGATATCCTTCATACTAGTTGGTTCCACTTAAATGCCTCTGAAATACTGCAGAACAGAGAAATATCTCTTGTTTTGTGTCCTTGTAGACTAGAATTAATTTTTGCCCAGGGAGATATCCATTCTTATCTCTATTTAATGAAGGTGGGTCTGAATTTAAACATGTAGAAGTCGAGTGAACCCTCAGGATGAGGATATGAAGTGACTTGTAGCTCAGACTTTTCTTTCCCCACTTTTTGTTCAACCAGTTCCAGCTCCCACATTGTTTCATTCCCCAAAAGAAAAGCTCTGGAACGTGCAGTGTCACCGGCTTGGGGAAGCAATGCCTGTTTGCTCTCTGGTAGTACATGTTTGTTTTAAAGCAAAGATCTTGGGTAGGATTTCCTTCCTTCCTATTATCTTCTGTGGGGTGAGCAACACAAACCAAGTGAAAATGCACCATAAAACCAACCAAGGAAACGTTTTGCAGCGTGCTCTCAACCATGGAGTCCAATGTCCAAAACCGTCAGTGTTTCACAGTTTCCCTTGGGAATATGGCCACAAAACATATTCCACTGGAATATCTTGAATAAATCAGTGAGTGAGATTGCTCAGAGAAAGCAATCACTGACCTCAGGGCAAGATGCCCTCTAATGCTGTGGAGTATAACAGCCAAAAGATGATGGGCTGGCCTCCAGGCAGCTGGCCCTGCTCCAGCCTCCTCCTCTCCTTCAAGGAAAGGAGAAACTTTAGGGATCTGCCACATACATAGCAGGATCAGCCCACAGTGTACAGATCCTCTCCACCTGCTGCCCTGGGGAGCCATGTTATGTAAAGGGAGTGTACAGTCATCTTTGCTTCCTCTGCCTGGATTTTGCATTGTGTAGCTCATCTTGACCTTCAACTCTGCTCATCTTTCCTTCACTAGCTTGTTTAATTCTCTTAGGCAATTTCCTGAGTACACTTTAGTTGACTCTCCTTCTTTCTCTTCTTCAGTCTCCTGGCTACTGTTCATCTATTCTTCATGTACAAACAAAAACAAACAATTAGAAAGTGGTACAATTCCAGGTCAGAGCTCAGCTAATACTTTAATCTTCAAAGGCAGCATCTATCTAGATGAGGAGCTGCTAGTCATGCCCAACTTGAGATGCTTTTGGCACCAAGGCAGATGTTTTTGTCTACTGGACAGGTTCCTAGGTTTTTCTCCTTGGGTTCAAAGACAGGGCTGTTACCCCTAGAGCACCTCACCACTTGGGAATTATTCAATGTGAATCATTTTCCCTCTGTGCAAGACCTTTGCTGATAGAATGAAATAATCAGCTTCATTTGTTGGGGATTTTTTGTCTTCCAAGAGGAGGGTAAAAGAAAGGCTGGACGTTGTGTGCACATTTGGTAAGAGGTCACTCTCTGTGCTGTTTCAAAGAGGTAATTATGACTGTAGCATATAAATCATTGGGGAGGCATAGGATTGTCCTCTCCTAATGAGGCTTTTTGCAAATGAGTGCTGATTATTTGCTTCCTGATGGTGTAATTGTATCTGGTCTGAACTTACCATACAGATAGCATACTGCTATGGTTATGTATTTGCCTCTCTGAGGCTGCCAGATACATGCAGCATGTGTGAGCTGACCTCTGGCAGAGGCTCTACAATTGTGGTTTCTTTCCTTTTAATGCCACTTCCAAGCAGTGTATCACTAACACAAAGTTTACCACCTGAACTACCTCAGAGGCAGGATAGAGGACAGTGGTGCTAGGGTATAATTTTTCCTGGTGGGGAGGATATTTTTCCAGTTCTAGTGTGAGCAGCACTGACATTGCGAGGGGGTCCACTAGGTTCTAAGCCAAAAGCAATGACTTAAGTGTTGTATTAATAGACCCATAATTGCTAATGACACTTTAAGGATTAGACACAATATGGCTCAAGTCTGAACTCCTTAAAAAATCTGGGAGCAAGCTGGCAGAGATCAGTGATGGTTTGAGTATCATGAAAGGAGTTGGCTCTGTGAAGCTAAATGATGGCTGCTTACACAAAAGAGTAACGCCAAGGAAAAAGCTGAACTGCTTGGCTCACAGTATTTCCTCCTCTTACAAACAGAGGAAGCAGTGGCTTTGGGATTAGCAACACTTAACACAAGAACAATACTATCTGTATTTTTGGCTATAGGGAAAAGAATCTATTTGTTGGATTTCTCTGTGGAACTAGCAGAGAAGTCAACCTGAAGTCAGGTCCCATTAAACCCATCAGCTCCAAGACTGAGTAGGTCTTCCCTCTGGTTGATAAGTCCACACACCAAGCAGTGCTCTATTGTGCCCACAGTAGGCTCATGTTCCTCTCGTGCCTTTGCAAACCATTTGGCTATGAAGCAAGCAGGGCAGGGATCCCTCTGGTTAAGATTGTTCTGATTTTCACTGAATAATTGAAGAAAGAGTAAGAGGGAACCCCAGGTTAGGATAGTGGCTAGGCCACGCAACTGGAAGTGTATATACTACTGTCCAGGTCCTGGAAATTGTGGTGTTATTTACATACAGAATAAATATTTAGGCTAGACTGTCAGATCCTGCTGTGATGTCAAGTTACCCAAATGCTACCCGAATAGGAACCCAGTGCATGTGGCCATTTCTAGATAACAAAACGAAACCCTTTCTACAGTTTGCTTTCCTAAACAGGTTAGGAACACAGACTTCAGACTCCTGGGCATCTTATTTCTAAGTCACTTTGATATTATAGATTTGTTAGGGTTGGAAGGGACCTCAAGGATCGTCCAGTCCCTGCCATGGGCAGGGACACTTCACACTAGATCAGGTTGCTCAGAGACACATCCAGCCTGGCCTTAAAAAAACCTCCAGGGATGAGGCTTCTGCCACCTCCCTGGACAACCTGTTCCAGTGTCTCACCGCCCTTATGGGGAAGAACTTCTTCCTAACATCCAATCCGAATCTACCCATTTCTAGTGTTGTTCCATTCCCCCTAGTCCTATCATTACCTGACATACTAAAAAGTCCCTCCCCAGCTTTCTTGTAGGCCCCCTTAAGATGCTGGAAGGCCACAGTTAGGTCTTCTCAGAGCCCTCTCCAAACTGAACAGCCCCAACTCTCTCAGTCTGTCCTCATAGGAGAGGTGCTCCAGCCCTCTAATCATCCTTGTGGCTCTTCTCTGGATGTCACTCATCTTGGGATAGGGCAGACATTCAAAGCAGATGCTCCTAAGTTTCAAGCTAGTACTCTAAGTAGGGGACTAGCTCTGCAAAAAGGTGTTCTGTTCCTAGTGGAGAAGGAAGAAGAAAGCATTTGACAAAGGGAGATGGAAGGGAACTGGACAAAGGAAACCCTTTGTTTGGTTTGATAACAGTTAAACAAGAGGACCCAGTCTCAAGCTGCACCAGGGGAAGTTTAGGCTCAGGGGAGGAGAAAGTTCTTCACAGAGAGAGTTGTTAGCCATTGGAATGTGCTGCCCAGGGAGGTGGTAGAGTCACCATCCCTGGAGGTGTTCAAGAGGGGATTGGACGTGGCACTTTGTGCCATGGTTTAGTAGTCATGAGGTCTTGGGTGACAGGTTGAACCTGATGATCTTTGAGGTCGTTTACCAACCTTATTGATTCTGTGATTGGTTTGGTGGTGTTTGTTCCCCTATTTAATCCTTCCAGATACCGACAGCATTCACTAGTAAAATTCACATAAAGATTCTGCCCATCTGAAGAATAATATTATATTGCATCATTTGTAAATTGAGGAACTCTGTGGTGCTGTTACAAAACGCCCATGAATATCCATTAGATAGTCAAGCAACACTCTTTCTACCATTCTAGAATGAACTGGTATTAACTTTTTTGTGAACATTATTTAGCTACACACTTTCAGACTAGGTTGTTTCTATGTTTCTGTAATCTCAGTGTCTTTATGCCATTAATTTTCCCATCTTATGTTTCTCTGATGTTTAGAGAAGGGATTAGATTTAAATCTGTGAGTTGAGGTTTGGGGGAGATGTGGCATCCAATTAGCCCCATTAATTTTACATAGCTGGCCTACCACTCAAAGAGCCTTAATCAGATCTGCCTAATTTCCTTAATTTCAGGGACTGTCAGCCCTAGCTTCCCATCACACTGACAATTGTGACTGTAATTTCTGCCCTCTTTACCATCTCACACTGGATAGGGATAACACACTTTCCCACATGCTTGATGAGCCCCAATCTTTGCACATTGCCTTTATGGTCCACCCAGTCTGGTCACCTGCTGTGGTTGACTCATGTTGGATATTGAGTTTTCCAGCATCACAGTTTGCTGGAGACTCAAGCTCAAGTAATCAGGAGCAGTAATCAAAATGAAAAGCTGCCTCAGTCCATCTCTGAAATGATCCTTGTGTTTGTAGCTTCACACAGGCAAAGAGCTATAGGAGATACAGTTGAGCAAGGTCGGTGTTAGCCTCTGCAGTGGATGATTTCAGCAGCTTTATGAGATCAAGCCTTGCAATTTGAATCCTGTAATCATGCATCATTGTGAAATCAAGCATAATATCCCCACATTTGTGATTGGTGTTGTGATGGAAAAGGCACTCAGCAATATACTAGAAATTGCCTGGCTTTGTATGCAGGTCCCAGAATCTTTTCCAACCCTTCACACATTTTTCTTGCATCCATGTGGTTGTATGCAATCCAGGAAGGAAACTTTTCCAAGGGCAAAGATAGTGTGTGCTGTGGATTCTTTTGTGTGTGAGGGGGGAACCTTCCTACCCCACCACACTGTAATTAAAGGAGGGGGGGAAAAATGCTACAAAACAGAAAAACTTTGCATATTTTGAGGTGTTAGGAAGAGAAGAGGGAAGTACACACCCCCAAAAAAAGTGACTGCATTTGTCAAGTGCACATTGCAGTATGAATGTGTTCATACAATTCAGAGTTTTATTGTGCATTCAATTACCCTGGCTCATGTGAAACTTTTGCAAATTAAAGTGAGCTAGTAATTACCCTCCAAGTAGCCCTCAGTGCTCCAAGCAGCACTGAAGGAGGCTTTAATGGCTTGTATGTACTGTATGCCTCTCAGCATGACAGCATGAGTATGGCTTTGCTCTTATTATGGTCTATCTCAGTATGTCAGTAAGTATTGGAAACTGGAGACAGATAAATCTTTCCTTTAAAATATGTAGCTAAAATGAGAGAAACAGAGCCAGTGGAGCACTTTGGAAGTTGTTCTAACTTTTCATATTCACTGGATTAGAAAAGGAGGAGGAAAAAATGGGAGTGAATAAAATGTTACTTTGAGGTACATCAGGATTGTTGTTACATTGTAGTCCATCAGTTCTTATATCTTAAGTAATGATGTTCTTGAGATAATCTGACTTTTCTCCATGTGTGTGTCTCCAATGTTAGTACTTTATAAAAAGAGAAGGATCCTAGCATTGCTTCTCTTGTACCTCTCCCCGCCGATGGCACAGGTCATCTATCGTTGCCTTCTGGTTTGGAATGAGTCCTGTGTCCAGTTCTGGGCCCCTCAGTTTATGAAAGATGTTGAGTTGCTGGAATCTGTCCAGAGAAGGGCAACAAAGCTGATGAGGGGTTTGGAGCACAAGCCCTATGAGGAGCAGCTGAGGGAGCTGGGGTTGCTTAGCCTGGAGAAGAGGAGGCTCAGGGGAGACCTTATTGCTCTCTACAACTACCTGAAGGGTGGTTATAGTCAGGTAGGAGTCAGTCTCTTCTCCCAGGCAACCTGTCACAGAAAGAGAGGACACAATCTCAAGCTGCACCAGCCGAAGTTTAGGCTGGGTTAGGAAGAAATTCTTCACAGAGAGATTGGCCATTGGAATGGGCTGCCCAGGGAGGTGGTGGCATCACCATCACTGGAAGTGTTTAAAAAGTGACTGGATGAGGCACTTAGTGCGATGATTTAATTGATCAGATGGTGTTGGATGATAGGTTGGACTTGATGATCTTGAAGGTCTTTTCCAACCTGGCTAATTCTGTGTTCTTCACTTAAGCTGGGCTCCAGAGTCAGACATCTACATTTCCTCTTCTACACCCCCTCATGTTGGGAGAGAATCTTTTGGTTAGATTTTAAAATCCATTGAGAAATATTATGTGTGTATTGATACCTAAAGGGGACCTTTGAGGACTACTACACGTCTTCTTTCAAAACTGGTTTATTTGCATGTGTGTCTAGAAGGGAACTGAGCTTCTCCTGGAAAACCAAAGCAAATAAAAAATCCCACTCAGCCTCCTAGGCAAGATTTATTTTTTTCTGTTTAAGAGCTAAGGAAGTTAAAATAAAAAGCTTTGACGTAGATAAATCCTGAACTTCACCAAAACTTGTTTACTGCTAAAACTTATGCCTAAGCAGAAGCTGTGGCAGAAAACATAGCAGAGCCATGCAGCACATACTTTAAGGCAATTTACAGTACTGAGAATCTAATAAAGGTGGCTGACAAGATAATTGCCAAATTATATGAATGCATTGCCACCATTCACACACAAATGCTCTTTAATTAATTTTTGGCATCTGAGGAAAGGAAGAGAAATGCTGAGTTAATAGACACCATGTCATCCATCTGTGTTTGTTTTGGTGCATCCTGCATTTGTGGAAGATACCGACAAGAGACGTTGCCTGGGGTACAATGACCTTTGTGCACAGCAAAAAAAAACCAAAAGAAATTGCCACTCACTAGACTAATAGAGCAAAACAAGAGAGTTGCTTGTCTTTGGATTATGACCCGGTCACCTAAAGCATGTGGGAAAAATGTGTTCAGATAAAGGCTACAAAATTGTTAACACTTTTAATTATGTTTAGATTACAGAGCATTATACAACTGGCAGTGTCCATGTTATTGAAAACCTTATCAGCTGCCATTCAGGGACTGGCCCCACTAATAAAGTGCTTTGTGGAATTTCTGCATGTGTTTGTGCCTGGTGTTTGTCCAGTCACATCTTGGTGGCTTCCTTCTGAGCTGAGGTATCCATCTGATCCTAATCCCAGCCAACAATTACCATTTTATTCTGTATTACTCTATCCCCTAGTAATTAAAGAAAATATTTCCTTGCTGTCATTATCAATGCCTGTGTAGGCATCACACAGATGAAAATAAGAAAAACACATCTTCTTTAGGCAGTTTTCCGAGGTATTATTCAGCCAC
The DNA here is from genome assembly GCA_033816785.1 of Picus viridis. Taxonomy (NCBI): domain Eukaryota; kingdom Metazoa; phylum Chordata; class Aves; order Piciformes; family Picidae; genus Picus; species Picus viridis. The sequence goes on along the minus strand of CM066592.1, from coordinate 14,763,091 downwards.
TTGTCTGTTATGCGTTCTCAATCCATTTAGAAAATGTCTTCAAATTGCAGCAATATAAAACTCCTTATTAGCATCATTGTCTGATTTCATTTTTGAAATCTTTTTTTAAACTGAAGTCAGCAGTCTATTCTGAGAGAGGTGAAGGTGAAACGTTCTTCACTTATAATACCTTGTTCAAAGCTTGCTGCTTTAGATGGTAGAAACAAAGGGCTTAATGAAAACTGACTTGAATGACAATAGGAAATATTGGCCATGCATTTCTTATGCATAGGAGAGAGAGATGAATAAACCTTCCTGTGAAAGGTGTCTCACTGGCGGTATGGAATACCTGGGTTATGTGACTCTGTACTTCTCCTTGCTTAATGCATTCAGCATCCCCAAAGTACTCTTTTTCTTATTCTTATGTGTTGGACTTTATCTCTGAGGTCCTTTCCAACCTGGTTGATTCTAGGATACTCTGTGGAATCAGAGTGACTTGGCAACTTGAATATCTGATTTTGGAGGTTTGGTACTGAAGAAGCCACCAGCCAGGGGTCAGGGGTCCTGGTATTAGTGTTCAGCATCACTGCTACTGTGGGCAGGGGAAGGGGGCACACTAATGGGAGAAAGGCAGAGCAAGGCAGCATGGGGAAGAGCTTGAAGGACAGGGAGTTCATCTTATGACTGTGCCAGGGCTTTGAGCAGAGCTTACTCCTTGTCAGTAAAGAAACTGAGATCATGCACACATGGAGCTTGGAGATACTCGGTATAAACTTATCTGATACCTTCCTATACCTGGCACAACCAGGTTCTTTGGGAGAATTAAAAGAGGTAATCCTCTCCAGTTCCTCCACAGAGCTGCAATGTGATGACAGATAGTAGATATCTGATCAATGAGGGTTGGTTGGAACTCCTTTCCTCCCAGAATCCAAAAGCTTGGACTGCTTCATGGCCCAAATCTATTAGTCTGGATTTCCAAATGAAAGCTTCCAATAAAAACAGGCATGCCCTTACTTGAAAGCCCTGGGGTTTATGTGTGAGGATGGGAATATACTTGGAAAAAAGCTTTGGGTGGTGGTGGCTGTTCAACAGCAGTCAGGAGACTGCATCTTTGGTTTTTTTTTTTTTGCTTTCAAACTGCTTAGAATTTTTTCTAGCAGTGCAAGGCAATCACATCTTCAGTCACCAGCAGCATGCTCATTGGAGACAAGGAGAATATGGGATGGGCAAAAATAATGGTAGGATTCAGGTAGTTGTCACATGTGGAAGAAAATGGAAACCCAGAGGATTTGTGTTCACCACCCCAGCAGCAGGTAACCCCAGAAGACTGCAGCACCTTCAAGCATGCACACAACCAGCCAGCTCTCCTTGGTACAAGTTCCCAGCAGCAGACATAACTGGGTATGTAGATTCATTGCTTTTGCCTGTGCTACCTGAATGCAGATGTTTCTACCACACAGCACTTAGTGCAGGTATAGCAGTGGTTCAGGATGCACCAGCTGCTTTGGTGGTGCCTGTTGTATATTGGCAAAGTGATGTCTTGTCCTGCTACTCCTCAGCATTTTCCCAGCTGGAGTTATCACAACCATCAGGCTCCATACAAGAAAGCTGCCAATAACAATGTCTTCTTTCTGGCTAAAAATATTTATTTTTGAAGGTATGAGACTTCCAAATAAGCCTTCTGTTTGTTCTCAGAGTCAGGCCTATGGGATGGGCCTGCAGTTGCAGCTGTGGACCACACATCTGCTAGTTGCTTGTGTTCGTTCAGCTCTCTGATCAGACCTGCAAGATTTGTCTCCGGTTAAAGCATGTGATGCAATTACAAGTTAACTGACTACCAAGGTGCTTTTCCTGGCTAGGAATTTTGAGACCAGCTTCCTAGTCAGTTCCGCCATTCTCTGCTCAAATCTGATTTCCATTGGCATCAATGGGAAATCCACCTGTGCCTTTGTTAGCATTAGAGCAAAGCCTGCAGCTCTCAAAAGAGCAAACATCTTTCTGGGTTATAGCAAAGGGATGTGTTTGAACATATTGCATTAGCATCACCTCCAGCAGAGAAGAGTTCATCCTTAAGTTTTTGTGCTTATAAATGCATGGCTGAGTATAAGCTGGTTTTCCAACAGCACTGATCCTTTAGGACACATAAACATGTGCACTACTTGGGTACTATTGCATAGTGAACAGTTGCAGAAACTTTACCAAAAACATGGGTAATGAAATTATCTCCGTTTGCAAGGACTGGCTCGAGAATTGTCACAGAAGACAACTGTGCCTTAGAAACCATTTTGGTTTGTATGCTCATCAAACTCGGCTGTATTGTGGTTGATGGGGAACAGTAGAGCAGGTTATCATCCCTAAACCAAACTCATTCCCATCCATATTCTTTATTTCTCTGTATTTTTGTCAATGAAAGAGTGGAGGTGACAGGGCTGAGATAAACTTGTCCTTAGTGTGTGATTTGCTGGAACGTGTCCAGAGAAAGGCAACAAAGCTGGGGAGGGGTTTGGAGTACAAGCCCTATGAGGAGAGGCTGAGGCAGCTGGGGGTGCTTAGCCTGGAGGAGGCTCAGGGCAGACTTTATTGCTCTCTACAACTACCTGAAGGGAGGTTGCAGGCAGGTGGGGACTGGTCTCTTCTCCCACTCAACCAGCACCAGAACAAGAGGATGCAGTCCCAAGCTGCGCTAGGGGAGGTTTAGACAGGATGTTAGGAAGAAGTTCTTCATAGAGAGAGTTTCTGGCCATTGGAATGTGCTGCCCAGGGAGGTGGTGGAGTCACCATCACTGGAGGTGTTTAGGAGGAGACTTGATGGGGCAGTTGGTGCCATGATTTAGTTGATTAGATGGTGTTGGATGATGGGTTGGATACGATGATCTCAAAGGTCTCTTCCAACCTGATTTATTCTATTCTAAGAAAGGGAGAAAATAATTATTCAGAATCTTCAGAGTTACTTTAACCAATTTTTTTCCTTCTTCCCACAAGGAATTTCTGCTTTCAAAACTATGCTTCCACTGATGGTTTGAATATTCCGTATATGTCAACAGACTTTGGACGAATGTTGCCTTCTTCTTGTTTCTTGTTTTGTATTTCGGGGGTGAGGAGGGGTTGCTGGTTGGTTGCTTGCTTTGTGGTTTGTTTGTTGGGGTTTTTTTAATGAGAATTAGGATAAGATCAACAGTCCACATTTTCACTCAGCAATTTTGTGCATTGCTAGTTTTAAACAACTTTCCAGTTATGAGTGAATCATTTCTTGTTGGCTTTTTCTTATCTCATGGAGACTCCGCATCAGATTTCACCCCTGCGCAGTTAGGAATTTAAACACTCTTTGCTAAAGCCTAAATATGTGCTTAAAACTAAGTGTAAGCAAGTGTTTTCTTGGATATAAGTGACTGCAAGTTCATGTTGCCATTATTTTCTGAGGGGTCACACAGGAGTCACTTTCTTCAAGCACTGCAGTGGTCCTGAGGTCTGTGAGATCTGTGGCACACACCAAGTTAACTTTGGATAAGTCGCTGTGGCACCTGGACTTTGGTTTCCAGAATATATCTTGTAAATGTAAGCATTGTTTCTCATTATTATGCTTCAGTGCTTGCTTAAAACATATTGCTTGTGTGAGATTCCTAGCAGAGAGATTTGCTAACAAATTATGCTTGCAGTGCAGCAACACCAAAGCAAACTCATTTGCAGGGTAGAACAAATGCACACAAGGTACTACAGACAGCAGCCATCCTGGTTTCACTGGCAGCATTTCATTTCAATACATTAGTGATTAAGAAAATAGCACAGAGCACAACAAAAGCTAGGCTGGGGAGAGAGCAAGTATGAATTCTTCCTTGGGTTCACCACTGATTTTCTACTTAGCATTCATAATATTTCAAGTAGTTATGCTGCTAGCAGGTAGACTGATTAAAGCTATTTCTGAGCTATTTCTTTTTAGCTGCAACTAATAGGCATAAATATTTACTCTGTAGTTATCAGTAAAATATATTTTTCTGCAAGTCCCAAGTAACAAACCAATCCTTAATTAGGATATAAACCAGCTGGTGGCATTCACAGAAACATTTCCCTCTGACAGATAACTCAGAGAGCAGGGAACAGTGCAATTTTCATTTGGACCCTTTCAAAGAAAGAGGGAAATAGGAAGGGAGTTTGAAAATTGTGTTCTACATGCACATTAACTCCCACATTGTTTTCTGCACAAGACTGTAAACAATGCTGATCAGAGAGGCTTTAGAAGCAGTTTGTGTTTCTAATACCACTGGGAGCAATTAAAAATACTGAATGTTAGCCTCGTGGTGGCTCATCAGGAGCACCTCCAGCTTGTGCCCCCCTTCCCCAAGCTAAACCCTCTGAAATCACTGGAACTATGTAACCTTTCTGCTGCTTGCAGATTGTTTAGTACAAATTTCATCTCGAATAGTCAGCTCTTTTTTGATGTCTGCCCATGTGTGGTGCCTGTCAAGAGTTGGAAGGATAGATGGGTGTCAAATAACTACTGTTTGGATCCAAAAGGCTTTTAATAACTGCATTATGATCCCTAGAAACTGCTCAGGGATTCTTTAACGGTAGCTAATGAATGTGTCTTAGTGACGAGAACAAAATAAAGTCAGGGCAGGCTGAACTGTTCCAAATGGTTTGCAAATCCGAAACGCGGCATCGATTTTATCCTTAACTTCATTCAGCAGCTTATAAATTGATGCACGAATGGGGGTGATAGGAAAGTATGGCTTAGAGTCAGCAGTTGTCTCATGCTTTTGAGAGCAAGCAGACTCACATTTAAAGCATCTGTTGCACAACTAAATGAATTCGGCTTGAAATTTATATCTAGAAAAGTCGTCCATCGGGACGTTTCTCTAGTAAGTTGAATATTTATTTCTGCTCTGAGACAAAATTGCATCTGCTGTGTGGTTTTGATTTCTGACCATCTGAGGGCCAAAGCTCAGTTGCTCTAAATAGGTATAGCTGTTCTCCCCTCTTGTCTTAGAGAAAACTTTTTGCTTGAGATATAAAGCCATGGGAAAGATGTCTTGTGAGAAGACTTTGGATGACTTTGAGGTGTTCTGTTTTGGGTTTGGTTTTTTTTTTCCCTTGTGGAGATCAGGTCAAATTGCAAGTAGAATATAGGCAGAAATTATGCTCTGGTGTGGCTGGTAAAAAGCCCAATTTAAAGAGTTTCCTTAATAAAATGGAGGGAAAAAAAAAAAAGGGGGCTGTTCTAGTGCAAGTTGTCATTTTGTTTTGCTCAAGTTTCTATTTCCTGTGAGCCCAATAACATTTCATTAACAACCTAGATGTTTGCAGTCAAGATCATGCCACTGCACTTCAGTGGGAGTATGAGGGATTCATGGCCCAGTTCCTCCTCATGAAGCAGCCATGCTCTCTGGCTGAACTGACACCCAATATGAGGAAGGATATAAACTCATTCTCTGCCTGGTTCCAGATGACAGAGATTTGGGGGGTTGGAAGATTTTTTGAGACTGTTTTAGGGAGTTGTAGGGATCTTTTAGGAAGAAAATACTTTAATATCTCAAGCTTTGATTTATTTTTTTTTTTTCCCCATTTTTTTTTTTTCATTAAGTGTCCACACCAAGGACTTTTGCTCAGCAATCATTTTGCCCTTGAGAAAAAGATGGTATGTTGGGCTACTTTCATGATCTCCCAAAATATCTCCACAAAGTTTCTCCAGTCTCATTGCTACAGGCTGGGGTCAGAGTGGCTGGAGAGCGGCCAGGCAGAGAGGGACCTGGGGGTACTGGTTGATTGTAGGCTGAACATGAGCCTGCAGTGTGCCCAGGCAGCCAAGAAGGCCAATGGCATCCTGGCCTGCATCAGGAACAGTGTGGCCAGCAGGAGCAGGGAGGTCATTCTGCCCCTGTACTCAGCACTGGTTAGGCTGCATCTCGAGTACTGTGTCCAGTTCTGGGCCCCTCAGTTTAGGAAGGATGTTGAGTTGCTGGAATCTGTCCAGAGAAGGGCAATGAAGTTGGTGAGGGGTTTGGAGCACAAGCCCTATGAGGAAAGGCTGAGGGAACTGGGGTTGCTTAGCCTGGAGAAGAGGAGACTCAGGGGTGACCTTATTGCTCTCTACAGCTACCTGAAGGGAGGTTGCAGCCAGCTGGGGGTTGGTCTCTTCTCCCAGGCAGCCAGTACCAGAACAAGAGGACACAGGCTCAGGCTGCGCCAGGGCAGGTTTAGGCTGGATGTTAGGAAGAAGTTCTACACGGAGAGAGTGATTGCCCATTGGAATGGGCTACCCGTGGAGGTGGTGGAGTCACGTTCATTGGAGGTGTTCAGGAGAAGACTTGATGGGGTGCTTGGTGCCATGGTTTAGTTGTTGGGTGGGGTTGGATTGGTTGATGGGTTGGATGCGATGATCTTGAAGGTCTCTTCCAACCTGGTGCATTGTATTGCACACAGACAGAGTAGGTGCACATAGAATCAAAGAATTGTTTAGAATTGTTAGGGTTGGAAGGGACCTCAAGGATCATCTACTTCCAACTGCCCTGCCATGGGCAGGGACACCTCATACTAGATCAGGTTGCTCAGAGACACATCCAGCCTGGCCTTAAATTCTCTGACATCTTTCTCTTTCTATACCTCATTGCTGATGCCCTGTATCCTGTGGATCTCACTGATAGTGCTGAGACACCTTTATAATGTTAGACTTTCAATACAAAGGATTGAGGAATTTTAAGGATTTTCAGCCTAACTTTGCTTCTCAGTCTTTTGTCTAGCTACTTGGTGCATGAAATAATTAATGTGATTTGGATATCTTTTTAGGAGAAGGTTTTAAGTTCAGCTTTCAAACTGTTTAGTTTGTGTATGAGAAATTTTTTCCCACTCACTTTACTTTGGGCTATTGGCCACAGCTGTATCCAGGCCAAGCTTTTTTTCATGAAACATCAAGAATTTACTGAGTACATATGTTCATTTTTTTCCCCCAATGGGACCACCTTTCTCCTGCAATCCAGCCTTGAAAAGAAACTTACCACTGAAATGACCTTGACATTTTGCACAGCCTTTCCCATACTTATGCCCTTGGGTTCTTCAGGAAACCAGCACCAGCGGGGCAGGGTACAAAACTGCAAGTAAAATGCAATTTTGCAGTTGTACAACTCATATGTTTATTTGTTTAAATTGTGACTTTATAGAAGAATTGGACATATGCCAGGAGACAGAATAGAACTGGTTAGCTACTTAATATGCAGAAATCTTTACTACTTCATTAGCACTGATATTGTGCTGGTCTAGGAAAACACTTCTGATCACAGACTCACATGTGGGAAACCCAACTGAGGCACCTCTGCCAGGTGCCTACTTATCCCAGGCCCTCAGTAATGAGCAGATGTGACCAGGCTGTGCAGCTGGATGTCTCACTCTTGCCAGAATGGATCTATCACCAGATTAAAGTTCTCTTTTTTCAGTATAGATGGAGCACACTTAAGTCTGCACTGCCTGCTGGAAAGCTGACACCTTTCACTACTAGTGCTCAGCAAATGTCGGAATGGGCAGGAAAAGTCTGGGAGCTGGTTCTAGTCACAAGGTGGTTAGAAGGATGTGTCTGGGGGCACTACATAAATAATGTTCCTTGGTAAATCCACATCCAGGGGTAATTTCATTGTGGAGATGAGTCATAAGGTTTGCCATGAATGGGTGACGTCGGTTTCTATCAGTTGAGGTTGTACAACATATGTCTTGTGGAACTGCTTACTTTGCTTCTCAGACCCATCTCCTTCAAATATTTCCTTTCCAATTTCTCATGAATACTTGATACTGACACAGGGTGCTGGATTGGTTGTTGAGTACTAGAGACACAACAGCTTGTTGGGCCTGACTTGATGTAGTGATTTCTCACCCTAAGACATCTGTCCTATTTCTTGATCCTGGTAAAAGTGCTAGCCAGTGAAAAGCAAGATGAAATCTGTAACATTTCTAATGGGATGTTTCTTGGCCACTGATGCCCATGTGTAAGGGGATCAAAACTGTTGCTCTGAGTATTAAGAACCCACTTCATGTTATCTTTTAACCAGATGAACCAAATGTTCTTTGACTTTTGACAGAAGATAAGCGATCCAGGAAGAACGTGGCCAGTTCTCAGCCCACTGATTTTTCTGACTTCTCTCTCCCAAGTCTTGTCCTTTGGTATAAGAATTTCCCAGGAAACCTAGCTTTGCAATAGACCAACTGTTTTCTCAGTTAGTCTCTGAGTTATTTACACTATGTAAGATTGCCCAGCTTTAGGCAGATTTTCCAGTGAGGGTGGAGAACTCCAGCTGCTTAGGTCTTTTATGGAGTCTTAAATTAGACAACTGAAAATCACGTAAATGACTTACTCATCATACCTGAAACTCCAGGCTGTGGATTAGTCATTTAAAACAGCACCACTTCTTTGGTTTTGTCCAGGCTATGCATGGCTACAGTGAGGTGGTTCTGTGTAATCATCTTCAGCACACCCTCTGGGTCCACACACGATGATGTTTGCACACCTCCCACGTGCAGGTGGTTATTGTCTGCTTTCTCTCTTTCCTAAGGAAAAAAACATGAGTTCCTCTGCTTTTTCTAATAGGGTGCTACCTTAATATTAGTGAAAAAGAGGTTGCTGAAGAATACTTATGAAAGTGAAGCAAATGTTTTCATGGGTTTGAGTTTTATCGTAGCTGGCTAGACGTTTTGGACTGAAAGCTAGGTAAAAATGAAATTTGCCTTTAAAATGAACAGCACTGCTTTTTCCATCGCTCCTGACTGTGTATACTCTTTGCAGGGGCTCTTGTGAGTGTTTTGGTTGCTACTTGCCGCATTTTACTGGCCAGGAACTGAGATCTACAGCTCAGAGTTGCTATATTATTTTTACTGTCTCCTGCAACTTGACGGCTTGCCAGTCAAGGTGCGAACAGAATAGAATTAACCAGGTGGGAAAAGACCTTTGAGATGTTTTCAGGTAGCCCCATTTGTTGATATCTGGACATCATTTTGTACTTTATTGCCCATGGATTAATCCTCCTTGGCTGCTCTAAGTTAGTGGTATACTTTTTTCTCTTCAGGAATCTCCACATAATATCATCGGAGTTTGAAACTGATAACCTTTCTTGTTTGGGTAGTGGTGGTGAAATCCTTTTTCTATATAGTTTGAAAAACAATAATAAGACCAACCAAAAAAAAAAAAAAAAGGCAAAACTACTCTGATTACAAATGCCCCATACACATTCTGAGTGACAATGGGACAGGTGAAGCAGAATAAGTCATTGCAATTTGAGGAGATCATATCTGGTATTTGGCTTGCAGCAGGAATAAGGAAATTCGATGATTTTGTCCACTATTTTGTTGAACATTGTCACTAACAATGATAAAAATGACAAGATGACAAGACCACATGTGCACTTAAGGGAAAGGGGGTGGGGAAAGGCAGGATAGTTCAATCTGTAGATTTAATTTTCATGCTTTTCTAGTCTCTAAGGACTTGTATGACAGACAGCTCTAATAGCAAAAATCTGGATTTGAGGGTCTTCCTCCACTGACCCAGTAAACCTTTGCCAAATCATGATGGTTGCCTGACACACAGCCTGAGTGTGAACTGAAGAAACAGAAACACCTGGGATTCCAGAGCTCAAAAAGACATTTCAAAATTAACTACAAGATGAAGTAGAAGGTGGTCACGAGTGAAAAACAGACTGGAGTAGCTACAGCTAATAATATGGAGGAGTGGACATCATTGCAGATGAACTTACTCCTGCCTCATTGATCATATGGGTTTCTAGCCTGGTTTTTGTTACTAGTGATACCATGTTATTGTGATATTACTAATTCAAGCCTGGATCTCCTCTAAATGTCCATATGGGCAATGGGCAGTCTACTTCTGAAAAGAGTAATAGCTGCATCTGGGTGCAAGCGCCAGGCAAGGGGATGCACCAGGGAACAGTGGCCTGCAAGGAGAAAGGTTTTGCTGCCAACTGGGAATTCTATAGAGCTGATCTGCAGATTTGAGCTCCTATTTAATGTAATTTCCAGCAAATCTTTAATCAAGTTTGTGATTATGGCTGACTAGCATTCTTATGTCACTTTTTATCTGGATCTCTCTTGTCTCACCCCATAAAAAGTGGTTTTTATGGAGATGTGGAGTAGCCTACTGCACAAGTGACACATCACCTCCTGACATCTAATAGAGCTGTCATCTTCGTGTCACCATTGTATCTGTTAAAGCTATCAGCTGAACATCTGTCCCTCTGCCTTTTACACAGTACAATCCACCCTGCCAATTCCAGATTCTCCACCCAGCCAGGTTCCTGGAAACACCACATTTGAACTGTTTTTAGAGTGGGAGGAAAGAGGGAGTGTTTTGGGTGGGTTTTTTTGTTTTTTTTTTTTTTTTCTTTTCTTCAATTTTTCAGTCAGCTGCATCTGATAAACGAACAGTTTGTAGTGCTGGGCAACCCCCAAACATGTAAAAGCTGGTTTGAAAGCCATGCAGCAGTGTTAGAAAAAGAGGACTGGAGCTCTTCATAGCCCATTCAATTCGAATTACATTTGGCCCAAATTTGGCAAGAAAGCCACCTAATTTCAGTGCTGAAATTTGTGTCAGACTAGAGTAAATTCTGCATTAGTGTGGACTTCACATAAATCAAGGCTTCTGCTTCCAAAGCTGAATTACCCACAACAGCATAAGCTATTGTTGCTTTTAAGAGCAGATATCCAAAAGCAAGTGTGGCCAGTTCCAGGTGTTCAATGCTGTAATAGGGGCCAGGGTTGTTCGAGACAATTGGATACATTAAATTGCGTGTTGAACTCTTCTGAAAAACCTGGTCTGATCTTGGCTGCTACAGAAGGGATTTTTTACTCTTTTTTTTTATTATTATATATATATAAAAAGCTTGCCCTTTTTTTTTTCTGCCACGAAAATTACTAGAAAGTCCATTTTCTTTTGTGTTTGGTTTGATGTTGGCTCTAGGAAAGGAGTGCAAAAAGCCTCATGAGCCTGGATTAACAGAAGAAAGCTGAAGAAAGCAGTGACAAAATGGAGGAGCAAGAAGGGGAGCAGACTGGGGAGCATGGGCGTAGGGTTTAGCAAGTTGCTCTTCCCATACACACTTGGATAACATAACCTCAAGCAGAGTTTCTTCTCCCTCTAAGGAACAAAGAGCTGAGCACGTTGCTATTAAAATCCATTAGCTTTCATTGCATTAGCTGTGCACTTGCAAACACAAAATAGCCAACTGCTCTTCCTTGTCCTTGTGATGCTTTTTGCCAGGTGTTCTGGGCTGCCCTGCCAGCACTTCCACAGGGGTCAGAAACCAAACCAGCTACCAAATACTGATGCAAAGTAATTGATTACTTCATCAGTGCTTTTCAACTCCCTCTTTGCAGATACCATTTTTCTTTTCAGCTTTGGGCTGTATCTGCCTGTTTCCAGGTTAGTGTCACTGCTTTTCTGGTTTCAGCTTGGTATGTGTAGGGGGAAAAAAAAAAAAGGAGGGGAGGGGAGGGTGGGACAGGGGAGAAACCCCTATCCTTTCCTAGCCCTAATTTTAAATTTTATTTGTGTTGTGAAGTGGTTTTGTTTGTGACACCCCTGTGCTTAGACATGGCCAGAGAAGATGCTGTATGTTTAATATGCTGCTATTGAGACTGATATGGGATATGGAGTATTTGAAAGCTCATCTTGAGGGAGAAGTGATAGTACAGGTAGTTTATTAGCTGTGATGGGTATTGATATCTTGAGGAATTCACCCTGTTACACCTGCCAAAAAAAAAAAAAAGGGCTGTCTCCTGGAAAACCTAAGGTAGTTTATCTCAATAAATACTTTCATGCAGCGTACTTGCTGCCTGTGTGCCCGCAATCAAAATGGGTTAAAACTAAACTGTGCGTGCTTTCAGCCTGATTATGTGCTCCTGATCAACTCATTATCAAAGAAGTAAAACTTCTTGAAGATCAAAGGAACTGTTCCTGTGGATGTGTACAACACATCTGATTACAGGTCTAGAAGTGTCTTGCAGTAGCAAATAGAATCAGTGAAATAAATGGTGAAGGAAGGCTGGATGGATAGATGGATGTTTGGAGCTTAGAACTCTCTCATCTGGCCTTGAATACTCCCACCTAGTTTTGGGAGTGTAATACACATTGTTGCAGCCAGCATACCTCCAGCTCTTCCAAACTGAATTTTCAGTCGACTGGAGAGACCTAGGTGGAATAGTGAAACTGTCAGATGTATTTTTATTTGTGGAAAGCCATCCTACCTTCAAGGGGGAAAGCAAGCTATATGTTCTCCAGTTTCTCATTTTCCACTGAAGACACAGAAAAGAACCAGGGAGGAGAAAAGAAATCTTACTCAGAGGAGACACCATTCATCCTTACATTTTCCAGTGTTTTTCATGGTTTAGACTCTGTCCTAGTACTAACAGGCTTTATAGTGTAGCAATACTAACAACTAAGAGTTCTCAATGCTTGTTCCTCCTCAGAGGGTGTGCTCTCAGCACCCCTCACCAGGACCATAACCCTGTCTGTCTCCAAGGTTTGAGGGACAAGGGGAATTTTTGTAGGCTCAGGACACAAAGTTCAGGGAGTCTCTGAAACAAAAGTAGCTCTGTGCCAAGATTAGTGTTGATGGGGTGTGGAGGAGTTTGATTAATATGCTGAAACTGAAGCTGTGTCTGCCAGAGGCTGGTACCAAAACACCATGTTTGAGAAATGTTATAGATGGCCTCACACTGGTTGGGGCACAGTGAGGAAGAACTTCCTGCCTTACACACCTTACATCTGTTGCTGATAGATATTGAAAAGCACAAGAAAGAAAAAGGAAAGACTATCTGGTGACAAGGACTTCTCCCAGAGCCATCCCAACAGCAACTACAGATGAGGTTTTTTACAGTCTGGAGCACATGCACTAACATGGGCCTCAGCTAAACTTTCCCTCCCACATCCTTCATTCCAGGCAAAATTGTCCACCCCTGTCAACACCTCCATGGTGTAAAGGGCTGTACAACTATCCCGGTCTCATCCAGGGTATAAAGTGCTCATGCTCTCTTTCTTCACCCACTCCTAGCCCCCTTCTTCCATGCATTCCAGTGATGGATTTCCCAGAACAGTTCTGTCCTATTAATACAACATGCTGTCACTCTTGTTTGTCTGCCAGAGAAACTGGGTAGCACCTGAAAGTCTGAAGGGGAAAAGAAGAATACTTTCCTGATAAATGACCAATTATTTCTAAACAAAGACATTTAGAACAAGTGAGTCAAAAGAATAGGACTAGGGGGAATGGAACAAAAATTAAAATGGATGGATTCAGATTGCATGTTAGGAAGAAGTTCTTCACCGTGAGGGTGGTGAGACACTGGAACAGGTTGCCCAGGGAGGTGGTAGAAGCCCCATACCTGGAGGTTTTTAAGGCCAGGCTGGATGTGGCTGTAAGCAACCTGACTAGTGTGAGGTGTCCCTGCAGGGAGGCTGGAACTAGACGATCCTTGAGGTCACTTCCAACCCTAACAATTCTGATTCTCTCTCTTGAGGAGGAGGCACAGATCATGCTGAGAGAGAGTAAGTCACTCTTTATTGCAAAATCTGGCTGCTTTAAGACTTCTCTGTGAAGGATTGCATTATTTGGAGTCCTGGATCAGTGTTGTTTATGACAAATGCCTCATGAAGAAAAAAACAGATCTCATGATTATAAGAATGTCCTGGTCTTGCTATTTCCTGGGCATGTTGGATCATGCTTTGCTCTTGCAGAGGTCAAATGGTGTCATTCTGATAAAGCAGAGTGGGAAAAGGGGCTGGTAGGCCACTACTCTCCTATTAGTTTTCACACGCTCCATGTAACCAAAGACTGAAGCATCATCTATTGGCATGAGGTTGTCTGAACTCTGGTATACAAAGAACTTTATCAAATACTTGACATCTCAGTTTCAACCACAGTTTACATCTGAAGTAATCTGGAGATTTATTTTTTATTAGTGTCTTGAACAGTAATTTTTGATTATTAGACTGCACACATCAGAAATGATGCAGCAAAGCCGAAGCCACTCAGACTGCCAAAGGTAACACACACTGTGCTCACTCAGGTTTTCAGTCCTGAACTTATTTGAAGTTGAGCTAAACCATGGAATATTTGTTTGTTTTACAACTGTTGTCTACCCGTCTGCTTTAGGTTTTGCTTGATTTCAAGAAGGGTTGAGTTGTTTGTGGGTTTTTGTTTTATATTAAGGATATTTGGTGCATTAATCCTCTGAAAACTCAAAACACCCTCAATTACAGATATAGGTCAGCTATTTGCATTCTATCCATATGAAACAGGTGTTTTGGTTGGCAAGTCACCCAGAGGCAAGGGAAGAACTTAGTGAGAAGCAGCTCTGTGACTTCGAGTCTATGGTGAAACCAACTTTCACATGTTATAGAATAGAATAGAATAACCAAGGTTGGAAGAGACCTTGAAGATCGAGTCCAACCTGTAACCACAACCTCACAACTAGACCACGGCACCAAGTGCCACATCCAGTCCCCTCTTGAACGCCTCCAGGGACGGAGACTCAACCACCTCCCCAGGCAGCCCATTCCAATGACGAATCACTCTCTCGGTGAAGAACTTTCTCCTCACCTCGAGCCTAAACTTCCCCTGGTGCAGCTTGAGACTGTGTCCCCTTGTTCTGTTCAGGAGTTCTTCAGGAGTCAGTTACTTCAAATGATTCTCACTGAAATGGTTTCCTAGAGTCATGGAACAATTAAGATTTGAAAGAAAAATTTTGGCTTATTTAGTCCAATCCTTGCACAAAGCAGGAACATCTGCCCCTGTCTTCACCATAGCCATCCATGAGGTAGCTGGAGAAAGGAATTCAATGCACTTAACCTCGGTTATTTCTCTTCCAGGCTGGGCAAATGCCTTTATCAGTCTCTCCTGTGCCCCAGTCCTTGTCTGCTTTAGCCACAGCATATTCATGTATTCCTTGACAGCCATACTTCAGAGGTAGCCTTACTATGAGACTACAAGGTAATAATCGCTTCCCCTAACATGCTGTCTAAGCTCTCGTGTGTTCCATGCAGTAGGTGGTTGACCTTCTTTGATGTACTGCTGGCTCACACTCAGTTCCTGTCCACCTAGTCCCCACCTCCTTCTCTGCAAACTGTTTTCTATTTAGATAATCTGCAGCACATGTGGGGATTATTGCTTCAGCTGCAAGAGTTTGCATTGGCCTTTTTTGAATTTCATGAGGTTTCTGTCAGTTGGCTTCATCTGCCAGTCAAGATGTAGCCCTGACATAGCTCTGACCTCTGTCATATCAACCATCACCAGAACAAGAGGACACAGTCTCAAGCTGCGCCAGGGGAGGTTTAGACTGGATGTTAGGAAGAGATTCTTCATAGAGAGTGTGATTGCCCATTGGAATGGGCTGCCTGGGGAGGTGGTGGAGTCACCATCACTGGAGGTGTTTAGGAAGAGTGCTTGATGGGGTGCTTGGTGCCATGGTTTAGTTGATTAGGTGGTGTTGGATGATGGGCTGGAAATGATGATCTTGAAGGTCTCTTCCAACCTGGTCAACTAATTTAGTATCTTACATGAACATGCTGAAGGTGCACTCAAACCTGTTAGCTCAGTTGATGTGGCTAAACACAGTGAGCCCCAGTATCAAACTGGGAGGAGCTCTGCTGATGATCAGCCACTGAGTATCAAGTTGCTGAATAGTAACTTTGGAGCCTGGCCACCCTACCATTTGCTCCATGCATCTCCTTATGACCTGTGGAAGGCTGGCTTGGATAGAGAATAGTGCAGACAAGGACTAGGGAGGTAAAATAGGAAGACAATGAGTTCACACTCAGAGGATAGGTACCATTTGCTAATGGCTTTCAATGGGAGGTGTTGAGCTCACAGTGTTTTCTCTTGGGGAAAACTCTAGAAGCATATTTATGGTGTTCCTGAGACTTGGAACCCAGGTTTGTTTTCCTAAGATCTATTTGGCAAATGAATAATGCTTCCAGCAGCCAACAGTGCTGCAAATTTGATACAGCAGGGAGCCCTCTCATTAGGTAGAAGGAATTCAAACTATAGTGGTTAAATCCAAGTACTGGAGTCCCAGTCCAGTGCTGTGGAAGGTCACTCTTAAGAAGAGTTTGTTTGCCAAATGCTGACAGATGACTGTCTTTTCCTCAACAACTGAACTCTTGTTTAGTTTTATTTCAAATGTTTACTTTTCTGCTGGGGTTTCAATAAAAGACCCTTGTCTTGCAGCAGCAAGTCATCCAGCACAAGAATGGGGTCTGTAAAACTGTCCTCATTTTGTGCTTGTAAAGCTCTTTGAGAGAGAGTGCACTACCCATCCTGTGTTTTGCTTTTGGAAGGAAGTTAAACATACATTATTTAAGTTATTTGTGTTATTGTTAGATCATCAGGACAAAGGGGGCTGACTGGTAGCAAGCATAAAGCAGTTCCAAATATATGCCTCTCTAATTCGTTTTCCAAAAAGCAGTTTCTGTGGCTTTTCAGCAGCTCCCATTGCATCCAGCCCAAGTGCAGCACCAAATTCATCTCTTCTTCCGGATGTTCTGAAGAGGGGGGAGCCATGGAGGCAAAACCTGTAGGTCCATCTCCCCTACTGGTGTTGACTAAATCATGTGAGAGGGATTAAGGAGACCAGTGAAGCATTTTAACCCTGCTCTCACTGCAAGAGCAGTGGGGACCTGGCATGCTAATAATTGGGCATGTGCTTTATAGAGGCTGGCATATGAAAGGAGGAGCAAGGCAGAGTTTAAGAAACAGTCGTTAATTCAGTTAGCTCTTGGATCTAAAGAGTTTCTGCTCCATGATTTCTTTCATGGGACTGTCAAGGATACATGCCCAGACAGAGGGCATTAAGGATCCTTAGCTGCTTTTAGGGCAGCAGCAGTGCCGCAGTAGATTTCTGTGGTGCTCCCATAGCAGTCCCCACTCCTCCCTGGAGCTGTCTGAAACCTCTCTGCCTTTTGATAGTGGCCCAGCTCCCCAGTTCAGTGCCTCGTCTTTGTGCAGGCACCACAGAGACCACGCTGGAAGGGAGATAATACTTCCTGAAGTGCTCATTTAACCCAGCAGGAGAGAGGCGGCTGGAGCATCCACACGGGTTATTAAGCTGCACTGGAAAGAAAGAGCAAACTACAGAGTTGTATTAGTTTATGTATTATCAGCATTTGTAAGGTACCTGTTGCCTTAGTAACGAGGAACAATGTATATAGCTTTGACTGAGCAAAATCACCCTCTGGTTAGGAAAATAAAAAATTCATGGCCTTCCCTCAGGAGCCACCCCTCCTGTGCTTAAGGAGGGGAGCTTAGAAGGCAGAAGAAACTGAGCTGGTTGTTATGACCATACAATCCTGGTTTCTGTTCTTTCACTGCTCTTGGGAACCCTGCAGAGCTGCTAACAAGCTGTGTGTATATAGAGAGCACGTAGCAATATGTTGGAGGCAGGGGGGACAGAGGGGTGTGCAAGCTTATGTAACCCAAAGCATGCACAGAGCCTTTTGGTGCAACAGGCTTGGGGTAATCCTGAGCTGTCCTTTAGGTGTCCCTCCTGCCCTCATCCCAAAAAACCCCACCAAATCCACAAAAAAAGCAACCCAAAACATTCCTGGTTGTGGAACACATTAACGGTGCTTCTCCTGGCCCCATCCACCCTGGGAACTGGAATGTTTCTGCATGAGGGGAGTGACAGGCTCTGTGTGGTAATTGCATGGGTTGCCTTGTCCTTACTTCTCTGGGCTTACTGTTTCATTATAAAATGGGAATAAATGCATTACTCCACCTGAAAAGCTACTGTAGGTCTCACAGGACCAACCGCCCTTCTCATGTGAGCTGAATGAGAGAATGCACTAGATGCCACTGATGTTTGTGTCACAGGAAGGTCCACCATTCTGGGTACCAGGAGCTCAGTGTTGGCTGGTGTCCCCACCAGGATACAGCAGGGGTGTCACATCTTGGAATTACTGAGCCTGCCTCGAGTGTTCAGCCCTCTGGACTTCCATATCCTTGACATTTGATATTTCCCTTATTGAAAAATAGTCTGCTCTGTATAACTACTGTAACAAGATAAACACTCTGCTCAGTGTGACAACCAGGAAAAATACTGCAAGGTCAACTTAAAGGCTGAGATGAGTTCAGAAGACAATGCTGACTTTGTGTCAAAATCAGGGGAGACTCATTGCACAGGTCCCAGCAGTCACAGGAGATAAACCAGCACTTTCTATCACGTGTGGGTCAGCTAGCACAGAGTTATTTATGCTATGTGTTAGCTAATGACAATACAGTTATTGTTCTTACACCTGTTTGCAAAGGGAAATGAGCTGATGACAAAACTTTAGTGCCTCTCCATGAGGCAAATGGGTCAAATTTGGTTGTGCTTTGGGGGTTTTATTTTTTCTGCTACTTCGTGCATCTGGTCTCCCAAATCTGAGCTGCAGCCCAAGATATAGATAGATATATATGTGTGTGTGTGTGTGCCTGTGTGTGTGTATATATAGGCAGTTCAGAGCCTTATTTTAGCATCTTCTACAGGACTTTAAAGTAAGCCATGAAAATCTCCATCAGGATAAAATAAGAGGTGAGATCCTGGTAGTTGTAAAGCAGGCAGCCAGCTAAAGTGAATCCAATTATTTGTGGCATTGCAGGTTTCTGCTGCTGGAACATGCCACATGTGGTAGCCAGCAGCACAAAACTTACTTCACTTCATCTTGGCACTTGTTTTCACAACTGCTATACAAATAATAAAAATGCATCATCTATTACTGGTTCACTCTCCTCTCACCCTCTTTTTGTTACATCAGAAGAGATTTATCTTCATCTTCTGCTGGCAGCTGCTGTGGTTATTGCCAATATTACTTTAACTATAATTTTAATTGCCTGTAGATGCTGCACAGGTCTTCCTCCTGACACTGAAAGATTTAACAGCTCCAGGATCGATGTTAACAAGTCTTTATTTGGGACTATTTTATTTAATAGACTCTCATAGCTTACTAAGGGTGATTTACAAAACTGACCTTCACTGACTGTCTGGAAAACCAGAGAATTGGCAAATATGATTGTTTTCCACAAGTAATGGATCCTTCCTTATTGGGAATCACCCTGGCCACAGTTTTACCTGCCCCAAGGCATTACTGCTCTAACTTCTAACCAGAGCATTTATTGCGTTCTGAAGGGCAAAATATAACCAAACTTCTTGTTCAATACATCTTAAGATGCAGCAGAGATGGAAGTAGCTGATTATGTGCAGTGCAGAGCCTCTTCTCATGTCTAGTGGAGCTGACAGTATCATTTAAAAAGCCCTAAGTAATGGGAGCCTGGACCAAACACTGTAAAAGATATGGTATGGAACAGCTAGGCTTTAATGGAGACATGGCTGGCTAACCTAACAGGCATTCCTTGGCTTTAACAACCCTGCTACAAAGTGTAATGATTTGTGTGGCTTTGAGTTCAATATGAAAGTTTCTGCTTTAAAAAGTAAAGGGGGGTGGGGGTGGGGAAGGTAATTACATTGGCAGTCTCTTCCAGCAGACAATGTGCCACTGGGACCGTGCTCCCCAGTGAAAATGCCATAGAGACAATCTGTCTGCTCCTACCCATCACATTTTTTTCCATGCCAGTGGCTGGCAGGGCACTTCCATCCATACACAAAATCTGGGCTGCTGGCTGCAGTGGTATTTGCAAAGGTGAAATCATGCAGCTGGTAGAGAAGCTTACTTGGTCCCCATCAGTAAAAGTCGATGAGCATTTTACAGATGATGGCTTTGGGCAGTAGTTCTGAAGTGACTCCGCTTTGCCTCCTTTTGCTCTCTAGTTTGACTGCTGTAGATGCTTCATGGTAAATGGTATAATAAAGAGTTATTGAGTGATAGGAGCGTGTGAAGTGCTGTCTACAAATCAGGACAAAATATTCCAGGTTATTATAAGACCCCATTACAAGAAAATGGAAGGCTTTTACACCAGTTGATTAACCAGTTATGAAACTGCACCTTTTATTAAACTTTCATGCACAGCTGTAAATGAGAGGTGACTAGGCCATTTGTTGCAAAACAGATGGATTGATATGATAAAAAGGGGGTTGTGCCTTTGTGTGGGGATACTGCCAAGAGGAATAGGAAGAGCAGTTCCAGAAATGAGAATGCCACAATGTTCTTTTACTCCAAAACAGAGTCCTGAATTTGCCCTGTTAGAAAAATCTATCGCGGGGACTTGAGTGAAGTATTATCTAACCATCTGAGACACAGCCCTATAATTCATGGGTCATTGACACAGCAGAGAAGATCAGTTCTGTCTATTGTAGCAGCAGAGGGACTCTTAATCCATGGATTATTAACGTGGAAAATTGAAGGGGCTGTTACAGGCTTGTGGTTTATTAGACTATTGTGGATTTAGAGAGCTTTAATTTGAAGATTATGGACACAATGGAGTGCAACAGATCCCTTGACAATGTCAGTGGCAAGGCTTTTGTACCGGGAAAGCTTCTGCCTGAATTCTGGGCTTCCCCATCCCACAGGATACTGCTTAGGGAAACACTTACGGGGCTGTAATCACCTTTTGAAACTCACTGGATCAAAGCAACCCAGAAACTCAACTTCACTGAAGATAACTTTCCCTGAGCTATCTACTCTGGAAATTATTTTACTCTAGCAAGTCTTTTCTTAGCACTCGCTGTGCTCTTTTGTCTTGCAAAACTTTGATGCTCTATGTTTTGCCGGTCTGTGGACGTTTTGCAGTACCAACCACCTGAATGCTAGAGAAGGGTCAAGGAGTGAGACTTTGGACTTTCAATAGCAGTGACTTTAAGGAATATAGCTCCTCATTGTGACCTTAAAGGAACTGAGTTGACCTCAGCTTCCCCTCCACCTTGAAGGACTAACAGGAATGAGGAACTTGTGGATACAGAGATTCACAGTGAGGGTTGAATACAACCATAGTTCAAAAGAGACACAGCCTGTTATGAAAGCCTGCTAGGGAGAGTTTCTGCCCTGCCCCAGC
Source organism: Picus viridis (assembly GCA_033816785.1). Lineage (NCBI taxonomy): Eukaryota > Metazoa > Chordata > Aves > Piciformes > Picidae > Picus > Picus viridis. Next base: position 14,742,152 of record CM066592.1, on the reverse strand, counting down.
ATCATGCAGGGTACATATTCTCCTTTTATCCTCTTCTGTTCTGGAAGCAAGGAAGGCAACCAGAAATCATTATGCAAAACACTGCAGGAAGAGTTGGCCTTAGAGTGTGTTGAGACTCAGTACTGGGGTAAGTTTTCTAGCTGCAATTGTATTTGAGAATGGGAATGGTTTGCCTTTGGAGAGCATGAGCCTCTGTGACAGCAGGTGAAACATCTGCTGGGGAAGTCTTGTCAGTAACATTCTCCAATGCAGAGCAAAGGCATGAGCTGGACAACCTTCCGGTTTGGTTCTCTGATTTGTTTGCAAAGAGGAGCGAACTGTGAACAGAGCTAACAAAGTGGCTGGTTGGGTCAAGGGTCTTTACATGTCTTCTGGTGCAGATGCTCAGCTCAGGGTGTCTATGCTTGCATGGGGTGAATTTGTGGCTCTCGCATGAATAGCTGAGGGGAGCAGGGAGGTTTATTGCACTGTTGTATAGAAAAGCACAATTTGGTCATGGGACTCCTTGTTGCTGGAAGCTGAGGAAGCAAAAGCGTGAATGGGATCAAAAGGAGCTGCACGAATCCATGGGAAACAGCACGTGAATGGCTTTTGAATGATGGCTCAGACACAGCCTCAGCACAGAGGTTTATATAAATTTGGAGGATAGCAGGAGGAACAGGCTGTGCTTGTTCTCCTGTCTAGGTTCCTTCCCTGAGCTGGGTACTGCCTAATGTTTTGTTCTATTTCATTTAAAGGCCAGACTGAACTTTAGAACTTCTTAATAGAGAAAATACTAAAGGAAGAAGGCAACTATATAAAACAAAGTTGGAGAATGGGAAGAGCAAGGAAGTGGGGAGCTCTCCAGGCTCCAAAAAAGCAGCACAGAGGTGAATTAATACTCCTGTTTCTATTCCATTTATGTTGGGTCAGGAGTGACAGTCACTGTGTGATGGAGGTCACAGCAGAACATCATCCTTAAGTCAGCAAAGCTCTGTTTCTCCTGTTTGTCCTTGCTTTGCAAGAGGGGATGGTGGAGGAGAAAGCACTTCAGAGTCAGGCTCAAGAGAGTTTCTAGGAGTAGCCTTGGGCACTCAGACAGTTGCTATCCTCTGATGTTCCAATGTGTACCAAGGACTTGATTTCTACACAAAATACAGTTGTGCAGAGCCTTGATTTAAATCATTGCAAAATCAGTTGAAGTATTTCACTACCTTGAGTGACTATTTTAAATTGGAAGGTATGTAATTGCTTGAAATAAATCCCTGTTTCTCAACTACACTTAGGTTATACAGATAGCCTTGTTTATAGTTAAATAGAAAATGCTTAATAATCATTCTGGGAAGAGTTGTTTAGCACAAATAATTATTTCTTCCATGTGAATTTCCACTTCAAGTATTTACATTTCCTTGCTTTCCCTCCTTTGCCCTATTCCATTCCTTCCCCCACCAAAATTTACTTATATTTCCCAGGGAATATATGTTGTTTAGAGTAATGCAAACCAAATGATGGATTGAGTGCATTTGCAATGGCCTTTGAAAACTGTCCCAGTGTCCAGAGGCTGCTCAGTTTTATTCCTCTAAGTGTTCTGTGCTTCATGTGCAACATATCATCTACACAGCCAGGAAGTTGTACGAGATACACAGGATTCAAGCCAACAGGATAAAATCCAAGTGATCTTTTGGCCAGCTTTTGAAATGAATGGAATTTTGTGACCAAGATCTCCAGAAATGGCTATTAACTGAGTGGCCAAATGCAGATGGTCCATATGAAGTTTTCTGTGTAACTTCTCATTTGACATGTGAAAAGCTTTACAAAATGTACCAGGATTTTGAGCACTATGCTATCTCAGGAAGCACAGGAATAAGGGTCTTCTCAGAATTGCTTGGGTTTAGAAGACAGCTAGGTTTAAGTAGCTTTCAAAATATATGTAGCCCAGCTATTGAGTTAATACTCCAGCCTCACCTCTGGCTGCCCTAGCAGTGAGACATTCTGAAACTGCAGACTGTAAAACCTACTCAGTTTGAAGATGTCCTACAAATTAGAAGTTTTTGATGTTTGCATTTGTGACCTTCTGCAGACTCAAGTGCGTAGTTAGACATCAAGGTGCTCACTCTGAAGTTAAGGATATGGGCCAGGACTCTTGCTGCTGGTGGTGTGAAATACAATACCAAAACCTGAACTTGTGTGGACAGAACTCTCCAAAGGGAGGGAGAGGGCTCATATCATGTTGTACCTAAGCCCCCTCTGGCCTGCTTCACTGAGCACGCAAATCTTCCTCTTGAGCCAAAGATATCTGATTTTTGGCAAGCACAGAACGTGCAACTCTGTGAAACAGAAGCACACATTTAATGGTCATGTACTGAACACCTGCAAGAAGTTCCGAATACTTGGGTTACTCTGAAGCCCTAAACTCTAAAGCAGTGGGACTCTTTGACTTCTGCAGATGTCTCCTGGAAGTATGCAAGAAAAAGCTTTGCTTAATACTAGAAGTACTTTTTGGGTTATGAAATAGCCAAAGGTCAGAGCTTTGTTTTCTCTGGAACACAGAGCTGAGTGAACAATAGCTGAATAACTTTCTTTTGGTATTTGCAGTCACTGATTATACTCCCTCAAGATATTCTCACAATCACTTATTCTTCTACATTTGCCTAAAAAGTGGTTGGAGTTTGGTAAACAGCTGGGCTGAAAGGGGGTGTAGGAGATAAAAGTGCTGTAAAAGTGAGGTAGGTGACATCTTCTCCTGGTAAGAGAAAGACAGACATTAAGTTCTGGGAGGTCCAGACATCAGCCTCTCTGTGAGAGGGTTGTGAAACGAATATTTTGTTATTTGATTGCTAACATTCAGAGCAGAAGTACATCCTACTTATAATACTTTTGTCATCAGATGAAGCTTTCCTACTGCAGTTTAGAAAGTGGAACGGTCTTGCTCGACACTGACCTTCAGAGGGGGTTACCTTGGTCTGTTAGTTGGATCTTCCCTTCCATTGCTGTGTAAAACACTGAAACGTGTCCCCAAGGTGCAGGGGAATAATGCTGCCTGGACAACTTCACCAAATTACTTCTGCTCAGGCAACTATTCTCCTCTGCCTTGTCTCTCCTGCACAGCAAGGTCAGATGGAGAGCCATCAGGAAACTGCTGACACTAATTGAGAGTAAGCCTAGCCATTTCCCTGCCTCAGCTTGGCCAAGATGACTCTCTGTGCTGTGGAGAGCCAAGGTGGGAATTTATTCTTTCTTCAGTTGATCAAAGGCAGTCCAATTACATCCCTTTGGAGCTTCGCGTATCAGCATCGCATAACATCTCTTTCACTTAACTACTCCAGTCATTCAGTATCCATCCAAAGGAGACCTGGCAGTGCTTTCTATATTCAAGGTTTTTTTGATCAGTAGTTGTATCTGTTGTTGGTCCAGAAAATGTCATCTTTCATCTGTCCTCTCCCTCGCACGGAGCTTTTCTTTCTAAACCCAAATTTTTGTTTAAATATTTAAACGTTTACTTCTTTAAGTAGCAAACTGACTCATCCCCTATTCATGTCAATTTCACTAGACTGCTCTTCTCTGGATTTGCTTTTTGTCTCATGGCTCAGCAGATAACGTATAAATGGCCTATGAAAAAACCCTAGCAAGATGTATACTGAGGAGAAAATGTCTGGGGTTTGGGGGTGTGTGTGGGTGTTGATGGTCCTTCATATGGAAATGTTGCTTAGAAAGGTGTTGGGACTCTGATGGAAAAAATACAGCTGCTTCTCTGCATGTACTACATCCATGAGGAAAGATCTTCCATGGTCACTTGTCTTATATCAAAACCTCCCGACATTTCCTCCAGGAACCCCGAGCTCTGTGTTTATTAGTCCAATACATGGCTGTCATTTATTTCTCCAACCAAACCTCCTAGTAATTACAATCAGCAGGGTTCCCATGCTGTGCATCAGTGATGGTTAGTGAACTTGCTTCAGTAACTTCCCATGAATCATCAGTAGAGTTGACACAGCTGAAGCAGGGAAGTCAAACTACAGTTATGCAGTTTCATTGGAGGTTTTTTTTTAAGCTTGGTTTCCTAAAAGGAAGATTTCCACCAGTCACACTCTTAAGTCAGACTCTACATCTGAATGTGTTGCTAAGTTTCCTCCAAATTTGACAGGCAGCTGGATATGTCAGCAGTAGCAAGATCAGCAACTGAGGAAGGGAGAGATTAAATTTGTGCCCTTCCCCCCCCATCAGGAACAACAGTTGCCTTGTAATCTCAAGTGAATCTCCAGATCCCTCAAACTACGCATAGGAGAGGTATTCCCGTTATAGGAGATGTTCTGATTTGATTTTGTGTGTTGCTATCCAGAGACCAGCCCAACCCTGAGCCAGGAAGCCAAAGGAAACAAAGGTTTGCAGCCTCTGCTGCCTACAGATTGGCTTCTCGTTAAATGCTTTCCTAACTCCACCATCAGAGATGCAAGTCAGATTTTGAGCTTTTGTTTTAAACATACAAAGATGGATTTTCCATTAAATGCTGTGCAACTGCCCTGGGAGGTACACTTCCAGTATTTTCTTTGCTAACAACTCTTGAGCAGAGAATGGAAAAGGAACCTGAGGACAGAAGGTGAAGCAGGCTTTCTTTCGTTAGATGACAACCTGAGGACATCTCTGGTGTGGGTCACGGGTTTGTTTAAATTGACAATGCAAACATGCCAGATTCATATGATATGGTGTGATGTCTCCATGGTCCCATGACTGTGGCTGGGACATTGACATTGAGATCATAATGGTTCTCTGATTAATGTTGATAATCCAGTGAGTTTCTGCAGGGCACCAGGCCTGTTGCAAGGTGAGGAATAGACAAGGACTGTGTCTCAGCTATGTAGTTTTGGGACACCCTTGTTAGCTTAGTCTCTCAATGCTCAAAAAGGTGCTGGAGCTGAACCTCAGTTTCAGATGTGAAGTGCTCCCACAAATCTGGACTTCTCAGGCTATCAGGTAGTGATAGGACTAGGGGGAATGGAATGAAGTTGGAGGTGGGGAGATTCAGGCTAGATGTGAGAAGGAAGTTCTTCACCATGAGAGTGGTGAAGCCCTGGAATGGGTTGTCTAGGGAGGTGGTTGAGGCCCCATCCCTGGAGGTGTTTAAGACCAGGCTGGATGAGGCTCTGGCCAGCCTGATCTAGTGTGGGGTGTCCCTGCCCATGGCAGGGGGTTGGAACCAGAGGATCCTCGTGGTCCCTTCCAACCCTGACTGATACTATGATACTATGAAATCTGCACAAGCATTTATTACTGTACAAAAAGGAAATCAATGTGTAAGAAGCAATAATGCCATTATAGGCTCTAGGTAGTGTTGTCCAAGACAAGGACAATAGTAAATATTCCATAGGTCATTTCTGCCTAGTAAAGGTGAGAAGCAACACGTTCCACTTCCTGTGTTCTTTCTTTTATCTCCTTTTTTTTTCAGCTGACTTGTTAGTCAGACAACCTCACTCCCCTGATCCTTCATGATGAAGAAAAGAATTTACTGGTTTTGCCATTTTCTAAGTAGGAAGAGCCAAGGTAGGGAAATCTCCATCTGTTCAGGCAAATTAGGAGAAAAAGAGGCGCACAGAGCAATTCTGAAAATTCTCCCTAGATGTCCAACTTCCCTTGGCACCAGCCATTAAAGAAATTCCTCTAAGTTTTGTCTCTGTGTCTCTGCAAACCTAAATCCCTCTGAATGTCTAGCACTAAATCATCTACCCATGGTTACAAGAGGAATTTGGAGTATTGCAGGGAACTGATCCTTCTTCAGCAACAAAAATGGTGTTTAATTGCTGCCCTTTCCATCTCATGTGGTGTGCTCTAGAGAGTTTGCCAGCTTGAGCTGGGCACGTTTCACCTGCCAAATTCTTTAGAGAAGAAACCTCCCAAATTCTTTTGCATCAGGGATTAATGTATATCTACAAGTATTTAGAAGAGAATGTATATTTAGAAGAGCGTGTATATATGTATATGTCTCAGAACAAGAAGACACAGTCTCAAGCTGTGCCTGGGGAGGGTTAGGCTGGATGTTAGGAAGAAGTTCTTCACAGAAAGAGTGATTGGCCATTGGAATGGGCTGCCCAGGGAGGTGGTGGAGTCACCATCACTGGAAATGTTTAGGAAGAGACTGGATGGGGCACTTGGTGCCATGGTTTAGTTGATTAGATAGTGTTGGGTGATAGGCTGGACTCGATCTTGAAGGTCTTTTCCAACCTGGTTAATTCTGTATTCTGTTCTATCTAAGAACATATATGGTGTGCATATACGTACTTTAAAAACATACAGTGTGTGTGTGTACACAATACATTTACCATATCAAGAAAATAAGAAATGAGAGCTCTTCTGAGATTCCCAATTCTCCTCCAGATGAGCATTATGTCTGTTACTAGTGGCTCATGAAAACATTTGATGTGCAAGTGCTAAGTCATGCTGCATTCCTCCTCAAACTTAAAGAGGTGAGGAGAAAGTTCTTCACTGGGAGAGTCGTTTGCCATTGGAATGGGCTGCCCAGGGAGGTGGTGGAGTCACCATCCCTGGAGCTGTTCAAGAGGGGATTGGACGTGGCACTTGGTGCCATGGTTTAGTCATGAGGTCTGTGGTGACAGGTTGGACTTGATGGTCTTTGAGGTCTCTTCCAACCTTGGTGATTCTGAGATTTTGTGACAGTAAATGAGCACTAGTAAATTCTGAGTAACTTTCAACTTTTTAAACTTGCTTAGTTTTTCCAGTAAGATCTCTCCCACCAGAAGCTCAGCTGGGATGGCTTACTTGAATTTATTTTACTCAAAACAGGAACTGAGCCTTAAAACCATTATTAATAAACAGTTTAATTTTTACTGTGAGGCATCCAATGCAACTCATAAATTATTGTCCATCTAATTAAAGACACTCACCTTTCCAGCTGTTTCTCTAATCAGCTTAATCTAAAGCAAATAATTCAGCGGTGCTTTGCCAGTAATCTCAAGGACTTTGATGCAGGCAAAAGCACTTTCAGGGCTCCTTTTTTGCCCCAGGTGCTATTAGGTCCTGTTGGAGCTGATTTGCAGAGGCTCTCAGATGTGTTCAAAATTCTGGGGAATCTGCCTCTTCAACAGGTGGGGGCTGTCAAGCCTGGCCAACACAGTGGGCCCCATCTGGAATCATAGAGTCGTTTTGGTTAGAAACGAATGTTAAGACTGAGCTAAATTGTTATTTAACTCTACCAACCTGAGTCCAGAAATCAACCATGAAACTTGCTAGAGAGGCTTCAGCAGAAATAAGATGCTAGATAGAAGATCAAAGTAGCTGAAAACATCTTGGCTGGTAAAATTCACCTTACTTTCAGAGTGACCTGCATAAAAGGGAAAGTGAGTTAAACTTTGTTTACAGAGCTCTGCCAAAGACGTGTACTCTTCATCTCTGCATCTCACCTTTAGCTGACTTCTACTGACAGTTCTCATGTACTTCGGTGGCATATGTGATGTGATTCAAACAGCGGGTGAGAGGCTGCAATGTCTGCCTACAGGAGAAGCTAAGACATGTCAATAACTAGAGGTAGCCTTGGTACTAGTAGCATTGGTACTAGTGTGAAATAATACAGAACACAACCAGCCTGCTCTCTCTGGGGTCTGCTCTAGCTTTGTCAGGCCCCAGAAAGCTGCCTTGCTCCTCACTGTTTATGTGTGGGGCAAACAGAAAAGGGATGAAATGCTCATTCCACAATGTTTTCTCAAGCCGTCTCTGCTGACCAAGTAGCTGAACTTTAGTGACTGCATCATCTGTAAGGTGACATCACCACTAGTTTGCCATTAGATGACACTTCTCAGAAGAGGGATTTAATCTATCAGATAACTTCTCCAAGTAATTAAGGGAAATAATACAAACAGAGAAGCTTTGCAAGGCCAGAATTTGTTTTTACTTATGACATCTTTTGAAGCAAAGGTTAGCCATCTGCTCAGACAACTCTTTGTAGGACTAAGGTTCAAAACTGAAAGTACTGTTACTTTACCAAATAAACTGTCTACATTTAGCCTGTATCTGGGGCTAAACTAGAGCAGTTACTTTACCACCCAATGACCCTTCCTCAGCAGAGAAGGGGAATCAGGAAAAAGGGAGGAGACCTGTGGGCTGATATGATAAAAATTGATTCAATGAAGCAGCCATAATAATACCAACCTAATATAAAGGATGCAAAGTTATATTTAGCCTAGTGAATGTGCAATGGTTACAATAAATTGGAAAGCAATCCTCAGGAGCAGAATGGTAAGTGAGCCTCTCCAGGGATGGAGAGAAGCAGAAGGAGGAGGAAGAGGGCGAATTGAAGAGTGCTAATAGTAAATGTGATTGGGAGTTGTGTAGCAAGCCTGGGGGCTGTGACAAATCTGAATTGCTGCAAGAATCTGTGAGGGCTTGGATATTTGCTATTTTGTGTTAGGTTTTAATTTTCTGAATTGTCATGTTACTTACTATTGCAAGCGAGTGCTTGGGGTTTTTGCTTATTCTTTATGAACCCTGTACAAGAAAACCTTTTAGGTTGGAGAATACAGCAAGAGAAGGATGATGGCAGCCTGGAAGTCTGTCCCCAGCCCCTCTCTTCTCAAAGGTACATGATCTCCAAGCCACTTGACCTAGTTTAGGATTTTTTTTCCCCCTCTGCACCCCTCTCTAGGGGCTGTTCCTGTTGGGCAGGACCACTAAGAAAAGCCTAAAGGACTATGTTGGGACCAGGGATTTGCTTTGCAGAACATACCCTTCATACATGGCTGAAAAACTGAATCTGGTGCTGCTCCACTGAGCTGGATCCTGTATTTGTGGATTTAACCTCATTTTCTGCTGCAGGCCTCCTGGTATGGAAGAAAGCAAATTCAAGCGTGCCACTGTGTTCACTGAGGCAGCAAACTTCAGGGGGGGGGGGGGGGGGGGAAATTCCCCTCCTTCTGCAGTTCATGGTGTTCTTCTAAACTATTTATAAATAGGTCTACTGTAGCCAGTGTTTGCATTTGGACGGCTTCACTGCTCTCATTTTCAAGGCTTCTCTCAGATCTGAAAGTAAAGGTCGGGCTGACTCCCCTCATTTGAAATAAAGAGGGGAAGAAAGTTAACCCTGTAGGCAGGTGGCTCTAATGCAGCAATTCTCAGGAACATGAGCAAGTCCTCCCTCCTGTGTGTCTCTGAGCCTGCTCTCCCTTTGGCTCTGTTTTCACTTCCCTGCCCTCTTCATTAGCTGCTGACAGTTCTGATTTCCTGCATCCTTTTAAAGAGATCCCCCTGCACATCAGCTGGGATTCATGAAACGTAGAGATCTGGTAAGCTGCACAAATCACAAGCTTCTGGCCCACAGTTGCCAGAAGCTTTGGATATTTTTCAGCTGAGTTTATGCTTCACCTCCCTCCACTCTGCGGAGGAATAATATATGGCTCCATTTTCTCCAGTAAAACTTGCACCAAAACCCAACAACCATTTTGTGAAGGATTATTTTTTGCTGATTGAGAGGTGTTTGGAGATAGCTGGCATCTGATCTCATCTTAAGCCTTAAATTGCAGTAAATCCTGTATTTATTTACTTTTTGCTTCAACCAAACAGGGTATTATCCTGCTTTTGAGTTAACACTTTCAGTACTTGCCTTAGCTGAGTGCTGCATCCAAAGGTGTTAATATCTGCTCTCACTGAATAAGGAACAGCACAGGGCCACCAACTCACATATACAACAGCTAAAACGCTAAATAGGATTTTGTGGTTCATAAGACGCAGAGAATCAGAACCAGCCTGTTAAGCAGTCTTTAAGTTGTACTACATATATGCAACAACCCTTTTGCTTCTGCATGGGGTAACCAAAGAACTGGTAAAACTGTACAAGAACCTGAGGTACTGCATGGTGTATGTATGGATGCAGGATGTGATGCCTCATCCTCTTCCAGCTGTTGGCTGGGAGTAAGAAAAGTCTCGGTGGATACTTTCTTGAGGTCTCCAGCCTATATGTGAATGAAGAAAACATGGCTTTGGTGTGCCAAAATTCACTTCTGAACTGGAAAAGTGTTTGGTGTTTTTTATAAGAAGAGCACCTTACCCTCCCACATCCAGCGGACCTAGCCAGCAGCCTCCTGACTGAAATGCTACGTTTAGTTTGGGATGGGTTACTAATAAACAGAGGTTTCTAGGTGTTCTGAATGTGGGGAATGTATGTGGTAGGTTGGTACTTTATGAACCTAAACAAAGATGATTTTAAAGACTAACTATTGTTTCATTGTCCATTTAAGACTCTCTTAGATGAAATGTTTGTATAAAACAGTTGCATTGTCCCAAGCCAGTAGCTTTATTTCTGCTGTTACTAATACAGTGTTACAAAGACCCAAATGGTCTCTGTAAATGCTCTGTTCTGACTGAGCTGTGAATTGAGGCCAAGATGAACTTCACCCAGTAAGTCCTAACCGCTGAGACAAGGCACTCACCTTCAAAGAGTTATCCTTGTCAATAAGGCTAGAGATGGTCTGACCACTAACAGCTAGTTCATATGCATTTGTACTGATGTGTGTCTCTTTCACCCAGTGCTAATGTGTGCAGGTGTAATTTCTTTCAGCACAGAAGCACTACCAAATAATTGCCACTGCTGTCCCTGTTCAGCTGCTACTTGTTCTGAAAACCCCATGAACTCTAAGGGATGGTTTCTACGCAGGCAGTAGCTCTTACCCTGGCAAATAAGCATTTGTCCTCTATTTAGAAACATACTTTTCTTCCCTTCTTTGTTGTGGGGAAAATGGCATGACATTCTTCTCCCAGAATTCCTTTTCTAGTTTTCCTGTGTTTTGCACTCTCCAAATCTCTGCAATTCTCTTTGGCACAGCAATTATTATTGTACCAGCTGTAATCCTTGCAATAGGTGATCCTAAGGAAACATTGCTAGGTGTCTTGTGAAATTCCAGCACCCGTGAGCAGGGACTCCATCGCAGTTTCTATTATGGATTTCTGCTAATTTGTTTGGGTATGCACAAGGCTTTGATGCGATTTGCCTCACATGCTACAGCAAAGTGAATTGCTAAAATTATTTGCTTCTAAACTATGGTCTTTTATCTAGAGAAGTAGAGCAGGTGTTCAGGGATGGGTTTCTGCACAGAGTGCTTTTCACTTGTTTGGTGCCTCTGTTGAATGGCACAGGGTTTACTTTCATAAATCGCTGAAAAAGGCAAACTTCCAGATCATGAAAACTATCTCTGTATTTCAACAACTATTTTCCTTCTTGTAAAACAGTTCATTTTAATATATTGTCACTTCAAATTGAATTTTTCAAAGATCTATTTCAATTACACAGACTAGTCATGCATATATATATATATATATATACACACATATTCAGGGAGACCTTAAAAGCTGAATTTGCTTTGATTTCTTCCATTTACATTGATTAAATATCACATACTAAATAATTCCCATACCCATTAACATATGATTTGCTCACTAGTAATTACTTTGTCATCCTTACTTCCTCAGGCTATTTTCAACTCTAAGCCACTGTTAATCCATGACCTTAGTGCTTTTGTCTCCAGGTCTGAATTATATAAGTATTCTGGAGCGAGGATTGAAATGAACTACTCTTGGCTTTATTGCACAATTACAGTCAGCTGATTGGCTTTCCTATTTCCACTAACTAAAATAATAGAGTAAATTTAATTCCTTTGTGAAAGGATCACGAGAATTTATTTATTTTTTTTTCAATGTGGCAAGGCCAAATAAGAAACATTTCTAAGAGGAAAGCAAGCAATAATGGGGCAAAATAGAAACTGTCTGCTTTTTTGGGTGTTCAGGGCTGCTGCCAAGAGGATACAAAGATGACTGAAGCAGGAATGCACCCCTCACTCTGCAGTGGCCATTGCAAAGGTAATTGAATAAAATCCTCTGAGGGGTTTGGTTTGGTCATGGAGCTGAAATGGAAAAGTAGGTGCCTTTAAATGGCTTTTTTGTAGTGTGCCTCTTCAAACTCTTTCTCCTTCCATGAGACTGCCCAAACAGCAGAACACCTGTTGAATGTCAGGTTTCCTTTTGGATGCAGGAGCACAGCATCATATAGCGTGGTCACGTCTTGAGCAGGCTGGGGAGTTTGCTACTGCTCCTGTTCCAGGCAAGCTGTCTGATTCTTGTCTGAAATGCTACCTCTAGGCTGCCTTTGTTCAATTGCTTACTTTCATGAAAGGTTCTAATCAAAAGGCCAGACTTTTGGAAGAGTTTGCCTCCCTTGGATGATACTGGTTTCCAAGAGGCATGTAAATAAGGGGTCACATTTTCCAAAGGGAGTCCTGCCCCACCATCAGTGCTGTGAGAAATCTGCTTTGCAGCTCCCTGGCTGTATTTAGGGGGAAACATTGTTGACAGACCGAGTCAGTGGCCCAAATTCTCCTCCCTTTATCCATGTAACCACATGAAAGCTTGTGCCTCCTATCCACAGAGTGTGCATGAATAATTTGCTTGGCATGGGACTGGAGCTAGCTAGCACAATAACTATGCTTTTGTAGGCTCCATATGTCCCTTGCCTTGGAGCTTTTCAAATGATACAAAACTCTGGTACTGTGACTAAAATGAGAAAAGCCTGGGCAATGACTTCAGAAGAAGTTGGGAGGGACCTAAAGCTCATGAAAGGACTCCTTGGCTTCGGTGGTGTTGATCCAAGCCCATGAGTTCCATCCAGACCCTATGGAGATCCTGGAATGACCCCTGCAGTCTGCAGAGAAATGCAGTTTTTAATCACTGCAAAGGAGTCCCTAATCCTAAACACTTCAAACATTTCAGAAACACCAGAGTCTTTAACTGTGCTTCTCAAAATAGGCTCAAGAAATAAGTGTGCACACACATTGGCCATCCCTCTCCTCCTCTATGCACTGAACATTTTTGTTTCAGGAGAGAGTTCGGTAACGGAAGAGTAAACCTTCTGTTTACATCTATAAACAAGATAAGGTACAAATTGCTGCAATACAAACTTCCTTGCTTTGGCCCTCCTCTGACCTCAGCTATAAATGACAAGGAGCCTCCCTTCTCATAGTTGCAGGAGTTTCCAGTTTCTAGGACAAAGTTTCAACCAGCAAATGTGCTTGCAAAATCCTCTGTGTGAATCCTCCCAACTGCTGTGCTATTCATACACTGCCCTGGGGGCTCTTGGCTGTGGCAGGAGGGCCAGACACTGCTGTGCCCGCACTTGCAGGGCACTCTAGACACCTCCCACTGCCCGGTGAGGCTGGTTGCATTTGCACCTATTTCCTGAAAGCCAAGAAACAAGCTACAGACACTTCTGCTAAAGGGCTTGGAGAGAGAAGTGCACGCTTGTAACCGCATTCCAGCCTAAGTGACAGCAGGCATCTGTGTCACTGCGTCACACGCTCATGTCTTCTCCTGGAAGCTCTTTGCTGGGTCGAATAAATTGGTTGCAAAATATTTAAGATTTTGCCAAGTAAACACAAGTATAATTAGATTAAAAAGCTACTCATGCATTTTCTTATTTTTATAGATTTCAGTGGACGGGGGAGGCCGGGGGAAGATAGATCTGCTGATAAGAGCTGGTTCCTAGGCACAGGAACCTGACTCCATGGTGACCTGGGTAGATGGCCTGAAGGAAGGACACAAGAAGAGAGTTGGGGCATGAGAACAGGGTTAGGGAGCAGGACAGAAAAGTGAAAGGGACTTCTGAGCTTGAGAGCTCTGATTATAGCTCCATGAACTGAGAGATCCCACAGCCCTTTCATGTTAAAAGCTCCCAGCCACTGGGAATCCCAGTCTGGCTGCACACGCATGCCATTGAGATGATGGTGAGGTATTTCATCAGAATTTGCCAGTCTGGGATTTTCACATCCAAGTCTGTTCTGGGTGCTCAGTGGAACCTAAACTATCATGTTTGGTATCAATGTCAGACTTTAGAGCAATGCAAGGTCAAACTTTACAACACCAACACTGCACTTGCAAAAAGTCAATGACACTTGCATCTCCCCAGGCAGGACTCGGATCCCTCTCTTCCTGGAGCAGCTCAACAGAGGAGCACAAGTATATCACGTCTGGCACAGGTCACACAACTGCAGATGCCTGGAAAGAAGTGCTCAAGTCTGGCAGCATCGTAAGTTTACCTTGTTCTTACCCTGTCAGCACTAAATAGTCACCACTGGCATGTCATGAAACAGCTCTAACAGTAGTAGTTCTTACATGTTTAAGCAGTGCAGATGCTCTTCTTTTGTTCTTGTGCTGCACAGCAGATTGCAGAGGGAGGCTTGGGGATAGTTGCAAGAGAGAAGGACCATGGAGACAGTTCTTGGTCAGAGCTGTTAGGATGCTACCAAACCTGTAGAGAGGTGATGACGCTGGATCCCTTCTGATGCTCTCAGTAGAAGTATGTCATGTCAGATCTGGAAAACTGCTGACTCCTGGCCCAGAGGCCTATTTTCTATTCATAGCAGTCTTCAAAACCTTTCATGCAGTCAATTAAACACTGTTGCTCTAAACCAGATGGCTTTATATATACGTAACCAGGGCTACAAAGCCACATTCTGACTGTTCAGAGGGGTTGACAGTATCAAACAGGATAAGTATGTGTTTGTTTTAATGAGCCTAGTACTACATATCTTTTTGCAGGCAGTGGCCCTTTTGTCTCTTGGGGTGATTGGTTGACCTGTGAGTGCTGGGTGATGCAGACATAGCTCACAAGCTGCGAGGAGTCCAGGGCTTTCAGCCATGTGCCAGTACCTCCCTGTCCTGGTGTTGTATGAACACAAATGTCAACCGTGTTTGTAGATGAAATGGCTCAGATTTGGATAATTCTGTTTTGAATATGGGCTTTGAGTTACAAAGAGCTGTGGGCAGGAACCTGCTATGAAAGCAGTATAGAGAAACAATGCTGCTGCTATGTGCAAGTTTTCCCTCTCCCTGAAACAAATGCTACACTTAGCTGGCTGGTTAGCATGGAGTAACGCATTAACTGAGTGTGATAAGGCAGGGAAACTCTGCTATCAGCTCCATTTTCAGTGCTGTGTTTGTTCTGTAGTTAGCACAAAGGGGTCTTGGTCCCTTGGTAGGCCCTGTCATGTCAAAACAATGTCAGTTAAGTCAACAAATCCATTCATGTTACAGTAATGTCCAAGTCCTGCTTTCTCCCTTTAAAAATTCTGGATGGAAATGTTAGGGATATCTAAGAATTAAGCTGATAAAACAGGGGGGAAACACAGAAACAGCTGGCTCACAAACATGAGCCTGATTCCTATCATCAGCATTCAGTGATGTTATTTATATTCCAGTGTATGCAGAAAGTAGAGAGGCCTGAAAAATACGATATGTGCATCCCAACATCCATGCATCGTGGGACAGGGATTTACCTCCTTAGCAGAGCTGCCCACAGATGTGCTACCCATGTGCATGTCTACTTGGGCCTGCCATGCTCCTGTGGGTGATGAGGACCCTCATCAGGGTCATGCTTATTAGGAAGGTTCAAATCCTCTAAAGATGTCTGGCTAACAATTTCATCTGGGAAAGGAATGTCACATCCTCAAACTGGGATATATGGGGACCCTGTTTCTGGCGTCATTAGCCCCTGATAGTCTAGGTAATAGTTCCATGGTCCTTATTGTGAAGTGATCACACTTTGATTTAAAAGCAAGTTGAGTGTATAAAACCAACATTTAGATTACTGGCAGGTTGCTAGCTACCTCTTTCAGCCATACTGCTTATTCCTACCGACATCCTCATGGATCCTGTCCCAGCCCAGCCACAAAAAAAACCCAAAAAACAAAGTAAGCCTTGGTTTAAAAGTCTTGGCAGTTTTGTGGACGGAGCCATGGGTTTATGTGCTTAGCTGACAAATTAGCTGCTTACTTCAGTGACCGAAAACAGGTAAAAAGAAATATCTGCTTGTGCAATGAATAATTAATCAGTGAAAGAAAGTGCTTCAGGACAGTATCTGGGGTGAACACTGCATAAGGTTAGACTCCACAAGTCAATCTGCTACCTCTAAAGTTAGAGATTCCTGCTGGCTGTTGTCGAGGGGAACAAAAAAACCACCCAAAACCTAACCCTTCTCTAACGCTACCTGCATTTAGATACAGCCTAGGTTTTAAGCAATCACAACTGATGATCCTAACATTTGCCTCTAAAGAAATAGTCTATTGTAAATGTAAACTCACAAGATCCTTCAAGGCATACCAGCATGACTGTCTCCTAAAAATTCTTCCTAAGCCATCTGGTGCCTTATCTTTGTAGCCAAGTCATACAATAACTCTAAAAGAGGATTGTTACTGGCAGGCTTTAGTCTCAGGACTATAGATTCCCCTGGAAGTATCACAGCTAGCTCTGAACTCATCTCCAGGCAGCTCTGGCTGTGTGAATACACCACTTCTTTCTATCATGACCCAAGCCATTCAGCTATGGATCTTTGGGGAGATCCCTTCTTCGTGTGGTTTTTGAAGGGAGTGAAGGAGTTACAGGGAGAAACTGGAGACACTGTGTACTTCCAAACAGGGATTTACACTCCATTAATTCTCCCTACAGCGGCCCAGCCTGAGTGGCATGACATGAATGTGGTTACGAAGGCTGCAGCCAGCTCACATCATTCATGTAGCTCTCCCTGCACCTGCGAGGGGAACATGTGGATTCCAGCTCTGTTCCTACACCGGCTTTGCCATCCAAGATGGTATTTAGTGAATGAGACAGCAGGAAGGTTTGTAGAAGAGATGGCTGATGGAAACCACTGGGAAGGAGAGGACAACTGTTTCAGCTTTTCAGATTATCCAAAGTTTGCTCTCCCTTGGTTGCATTCCACCACTTCTGAGCCTGCTCCTTTACATCTCACACAAACTCTGTCATTTTAAAAACGCTGAATTCTTATTGTTAAGTGACATATTTTGGCAGAGCTTGACACTGAAGTTAAATAACAAAGCCAGGACTGAGCCTGCTCCTTTACATCTCACCTAAACACTGTCATTTTAAAACCACTGAATTTGTATTGTTAACTGATGTGTTTTGGCAGAGCTTGACACTGAAGTTGAGTAACAAAGCCAGGACTGCAGGCACCTAACAGCAAAGCAATGATCCAGGCAGAAGCTGGAGCAAGGGATCCTGCTTTGGCTGTGCCAAACTCCTCAGGGTGAGTGGTGACCATCATGAGAAACAGGCAGGCTGTGGCAGGGTGTATGGCTGAAAAAAAAGAATTTGCTCACTTCCCACTCATCCAGGGCAAGCACAAGTGGGGAGAGACCAACTCCCTGTCCAGATTTTTGTCACATTTCTATGCTGACTCTCCACCATTCAAGCATCCCTCATCCATTCTTTATCAATGCTGCTTTCAGAGGAAATGAGGAAACTGGGTGCAAGGGTGTAGGAGCACATGTGGGAGGGAGAGCTCCTTCCTCACATATCATCCACTCAGCAAGCTGGAAACTTGCTGGAAGCTGCATCTGCTGCATTTAAGCAGCATCTCTTATTCCTTTAGCATCAGGGAGCAATCTCACATCACTGCTCTGGTCAAGTGCACCTTCTGGCTGTAGGAATTAATTACGTGATGGCTTCAAATGAGTCAAGTGATGGAGCTACCATTAGATTACTTTCCCCCTCTCTGTGACAGTCTGTGCTGGCAATCCTCAGCTGCCCAGGCAACATTTTAAAAAGCTGTGTTTTTTGGTGCTGCACCTTAGGGAGCAGAGTCATTTTTCAAAGTTAGAGATAAATGTTTGGGTTTTTTCCAAGCTGTTAATGTAATTCTGGGTGCTCTATATGCTTGTTGTGTGGGTATTAATGAGCGTGATGTGATGCTGTACAACAGCTCCTACAAATTACAGAGGCTCCAGTTCTGTACCTCCCCAAGTGAGTGGAAGTTTCGCTGATGAATTTTGACAGGAGCTGGATTAGGCCTAAAACATTCCCAATTTTTAGCCATTGATAATTGTTTGGATGGTTTTATAATCAGTACAAACTTCCTACTACTATACAAACGCAACAAAACTCCAAAGGCTTCCCCCAGGGAGATGTCATTGCTTTTAGCCAGCTACCTTGTGACACAGTTTAGGGAAAAAGACCTTGGTATTTGTAAAGCTGCTGGGTTTGTTCCCTACTCTGATGGTTATTTGTATTGTTTTCTCTCTGGAGACAGTCTGCTATTTGTGGAAAGAATGAAAGCAACACTCCTAAAAGAGTTTTACACTTTAATGATCCCTGCACTGAAATATTTCACTATACATTTGTGCTGTGTGCAGACTTGAGAGGGAAGGCAGAACTGATCACAGGGTCCTTTGCCAAACTGACCATCTTGGTCTCTTCTTAAGGTGATGGTGATATGATAATTAGTTTATATGGCTAAAAGTACATAGCTTGAAGGGTAAAGTTTTTTTGTACCTGCTGAACTTCCAGCATTCCCAGGTTGCCTTTTGGTGTGGGATTACAGAACATCTGCTCTGTTTAGTCCTCCTAGTATTACTGGTAACGTTTTGGCAAAGGCAGCACAGCACAGACACACAAATATATAATATCAAAAGTCAAAAGAAGGGTATTCAGGTCCTCTTTGATTTACAGCCTGTCAAACACAAAAGATAAACCAACATAATGTTTACCTTGATGCCTTAATTTGCACAAAAAAAGGGAAGATACAGTAAGTGCTTCTCAGCTGCTTTAGGACCTACCCCAGATTGCTACCTGTAGGAAAAAAAAAGGGTAAGGGATAGGTCTAAAAGTGCTTGTCAAGCCAAGGGAACTGCCAGGCTGCAGAAGGCCCCAGAAGTTGGCTTCTCTGAACATGCATTTTCCACAAAAGAGATAAGAGGTGTAAGCAAAAGCAGCAGTGTGAGAATGGTCTGCGGCAATGCTAGGAGCAAGGGAGGGGTGAGCTGGAACCAGCAGTTTCAAGTGGAAACTCTCAAGGGATCATTACGTTCATCCGTGCTGACCTGAAGACAAAAATCCCACGTTTGCAGCATCTATGTGGGCTTTGCAGTTATCCCACCCAGTCCCTTGTTTCTACTCATGTATCTGTTTTCCAGGGTCAAAGTTGTTTCTAAGGCAATCCAAGGGCCAATTTCCTTGATTGTGAGTGGAGACTTGTTTGTTTTGCCCCTTTCACCTTCTGTTCCCAAATCGTGGTTCCCCACCTGGGCAAGGAGCATGGATGATGTCTGCAAGGACAGGGTTATGCTTGCATTTCCACTACACCCAGCTTGCACTTCTGGGCAGAGGGATGATGCCCACAGGATACAGCTCCCACTGCAATGTATTGGGTAGGAAGACATTTAAGGATGCACAGTTTAACCCAGGCCCAAGCTGAAGAATGTTTGGATCCTCTTTGCCTAGGTGACCTTGGATTAGTCACATCAATGTGACATCTTGGTACCCAGAGGATTGGGATGGGACTAAGAGTTGGGTTCTGCTCTGCATATCATTTTACATCTCCTTCTGCCACCAGTCCAGGTCAGACTAGAATATGGGCCCACAGGGATCAAACTGTGACAGCAGGGATAGAAGTGTTGTGCTGGTATTATTGTCAATGGCAGGTACTGCTTCTGAGCCATCTGTGGGTTGGTGGTGCAGACTCCCAGGTGACTCATGATGGCAATCACAAGCAATGCAGGGTTCAGGGCAGGGACAGAGAGCCCCATGGAGAACACAGGAGCTTAAATAGCCACTGTTGATGAATTAAACTGTATATTTAAATCCTTTTAGCCGAGATCAAAAAGAGCTGGCTTGGCACAGGTAAGTTTAAAAATTAAGCATACATCAAGAACTTGCAAGTTTCATCCCCTCCAAACAAATGTGAAAGACTTAACTTAAAAATCCATCCTTCACACAGTTCTTGAAAATGTCCTTTTATGTGGGCAAAAAAAGCTTTCTAAACTGAAAGGCAACGCAGAGCAGTATCCGTGTTAGCAGCATAGGCAGATGAGCAAGAGGCTAAAATCCAGCCACCAAGCAGTCGGCTGTTTGAAGGGAAAGAAATCTTTCACTTTCTGACTACACAGATTAGACACAAGAAGAAAATGTTTGCTGTCTTCAGTTATCTTGTGGCATTGAAGAGCAACCATCAAAGGAAAACAGTCTGCCTTCTGGGATAATCGTTGGGCGAGTGGATGCAGCAGATAAAGGATGATGACGCTTACCCAGAGAGGCCGAGCGGCAAAGAACAAAGATGAGTGACTGGGGATTTCCCTCACCTATGGGGAAAAGGAAATGGTAAGGAGGGTGAAAAGCATTGCAGAAACCACGGGAAATATGTGTTCCCCAAGTGCATTTCTGCAGCAGTGCACACTGGTTTAAAAAAAAAAAAAAAAAAAAAAAATGAAGTTTTGCTGTTGTGATCAAGTTCTCATTTTGTGGTTCACAGAGGAGGCATTTGCAGTTCAACTTCTGCACTATTTACGTAGGCAAGGTTCCCAGTGTTTTAAGGGGATTTTTCCATGGGTAGGTATGGGCTCTTGAGGGGTTACTTTTGACTGGGTGAGGACTTGGAATATGCACAATTACCATACCCTAAGTATTAATAGATCCTTCCTAACAGGAAAGCTATTTAAGATTATAGCTTAGTTTCTCCAAACTCCACATAATCTGTTTACTTATGCTAGAACTTTCCTTCTGCACTTCCTAGTCTCTAGCTGTAAAGATTCAAAATGCTGCACAGCATACAACTTTTCCATATATCAATGGAAATGGTATTCTAAGTAGGTGAAGCCATGCTCCTCGAGTGTATTTAGAGCCACTACAAAGCATCATTTGGTCCTGGGAGCACTTCAGCCTACTACCAGCTGTGCCTCGTATTGAGACCTGATCAGGCCCTCCATGGGTCAGCACCCCTCTTCTGAAAGATGGAAGGGTTTTGTTTCTTGCCTACCCTCATATCTGTACATGCCAAGGTTTTAGATCAGTGAGGGCCTGCAAAGATGCTCCCCTACAAGGCAGCCTTCATCTATTCAGCTCAGTGCCAAAAAGGATCCAGCCCACCTAAGTCAAGGTATATGCTGCTGCCTCTCACCCCATGCCAGCTTCTGAGCACTTTTGAAACCCATTCCAGAGAAAAATAAACTGTTTACCTTGTAGAAAACTAAGGGGAAAGAGTAAATAAATCTCTGGTAGGTTTTCCTGTGTCAAAGCTGAAGAGGAGCAAGTCACCTCCCACCAATCACGTGGATGCTGAGGCTGGGAGCAGTGGGATGCAGGGCACTTGTGAAATGGGAGCACTGGCTGCCCTGGGGCATTCTGCAACCCAGATAAACCGGCATCAGGCCTGTTTCCCAACACCATCCTGATGGGAGGATGAGGAGATGAGTGAAGGCTGCACCTCTCTTCCCCAGGACATTGGCAGGACTAGCTCCACGTAAGCCTCTTTCCTTCCCCTCTGACTCAGCTCTAATGCTATGCTCAGCTTTTCACTTCTTCCTCAGGCAACTCAATTTGCTGCTCTTCGCTCCTGCTTTGCTGACCAGCAGCTTGATATCGCCCAACACGCCCAACAGGCAGCACCAGCTTGCCCACGGCATTCCTGAAATATGTGTCCGCACCCACCTGAGCATGGGATACTGCCTCTCCTTCCCAAGCCATGACTTCTAGGGCAGTACCCCAAGCTCAAGCACTCTGCATCCCTCTCCCTGTGAAGTTTTAACGTTTTGGGGCACACATGGAAGCTGTGGGAACATGCTGGAAGACTGTAAGGGGATGGGTAATGTAAAGGGTGCTCCTGTCAGCCTGGTGGAGCAGCACTGCATCTCAGGGCACAGACATGACTCCTGCTGAGTTAAGTCATTTATTTGATGATGAAAACAGAGAAAGCCTTAAGAATTGGAGTGAGGAAACATGCCTAGAGGGTAGCCTGAGCTGCTATGTAATGACATTTGAAATATGGCTTAATAGGCGTGGTGGTGGGTCGATGCTTGGACTTCAAGAGATCTCTTCCAACCTTAATGATTCTGTGATGTTACAAGATTCCTCTTTGTACTCATCCAACAGCCCAACGATCAGGACACAATTCAGCGTGGGATGGGTGGGAAAGCTACGCTTTCATGCAAACCAGGAAAGGCCAGGCAAGCCAGGTGTTTGTGTTGCACCCCAGCAGGCTTTGCAGACAGAAGTTATTTTTTAAAGTTTTGTCTTGCTCCTTCTGAAGATTTTTCTCTTTGTGCATGTGCATGAGCAAAGAGTTATAAGCAATAGGAAGATGTTACTGTGCTGCCCTGTGCAGCACAAAAAGCAAATCCAGGCCAGGTTTGCTTATGAACACGTGAGTGCATGGAGACACAACCACATTTGCTTATTAGGAAAAGTTGCTCCTGGCACTGGATGATACCAACCAAAATGCATACCACTGATAAACTACCTGAAAGGATGTCGTAGTGAGGTAGGCAGTTGGTCTCTTCTCCCAAGTAACTAGCGATGAGAGCAAATGGCCTCAAGTTGTGTCGCGGGACATTCAGACCGGATATTAGGAAAAACTTTACTGAAATAGTGGTCAAGCATTGGAACAGGCTGCTCTAGGAAGTGGTGGAGTCACCATTCCTGGAAGCGTACAAAAAAACCGTGTAGACATGGCACTTTGGGGCATGGTTTAGTGGACACGGTGGTATTGGGCTGACAATTGGACTTGATCTTAGAGGTCTTTTCCAACCTTAATGATTTTATGATCCTACACACCCATAGTGGAAGCAGTGAGACATCTCTGCTCCCCAGAACAGGAGGAACATCAGGTAGCTCTTGTCTATGCTTGCACCTGCCCTAGGGTTGGATACAGTAAGAAGACTCAACACTATTGTCAGAGCCAACTGTACTTGAGGAAACTCAAGTCTGGAAGCATCCCAGCTGTGCCAAACCCCCAAAGACAATATGGGTGAGTTATCTTATTGTAAGCATTTGTGACTTAAATTACACATGGTTTATAATTGTGGGCACAATGCCATGCTGAAAGGTTCTGTTCCATTACACCTTACCTTGCATTAAAGGTGCGCTGCTTTGGGTCTCCACCAACGCAGAGATTTCTGCACTATGCTCTGCTGCACAAAGCTGCTGAGGACCACAGAGTCAGACACTGAGCTGTGCGGGTGGTGCTTTGCTTGCTTTGACTTTTATAGACATTGTACAAAATTAATAATAATTTACTGCTAATGGCTGAAGTTTGTAGGGCTCCACCAGTTAGTTTAGAAGAGCCAGAAATTGTTTAGCCTGGAGAAGAGGAGGCTCAGGGGAGACCTTCTTGCTGTCTACAACTACCTGAAGGGTGGTTGCAGCCAGGAGGGGGTTGGTCTCTTCTACCAGGCAACCAGCACCAGAACAAGAGGACACAGTCTCAAGCTGCACCAGGGGAAGTTTAGGCTCAAGGTGAGGAGAAAGTTCTTTACTGAGAGAATCAATAGCCATTGGAATGGGCTGCCCAGGAAGGTGGTGGAGTCACCCTCCCTGGAGGTGTTCAAGAGGGGATTGCACATGGCAGTTGGTGCCATGGTTTAGTGACGAGGTCTGTGGTGACAGGTTGGACTTGATGATCTTTGAGGTCTCTTCCAATCTTGGTGATTCTGTGAAGTACTGCTTTGCCCAGAAGCAGGTTCTGGGTTGGCTCTCTTATAAAGCTTTCTCTTTCTGAGAAAATATTTTATTTCTGTTCTTTGTCCCAAAAAATGAGCAATGAAAGTACAGAACTTTGAAATTTTCTATGGAATTGCAAATTGAACTTCCAACCTTTCTTTTTTTTGCCTTGCCTACAGGCTCACGTTTCATTGCATCTTTCAGGTTTGAGGAAGGGTAGAAGACAATGTGTAATTACATTTAGTTCTAAAAGATGTCTTAGGTTTTTATACAAAACTTCCAAATTGTACAAATAAACAAACAGAGAGAAGGAAATAACCTTCCTTTCCCATCAGGCTGCCTGAAAACAGCACAGCACAAAAATAACCCTAAAGAAAAGTTGCTTTAAATGCCTCATATCTGAGAAATGCAGAAGAAAGCAGCTGCTACACAAAGTGTCACATGGGGGATTCTTTGATAGTTGGTCCACTGCTCCGAGCTGTCTTGGGAAGAAAAAAAAAGAGGCAAAACATCAATTATGTAAGAAAACTCTGCTCTCCTGCGGGTGAGTGACAAAGTGGCTCTTCCCCCGGGACCTGGCAGATCAGGCAGCCGCCGGTGCCACTTCACGTTTTTACAGCCCTTTGCCAAGGAGCCGGCAGGGAGCCGCTGCGGCCGGGGTGCGGGGTCGCAGCTCGCTCCCCCCACCCCCGCCCGTCCCGTCCAGCCCCACGAAGGGCTTTTCTTGGCGAAAACCTGCGATTCTGGCGTTCTTCGGGAATGAAAGAAAGTGACATGTTGGAAGTGGAAGGGGGAGGAGGAGGAAGGGCTGTCCCTAGAAGGCGCGCGCGAAGCCCGCCCTGCAGCACTATGGAACCCGCCCCCTTAAATGGGCTCCGGGAGCGCCCCGTCCACCAGCCCGACGGGGGGAGAGGCGGAAAGCGAAGGAGAGCAGGCAGGCGGGCGGCCGGCTCCCCTTGTCCCGGCCCGTCCGTCCCGGCCCGTCCGCCCCCTGCGCACCATGCGCGGCCGCCGTCGCCCCGCGCCCCGCCGGCCCGCCCGCCCCTAACGCCGCCCGGCTCCGGCGCCTTCCCCGGCAGCGCACCGGGGGCGGGGAGGGGGGGAAAGGGGGCGAGGGGAAAAAAAAGGAAAAAGAAAAAACAAAACAAAACAAAACAAAAACCCAAAAACCAAAACACAAGAAGGGAAAGGGAGGAAAAAGGAGGAAAAGAGCCCGAGGAAAGCGGGGGAAGGCGGCTCTCCTCTGAGGACAGCGCGCAGCACCATGCAGCTGGCGCCGCTGGCGCTGGCACTCACCACGCTCTTCATCGACGGCTTGAGGACAGGAGCGAGAAGGCAGAAGCTGCACCCCAGACAAGGTAAATGGGGTGCTCGGGGAGAGGGGGTAGAAGGGAGGTACAGCTGGAGGGGTGCTGGGTTCGGCCTCCCCGCTCAGAGGCGTGCGCTTCTCTTGCAGTCAAGATGCTGGAGAAGCTCAGCGAGTACGAGATCGTGACTCCTACCCGGGTGAATGAGTTCGGCGAGCCCTTCCCCACCGATGTCCACTTCAGGCGGCGGCGGCGGAGCACCAGCGCTGCCCCCGACGCCTGGACGGCCGCCTCCCCCGCCTCCCCTAAGGCTCACTACAGGCTCTCCGCCTTCGGACAGCAGTTCCTCTTCAACCTGACGGCCAGTTCGGCCTTCATCGCCCCTCTCTTCACCGTCAGCCTCCTGGGAGAACCCGCCGCAGACCAGCGGCGCCTGTACGCCGAGGCGGCCGACGCCGACGTGAAGCACTGCTTTTACCGGGGTCACGTCAACGCCCACCCGCGGCACACCGCCGTCATCAGCCTCTGCTCCGGGATGGTGAGACCCCCACGTCTCCTCTCCCGGCTCCGACCCCACCGGGCGCCCAGCGGCGGCGCGCCGGGGCGGAAGCACGGAGGAGGCGGAGCAGGGGGAGAAGGGTGGGCAGAGGAATGGAGACGGCCCCTTATCCCCGCCCCCGGCTGGGCTGGCGTCTGTGGCTCGTCCCAGTCAGGGATTTCTACTAGCTCGGTTTTGGTTTTGGGTCGGGTTCCGGCGTCGGGATGAACCTCGGCTCCTGCGCCGAAGTTTTGGGTGAAAACCTGCCACCCAGTGGCACCCCGAGGGGAGATCAGCAAGCGCAGCTCCCCAGACGTGCACCTTCCTGCCCCCGAGGTGCCGACGAGGGCTGTGAAGGGATGTCTGGGGGCTCCCCAGCTGACCCTGCAGCCCGGGGCAGGGGCACGGCCCGACGAGGACTGAAGGCAGCACCTCCTGTCGTCCTGCTGCCCTCCGCTGCAGAGGGATATCGGCAAAAGGATGAGCAGGGCTGACCTGTCCAGCTGCCCTAGAACCTGCCAACATCCCGGGTGCCTGTTCTAGGTGCAGCCAGGGGGCCTCTGCTGGCTTTCTTCTGGTCCAGGTACTTCCCTGGGTGAGCGGTCCCCAGGCTGGTGCACGTGTGTGTGACCGGGCATGCCTCCCTCCCGTATGTCGTACATCCCAATTGAGGATGGCTGCAGGATGGTTTTTTATCTTGGATATCATTTATTTACCCACCATATCCCTGCATTCCTAGTCACGTGCTGCTAGGAGTGTTGGTCTCTTCTCATGAGCAGGGTTTTCACTGGCTGGATACCTTCCTCCTTACACATGGGTTTAAAGCCTGTCTTGGGATGAGCTGCTCTCCCAGTAGCCCAAGGCTGCACTGAGGCCTCCAGCATGTTGCCGCATCATCTCCTCTCAGGCAGGAGTGGCTTGGCGAATGTCACTGGTATAGAAACAGGGTTTGAGAGACACGTCTCTCTCATGCTCCCTGCCTACAGATTAATAATTTGCTTTCTGTAAATTCCAGTGGGTGCAAGCTCTGTGACAGGGCTGGAGATCCAGCTTGTTCCTTCATAGGGGTTGCTGCAGAACAGGGCACTTGCACACCTCCCTCATTAAGGACTTATTTTGTGGGGTACTCCTGTTCCATGGTTTGTCATTGCCCAAAGCTGATTGCCTGTTCCTCTCTGGTCCCTCTCAGCTAGGCACATTCAAGTCTGATGATGGGGACTATTTCGTAGAGCCGCTGCTATCGCTTGAAGAACAGGAGTATGAAGAAGAGCACAATAAACCGCATCTAGTCTACCGCCACCGGACATCTCCAACCAACTCTTCAAGGGACAGGCAGACTTGTGATACTCCAGGTACTCCTTTTGTTACTACCCTTGATGGCTTGGTACTCAATGAAAGGGAACTAGTTTGCAGTAAAGATCTAGTAGGTTTGCATGGGGGCAGAAGGGATGCAAAGATGAGGGACCCCTCTAGAACTGGTCACAGGCGCACTAGGGCCAGGCTAGTGGTTCTACTACTGTCCTGGAGAGATGTGGTGTGCCTGTGCTTTCTAGTAGTCAGTTATGAGGAAGTTTTGGTCAGGAAAACTTATGGTTCCCATTTTATCCTGGCTGTAAGGCTGACTTTCCTGAAATATCCCATGAGCCTTTAAATTTTCTGTCTAACCTCATCTATGTGTAGTTCTTTACCATTCTAATCTGATAGACAGTCTGTCTGAAATTCTGGTTTTATCCTTTAAGTGGCATCCTTCTGTCTTGGTCTCACTGTGCTCCAGGTCTCTCTTCCCCAAATCTAGTTCTGAGTTTCAATGTCTTATTTCTTTCTAGTTAGTGGAAATGAGAAGGTCCTAATGTCAACCCTGACAGTTCTTCCCTTACCACTCACTTTTACATGATTCATTTTCAAAGGTTTTTTTCCCTTGTGGCCCTTTCTCCACCAGCACCATCTCCCTGACCTCTTTGCTCCCTCATTCTAGTCTTTGCACATATGAAAGAGCATAAGCCTTTTTATCTCCCCTTCATGTGCCTTGGTGAGCAATAGCCTTGCTCCTACTGTCCCTATTATCTGTGGTGGCCTCCTGCTGCTCTCTGCTTCGTTGACTTCCTGATTTTCGCAACTAATCCTCTCCTTTGGCAGCAAATACTTAAGTTCTCTCTGAAGAAGCTTATTCCTTCAGTCTTCTGTTTCACCTGCTGGTTTGACCCCTTCCTTTGGCCTGTAGCTAGATCTACAGGAGCTTTAAAGCCTAAACAGAGTGGACTGGCTTCCCCTGCATGGGCTGCAAGCTGCTCATGTGCTGCAAAGTAGGTGGGGTTGCTCAGAGACTAAAGGTAGCACAGGAGAAGAAGCATGGTGCCAAACTTAGACTGCATTTAGCAGACATGATTCGTTTGGCACCCATGATTGTGGATTGTGGCTGTGCTATTGAGCTGTCAAGTCTATACAGCTTGTACTGACCATGCTAAGTCAGAAGATGCTCTGGTTTTCTGTAACCAGTCAGACCTGATGCACTAGCAACATGTGTTTCTTCTAGAGACACATGAATACATGTCCACATGCAAACATACCTGCTGGGGCACAATGGTACCTCTCACAAGGCTGTCATTGTTTGTTCTTCCAAGGGTTACTGCTGGACTATGCCATTCTGGTTTCTCTCTTCCAGCTGTTTCTGCTCCCTTTGAGATCAGATGCAGGAGACTCAGAACAGTTGGAAAGAAACATGGAATCTGGCACATTGCATCAGTAGCCCTTGGAGGAATGGAGCAGCAGATCACAGGACTCATTGAATCAAAGGTAGCTGGGAGGATTCTGACTTTTGCTTGTGGTCTTTTCTGTCTGCTGTTATACTAGTTTGACATATTTCACTCACTCTGTCATAGCTTCTGTTTAGGGTATTATTCTTCTGAATCATGATTCAGAAGAATAATATTTCATCTGTGATATTACCAACATAGTGTATATCTCTCCTTTTGTGAAACGTGCTTTGCTTCATGTCTTTGTTTCCTTGCTCTCCTCATTTGCTTTGCATAGTGGAGGGGAAGGTTCAATGCAAGCTTAAGTGTTTCACATAGGTGTGACAATCTTTCTGTTGTCCTCCCTCTCACTTTTACTGTTATCCAAGTTCTGAAAACGAATGATGCTTTGGTCATCCATGTGTGGTGGTCTTGGTCATTTCATTGAAGGAGTAAGTACAGGCTGTCTTGGGCTATGCTGAACCATGGTGTTCCCCTTGGGGTTATGTTTGGTGGAGAGAAAGTATCTACCATATCTTTGGAGCAAAGAGGAAAGCACAAAATCTAGCAGCACTAGTTTAGGACAGGGTGCATCTGTCACTGAGAAGAGAAGAAGGGTTTTGTAACAATTTGGGAGTTAGAGCTGTAGGCCGTTGTATGAATCCAGTGTTTTGTCAGAAGGATGTATGAAGGGATGTGCTTGTATTGCAGGCTTCTGGCAGGGATTGAAATTTGCTCAAAGAGGAAATTCCTGCATGAGAAATCCTAAGTACCTGCCCTTCAGTGAGCAATGGAGCCCACACTGCTGGGCAGTGGTGCCATTAAGAATGGCTTTCTGGTAGTCCTCTTCCTGGAAATGATTAATAAGGAGTATACTGGTGTGCCCTTGTCATGATGATGTAATTATAGACCCTTTGCAGTATCCAGGAAAAGCTCCCTTGTGAGTTTACTGACACTTTGAGTAAAAGCTTTCATTTCCAGCGGTCTCTCTGGTGTTACTTTTAGTTTTCAGCATCCTCAGGTCAGCTTAGAAAAGCAGGCGTTTGATTTTGTTAAGTTTTCATGAGCAGTTTGTGATAACGTCTTTAGGTCCTCTGACACACGAGGCACTCTGCAGATGTTCTGAAAAAAAAGATTCTCCTCTGAGCACTGATGGATATCGAATGCAACCTGTGCTCTGCGTATGAACTTTCATAGCACCGGGGTCTCCTGGCAATGTGCTTCAGCTGTCTGGCGTATAGCTCAGCTGCCTCAATAAAAACTTCTGACAAAGTTTTCCTTGGGGTAACAGGTTAATGTAGTTTCAGTCGTAGGAAATGGTGCAATTTCTCCTCCTTCCCTTCTTTTAGTTAGTGCCATGAATCAATTTGTCATCTGGTCGAGGATCTGGCAGAGCAATTAGTTGTATTTTACTGAATAGCCCTGACGGGATGAAGACTTGACCAGGCTGACAGTGTGATGCAGTGCCGCTACCACCCATCGCTTCACGATAGCAAGCTCTTCCTATCCAGATTATTAAATATCCGCCTTTTTGAGGTGGAGGAGGAAGAGAAAAGAAATTCTGATCCTAAAAAAGGAAAAAAAAAGGAAATGGCTCATTGCAGAGCTGGAGCATGGAGCTTTCCTGCGCCCTGTGGAGGAACAATCTGACGCTGATGATAAAAGGCGAGTAGCTGCATCCTGCGGCACCATGTGGAGGCCAGCAGCAGCTCCTGTCCAGTCTAACTTCTTGCCAAAAGCAGACCAGTGAGCCCTACCCACTGTTTTCCATGTGAAACCCCAAAGGGGTGGTCTTGCAGAGAGATGTCCAGCCCCAGATGCCAAGAGAATGTGGCCCATGGCTGTCACCTGACTAAACTACTTTGGGCCACCTCTTGGTCTGTGTCTTGTCCCTTTTTGCTGCCTCTTCTCTCTCTTATGTTCCCCACATTTTTTGTCATTGATATGTCTGAATGTATATTTTGGTTGTTGGCTGTTGTGGAGCTCTCCTCTTCCAGTTTTGTTGAGTGATAGCTTTATCCTGTATTTTAGTGAATCTTACACAATCTTTCTGCCTGTTGGCCACACCTTGTTCTGACACCATAATTGCCCTGTGGCCATGAGTATAAATGCAGGAGCTGGGCTTTCTCTGCACTTCTGCATGCTCAGCTAGTTCATTGCTCCAAAACTTGCAAATTCTTTGCAGGTTTCACTGTGACCCTAGTGCAGAACTCCTGAATGAACTCTCTTGGGAAGCTCCTTCTTTGTTCCCTCTTCATTCACTTTCCTGCTCTCCTGATCTGTGCTTTGTTTCCTTCCCATCTAGTTAAATTTCTCCCTGTTCTTGCCTTGTTTTTCGTAATTCTTTAAGTAAAGACCCAGCTGTGACTGAAATGAATAAATCAGGGACAGAATATATAGCAAGCACTAGCTGTTCCCATGATGTGTTGCTGCTCAGCCTTGCCCATCCTGAGGCTGGTGTTAGGATGTGGGCTCTGGAGCTGCATGTGAGGATCTTGTACAACGTCCTGGCTCCTTAATGAGAGTGCTTAAAGCAGGAATATCCACCACAGGAAAAACTCCTGCAGAAGCTGCAGCAGCACTCTGACGGTGCCAAACTAGTAGGAAGATGATTAGAGCTTTTTCTTTTTCTGGAGGAGAGCCAAGGGGCTGTAGCCAGCAAAGAGGCCTTCCAGCAGTCTGTGCTGAAATGGTGAGATTCTGAAAGTGGGCTCAGATGAGTGCAGGACAGAGCAGCTCTTACCTGTATGGAGCTGGCTGTGCCCCACCCACAGAGATGGGGAAGCCCAGAAACCCAGTTGGTGAGGTTGCTTTCCAAAAACCACCAAGGATTATCAGCGCTGGGCACAGCCTGGAGGCTTAGCACATCAATGGATGCAAAAGGGTCTCAAATTTGCAACTGGGTATTTAATTGCAAGGTGTTAAAAGTAGTTTGACTGTGCAGGAGGCAACACGTGCTCAGCAGCTCCATAAAGGCAAGGCCCATGTGCTCATCCAGGCGAGAAGGAGAAAAGAAGCTCCATGTGTGTAAGTTGGATTGAGAAGGTTGCTATAAAAGCACAAGACAAATCAGCAGTGTGAACCAAGTCTTGCTGCTAAGCTAGCATGACACAGACACAATCAGTAATATGTCACTGATTTTTCGGTTGCATTAATGAACAGTTTGTAATAGATTATCCTTTCATAGTAACTTTAACAACCCTTCCCACTGAACGTGACACTGGGGAGCCACCAGAGCAGAGCCCTGTGTCTTGAGCAAGCAAATGCCTGGTTCTGCCAGCTTGATGACTGTGGTCTTGTTTCTGTACAATCGTTAGCACCAGCGTACTCAGCCCTTACAGATGGTTGTCACCTTCCTCCCAATGCCATCCAGTTGCATGGGAAGTCATTGGTGAACCCAAGGCACAAGCAGGAGAGGATCCTGCCACTGTATTTCCATGTGCTTGGGAAAGGGTGGCCAGGTTGAGGCTGCCACAGTGTGTGTTTGTTAATGCGTCTTGTGACCAGGGAGGTGACCTGGGGAAGATGTGTGTGGGGTCTGGCACCATTACTAAATCCTGACTTTGTCCCTTTCCATGTAACAAGGTCTCTTGTTGGCACAGGTGGGCGATGAGCCTGAGCTGTAGTTTGAGTTGTTAGGTGGGGAATGGGGCCAAAAAGGCCAGAAGTGGAAAACTTCATACTAGTTCTCCAGACAATTTATATGTGCTGTATTGTTAATTTATAACAGTTTTGTGGCAGAAATTTCGAATGCCTTTTCCACAGAACTCAATGTATGTAGTCTTGTGAGTGGTCCATGGTGAAATCCCAGAGCCTTTGCAGTAAAGCTGTTGATTCAGAGCCCTTTTGTATTTTTGCTGTTTCTTTTGGACTGTTTGTCATGCCTCCAACTGTGACCTTATTTTGGCTTTCAATTCCTTCATCCAACAGAATTTCACATTCTTGGTGTCTGATTTCCAGGCAGGTCTTCAGGCAAATTCTGCACTGCTGGGTCTCGCATAACTGTGGGGTTGCAGAATATCTACAGGGAGGTTTTCCTAAGCCTTTGCTTCCAGATTGAACAATCCTTGAGCTCTTTCAAAAGTCTGTTTAAGCTGTCAGCTTTGCTTTTGGCCTCAGGGTAAAACATTGACTTGGTTCTTTCCATCAGAGAAGTTTCTCATCTTAAGGAAGTGAATTGTAATTTTTAGTCAGATAGTAATTATTCCAGGTTTCCTTCCCTCCCAAAAACCACAAGTGAGAGAATGGCGTCACAAGCCCCAT
This sequence comes from Picus viridis, assembly GCA_033816785.1. Taxonomy (NCBI): domain Eukaryota; kingdom Metazoa; phylum Chordata; class Aves; order Piciformes; family Picidae; genus Picus; species Picus viridis. The sequence goes on along the minus strand of CM066592.1, from coordinate 14,709,849 downwards.
ATGCTAATGTGATTAATTCTATTTCTGGTTTCCTATTGAGGTAATAGTGCAGTAACAGCCAGCCAGCACTTGGTCAAATGGACCTGGGATGACAAACACAAGTTTTTCCCATACTGACCTGGGAAAGGGATCAAGCTGGTAATGTTTGTGTTGTCACTGTGATGTTGGCAAGTGAGATAAGGTATTAGATTGACTTCAGCTAAAAAATGTGGTTGTAGACAGATCCCATAAATGTGGCTTGCTTTGAAAATTTCTGCATGTCAGTTATAAGCAAGGTGCATGCAATTTGCTGCTGTTACCCTCAGTATTGACAATGTATCAAACATCCTAATGGTGGAAGACCAAGATTGTGACTGAACAAATTATTATTCATTGGTTATTGTTTGGCAGCTTAGATGTGGTAAGTGAGCAGAGTTTAGTTATTCTCCTGGAATCAAAATGGATGTGCTTGCAATGTTGCATCTACTTACACATCATCTATGTGGACATCTGCTGAAGAAGGGCAGGTGGGAGAAGTAAGGAGGTACCAGTTTGGTACTTTCCATCTCTATCTCATGGCACACCCTACTGAAAAGAAACTGACTAATATGTGTCTTCTGCTCCCACATGCCTGTGTTGTTATTACCAGCCTCCCTGTGCCTAATTGTTAAGCAACATTTTTTTGGCTTTCTAATGGGATATTTTTTCTCATCTTTTACTGAGTGTCAGTTCAAAGTTGTGGCAATGTCAGTCTTGTTCTTGTTGGCATGGCACCTCACAGGTATCACTAGACAAGAGCATGGGTAATGCGTTGGTGCTCTTTGCTCTTGTAACTGTTATGCATTGAAAGTTGTGTTAAGAGCAAGCAAACAAGCACAGGACTTTGGGTGCTCAGGTGGTTTGCAGGGCAGGCAGAAAGTTCAGCAGGTACAACCTCTAGAGCATATAGGTTTGATTAGCCCAGGCAGCTCAAAAAGTAGCAGCTCTGGCTGTTTTGTTGATATGCTGAAGTGCTACCAGGGTATATCAAGTGTGCCTGTGGTATGTTCATACCACATCCTGGCTCAGATAGGTGTCTACACATAGACAAAACACTGGGATGTACTTCAGCAAACTGCCCAGCCCTGTGCAGTAGTTTTCAGGGTGGCTTTCAAGGGCATTGTGCCACAGTTTTTTAGTCATTCTGCAGGGCAAGTTTATTTTCCTTCCTGAACACAATGGATATGGAACTGGCACCAGTGATTTTTCATCATTGTAACTTTCTTCTGGCCATAGCTGACACCAGATTTCTACCAGATCAGTGGTGCTTTTGTGCCTCGCAGTTGGAAGGTGCAGTTACTCATCTGGTTTTTGTTTGTAAGATGATCTTGAATCATTTTCTGCATCATACTCAGGACACGTGTTACTATCTGCTTTCTTAAAGAGGCAATTTATTGTTTTCTTCATTAATCTAGTTTCTGTCTACTGTGCAAAATTAATAGCTTTCACATACAACTTTTTACCTTAGGCAGAAAAAACCTCTTTAAAGCCAGAATGCATTCTCACATACATCATCAGGAGAGGAAGTGTCTATGAGTATGTGTGGTCTTTGGTGTTTGCATGCTATAAAGCCAGAGGCTATTTTCTCCCTAAGGGAAGATGATTGGTGCTACCTGTAAGTCCATGGTTCTCAAGTGTTCTGGTTCAAGAAGCAGGAAGAAAGCAAGATCACCTCAAAACATATAGGTAGGCTCAGCATCACCTTGAGATTTGGCATCTCCAAGGATGGAGTCTCCATAGGCAAAGCCACCACTCTATAGCACTGCTTGCTGGCCTTCTCCCAGGCTCTGCTGACTTCAGCAGCAGGTGCTCCTGAGCATGGAACTTTCTGAGGATCTGAACATCGCTCTAGTTGGGCATCTAGGAGGCTATTTAGTGACATGTGTGTGCAAAATTCAAAGGATGAAGGCAAGAAAATTAACAAGCAGATGTGCCTAGATCCTGAGAGATGATGATCTGTTCATGCAAATCACAGTATCACAGTATGACTAAGGTTGGAAGAGACCTCGAAGATCATCGAGTCCAACCTGTAACCACAGACCTCACGACTAGACCATGGCACTAAGTGCCACATCCAGTCCCCTCTTGAACACCTCCAGGGACGGCGACTCCACCACCTCCCCGGGCAGCCCATTCCAATGGCGAATGACTCGGTGAAGAACTTTCTCCTCATCTCGAGCCTAAACTTCCCCTGGCGCAGCTTGAGACTGTGTTTCTCTTAGTACAAAAGAAACATTTTTGTAGAAGCCAAATATTTTGATTCTCCTGGAGCAGTTTGGGAGGGAAACTTCTGAGCCCAGACTGCTTCCTAATTCAAAAGGAAGTGTGAACAACGAAGTGAAAATTAAAGCTTGCCTCTTTTGTATTGCTCTAATAGCAACACTTGTGAAAAGTCTGATATTTTATTTCATTTTCAGTAGTCCCAACCTTGTATGTTTGATCTATGCAATTTTGTCCCAATCTTACTGATGAGGGTTGAAACTCCAGTTGGCCTGTCTGTTAATTGGGTTCGGATTAATTTGCATTTGAACACTTTCTGGTTTGCAGATTAGAAAAATTGAGCAAAATTTCATTTTCACCCTCAGTGCAGAATAGCTTTCTTTTTTGATCCTGGGTGGCTCAGATCCTTAATTTCCCGGACAATGTAGCTCATTGATCTTGCCTCTATCAATAAAGCTTGTTTTCCTTTTCTAGCTACAGCAGCAGCTCCAATTGCACAGTCAAGGAGCTATCCAGAGCAGAATTTGTCCTGCTCATAGGACTGGTCATCTCAGTGTGAAACAGAGCAAGGCAATTTCTGCTCAACTGTTAAACTACTATCCCTGGCAGGGTGCTGATCTCTTCTCTCAAGTACCTAGAAATAGGACAAGAGGAAATAGCCTCAAGTTGCACCAGGGGAGGTTTAGATTTTGTATTAGGAAAACATTTCTTTACTGAAAGAGTGGTCAGGCATTAAACAAGCAATTGCATGGGGAGGTGGTAGAATCACCAACCCTACAAGCATTCAAAAACAGTGCAGACATGTCATTTTGGAACATGGTTTGGTGTTCATGGTAGTGTTGATTTGATGGTTGGGCTTGATGATCTTAGAGGTCTTTTTCAGCCTTAGTTATTCCGTGATTCTTTGGGTTAAAAATCCTATGTCATGCATTCAGAACAGGTATGACAGTAAGTTGGTTTGAAAGGACTATGCTCCTTTTCTAGCAGGGAGAGGTTGTTAATGTTACTAACTTGAGAAATGGATTATTTTTCTTCCCTCTCTGGCTTCTCTGTCTTTTACATCTGTGGGGTTTTCTCCCTCTGCTATGGGCAACTGTTGTAAATTTGGAGCTGAACTGGAATTGCTTGCATTGGCTTATTTAATTGTGCAAATTACTTTCTATTCCAAGGACAAGTTAATGTAGAAATAGAAAGGATTAGATCTGTTGAGATAAGCGATCACTCTTCATTTTTTATTTTAGCATAGCAATAGCTACTATTTCAAAAGCAGTCCCTGGCTTTGTCCTGTCACCTGTTCATGCAGGCAAAGTGCTCACATAGAACTAGAGTCTCCCTTGTCCTCTCTCTCAAAGTAGATCTGAAGTCCATTAATAAGCAGGAATCATCCATAAGTCAGCTCAGTGGGCTCTGAGCTGAGGCTTCTTGGGCAGGCAAAACTAATGGCATGGGTGGGAGGATGCCAACATCCCTGTCACAGGACTGGATCTCCTTTTTTCTGCAAATTAAAGAAAACCCTTCCAGTTGCTGCCCTGTGTAGGTACATGTTTTTGTAGTCATTTGTAGAGATTGACAACTTGCCAAGCAAACCATTTTCCATCCTGGTTTCTCTTAATGTGTTAACACAATGGATGAGGATAAAAAAGCAAAAGCAGGTGGAAAATTATCACACCCTTTTTTGGTGTTGTGTGTGGCAATAGGAAGCTGTCGCTGTAAAATTGCAGTTTTCTTTTGTAAAGTGAGATTTTTCACTTCTGCTTGATTAAATCAGTGTGCTGCACCATTCAGAGGGGACTTTTCTGTTGCGGCCATCGTAACAGGGCGAGGTATCAACAGCATCAGGCACAAGGAGTACTGGCGGTGCCTGTAGGTAACTCCCATTAGCGCTGGTGGGGTTTTATGCATGAACTGAGAGCAGTGCACAGCCATTAGTGTTTAATTTTTTACAGGTGACTGTGCCCCATCTCTGAGTGTAGTTATATGCAAGACAGGTGGGTGAAGATAACAGTTCACTACTAGCAACATCCAAGAGTGGCTTTCCATACAATGCATCCCCCTAGCTTGTGCTTGGTTTTACCGTAACTAGGCTGGCAAACATACTACACGTGACTTGTCCAAATAGCCTGCTGGACTTGTTGGAGTGACTTCATACCTGGAAAAAAAGTGTGTTGGTTTTTGAAGGAGTGAGGTGGCTGACTTGAATGTGTGCTGGATGAGGGAAGGACACTGTGCTGACACTTGACAGTGTTACTTAATGATTGAATCTTAAGGATATTTTTTTTTCCAACCTATGAGTCTATGGCACTGTGTCAGATCTCTGCAATAGACAGCAAGGTAGTTTTTCTTCTGTGCTGGGTATATATGGTTGTGTCGAGCTCTGCTTCTCCTGTGTGGTGAGTCAGGCTGGGGAGTCTCAAAGTCAGACTTAGTATTTCATGTGGACCTCTTTGTTTTGGGTGGAGGTTTTTTGAGCAATTGGCACTAGCTTCAGGATTTCGGTGCAAGCCTAGCAAATATCAATGAATTCCTTTTAAACACTTGCTGTGTAACAGGTGTCTCTGCAAAGAATCCTTTACATTTTCTCCTTCTTTTGCCGTTGAACTTCCCCCTGCCAGACTGGCTGCAGGATCCATTCAGGGCCTGTGAAGCCACAGTGGCCTTCCCACCACAGCCTTACTTTTGGCCTCACTCATTCCCTGTTGAGCATCTCCCTATCCTTAACATATTTTTCCTTGAGCATTCACTTCTTTTGGAAGTTAGTTGTTTAAAAGGGACATTTAAGTGCCTGGCTGAGGGTGCAGAGAGGATGGGAACTGGCTTCAAGGGTTGAGGTTAGCACTTTCTCCGCAGTCTGGTCGTCTTCTCACCTTTAAGTTATTTGTATGCGTAGTTGGCTTCCTGCACTGATTGGCACTGAACACGTCGGGATAATGTCACAGTTGTCCATGAAGCCATGCCAGCATGAGAGCACAACCTTGCCAACACAAGGGCATTGATTAGTGCAGAGGAACTAGGGCAATCCAATTATAACTGCAAATGCCATTGGCTTTCTCAAATTCTTACTCAAATAACTGCAGACTCTCTGCTGTATTAAGGTGGTCTGGACTACAGTGAGGAAGGGGAGTTTGTAGTACTTAGGTAGTGCAAAGTAAATGGGAATTCATTCTTAAATACTCTATTGCCTGTTTACACACATGGCAGAAGTGTAGGGTTTTTTCAGATAGGTAGAAGCTGGGTGACCTCCTTTGCCTGCCTTGGTATTAGAGAATGTGTTTGATATTTCTTTTTTGGAAATTATTACAAAATATCCTAAAAGGAAACTGCGCAGGAAAAATAGCCAAGAAGTTTCCTATCTTTCAATCTTGTTTGAACATTGAATATTCCTTTGTTCCCTAATATTATGCTTCCTCTAACCTACTCAGTGGGTCAGATAAGGAAATGTGATATTTTTCAGCACCATGACGAAATTAAACTAAAGCTACAAAGAGCGTGAGGGTTGTAGCCTCGAGTCTTAGATGAGTAGTTCAGATCTGGCTTTATATTAAATGCAGAAGTGAACAGTCTCTCATGGATGAATCACATTCAATTAGCTACTTCCTATGATGAACTGATTAAAAATTAAGTGGCATCTAATAAGACTGATTTTTTCCTCTTACATTTAAATAATGCTATAATTACATACTAATCAGATGGTAAATCTTAATTGTACAAGTTCCATATGTTTTATTTGCCTGTTCTCCCTCCTCACTTTGTCGTCTTTGTATCAGCATGGAGTATATTTTCAGGCTGCTTTTATGTTTGGCCTAATTGAATATCAAAAGCAGTATATGTGAAACTTCCTGAATTCTATTCTTTAGCCAGTGGCAGCTGTGCTATTAGATGACCTTTACCATTCCCGTAGCACAGAATAATAAAGGGAGGGGGGAACTGAAGCCCAGCCGTGTTATTGTTAGAGACAGAAATAAATCATATATAATTGCTTTGCTATGAAGGCCAAATCCTGCCGTCCTTCATGCCTGAGTTAGAAATACAGGATTTGGACCTTTGTTTCCTGTGGTTTCCTGGCCACCTTGGACGTGCCCAGAATCCTCACGCTGCCACTGCGGTGGCTAATTACCATCACTGGGCTCACATCGCGTTACACTGCACTGCAGCTCAGGCTCCATCCCTCCTGGGGCAGCTCTGCTGCAGGAAGCCTCTACATGAATGTCTGCCTTCAAGTGTCACCGGCTTCCATAAGGTGACTTTTAAAAATAAGAAAAGCCTTAGATGATGTATCACATAGTGGGCTTCCACAGAGTACCTCTGGTTTGGTTAACTGTTTGGAGCGAGCCTGCTTAATTTGCTGAAGTAAAGAGGTATTTTGACATTACATTGCATGTGGTATTAACTGTACCCACTCCAGAATGTACTTTATGGTTTCATCTGCTTTTTAATCACAGATCATGAACACAGTCACAAAAAGAACAAGCAGAAACACTGGAGAAGGCAGCGAGTAGAAAACAGCATATTATCTGATGTGGAGGTGTTGAAACATAGCCTGGAAATGAGTTCATTTTCTGTGGATAGCAACAAGACTGGGAACATCAGTGAAAAGAAGAGCCACAAACGAACAAAGCGCTTTCTCTCATACCCTCGGTTTGTGGAAGTGATGGTGGTGGCTGACAGCAGGATGGTTGCCTACCATGGAGCCAATCTACAGCACTATGTCCTAACATTAATGTCAATAGTAAGTATTCAACTAAAGGGGAGTGGATTCACCCACAGATCATTTTCTAGTGGTCAAAGAGTACCCTTTCCACTGTGGTCTTATGCAGTACCACCAATGTGCTGTGACTAGACATGGAGATAATGTTGGGATTGCTGTGAAGCTTGGTAAAACTCGTCTAGGAAATACTGGATTCATAGAATCATTGAATTGTTTTGGTTGGAAAAGACCTTAAGGTCATAGAGTCCAATCATTATCTAAGTACCTAGTTTCCTGCTAAATCATATCCCTTAGCACCACATCTCTGCTTTTAAACACCTCGAGGGATGGGTGTTCAGCCTCCTCCTTGGGGAACCTATTCCAGTATTTAATAACTTCTTCAGTGAAGAAGTTTCTTCTAATAACCCTCTTCCTTTGGAAACCCATCATGTTTCCTAATCCTTCCCACACCTTTCCCCTCCATCTTTCTGAACCTCAGGCAGAAAGAAAAATATCAGCAGCCCTTTAGTCCACATACTGTAGTCTTCTTTTTATTTAAGCCCATGTAAAATAGCAGCTGAAGTAGAAAAATACTTTGGGGACTATGCCTTCCAAGGCATTGATGCTGGTAGTTTATGCAGTTACCTGAATTCCCTTGCTGTTGCAAGGAGAAGGTCACCTTGATCCTTAGCATAGTGCTGGAGTTGGCTTTCCAGGATGAGGACAAGCATTTTAGTATCTACTGGTACTAGGATACAGTAGTGCTGTCCCCAGTCAGTCAGCTTTGTAGACACTGACTGGAAATGAGTATCCAACGTAATTATGTCACTGGAGGGACTTTCATTCTATTTGAGGGTAGAAGTGCAATGAATGCGTAATCTAAAACAGTCATGTCCAAATGAGGCACCTCAGAAAATGAGTTGCTTTTGAGAGTCTTGGTCAGTGGTCATTGTATCTTAGCAGAATGGTTCTGTAATTTGGTGAAATGTGCCAAAGCAAAAGGAAATGTTTGGTTTCTGCAATACCAGCAGGTTGGGTCCATTCTAAAACTGCTTCTGGCAGGAGGTTTCTCCAAGCAGCATCAGAGCCCATAGTGGGGCAGAAGAACAGCTCAGGTGAAAAACAGTTGCAAAATAGAAAACGTGTGTTTTGTCTTAATTGTTTGCATCCTGGAATGTTAGCAATAATCTGAATATTTCTTTTTTGAACAGGTGGCTTCTATCTACAAAGACCCAAGTATCGGGAACTTAATCAATATTGTTATTGTGAAATTGGTTGTGATACATAATGAGCAGGTAATGGAAGTGATTTTCTTGACCTTCTGTTTCACAACGGCATTTGTAGCAAGCCTTGTGATGAATAATTAAACTACCTGCTTTCTGTGTGTTCCTTATTAGGATGGTCCTGCAATATCTTACAATGCCCAGACAACATTAAAAAACTTTTGCCAATGGCAGCAATCCCAGAACCACCCTGAAGGAAGTCACCTTCAACATGATACGGCTGTGCTTGTTACCAGGTATGGAGAATATCCTCATAAAGACTGTGGCCGGTCATGTATCAGAGCCTGTGAGCGTTTAATGTACACAGCGATGGGAGGTGTTTGGGTTCTGATGTGGATGTAATGACATTTGCAGTTATGGGAGCAGTGTAACTCTGAGCAAGACTGGGATAGCCATAGATGACTCTTGAGAGGTTCAGGGCTGTCCAATTCTGGTCATGGGTTTAACATGTGATGAAACACTGGCTATGGTAGGAAGTTGGTTCAGACTCTGCTGACAGACCAACAGGACAAGGTCTGTTGAAGGACCAAGGATTGCTTTTGGATTTTGTTATTGTTGTGCTTGCACCTTAACTTGCTGCTGCATTGAAAATTAATGTGTCAGGTCTGTTCTGCTTTCAGGCAGGATATTTGTAGAGCACACGACAAATGTGATACTTTGGGTAAGGAAAATCTTTCCTTTGTCTTTTGATACATTTTTCTTTTTGTAGTGACAACATTAGTTGCCTGTGCTGAACTGTAGATAATATTTCTTTGTTCATAAACCCCTTTGTTCTCTCCTAGGTCTGGCAGAGCTGGGCACAGTCTGTGACCCTTACAGGAGCTGTTCAATTAGTGAAGATAACGGACTGAGCACTGCTTTCACAATAGCACATGAACTTGGCCATGTGTATGTTTTATGTAAATACATTTACATTTAAATAGCCCAAAATTTATGCTAGCTGGGGCTTGCCAGCCGGGTTAAGACTTGGTACCTGCTGAGCCTAATTATTTGAGAGGAGATAAATACACTTTTGGTGGTGTGACTGGGAGGAGGTTAGATACTCCAGAGCCTATCTGACAGCAGCAAAACGAGCAGGCCCACGTTTTGGGGAGGCTGAGTGACAGGGTACAGACAAGCAGCACCTAAGCAAGGGAGGAGAGCTAACAAAATCACTGCATCTTCTCACATCTACATGTGGATATCAGCAGAATCTGCCCCAGTAGACATGATGTCCTGGCTAAGCCATTAAGACTAGCCAGGAATTGGACCAGACCTGGGATGTGCTGGTTACCTTGGGGAGGACCAAGGCGAGAGGCACAGGCATGTCTCATTTGGCCTCAGAAACGAAGTCTCCTCCAAGAGATTTATCTAGGGTGTCTGGCAGTTGGTTGAGATATCTATGTGAGGCTGCTCACCTCCTCAGCTACTTCATGAAGGAAAATTGGATGCTCCTGGCCATCACTGGAAGAGATGCTGTTATTCAAGATGCGCCTCCTCTTTTAACTGATGTTGACTCTTTTTGAGAGTGGTAGTGAGAAAAATACATTACCCTCCAGCTACATCTCTTAGGCAGCTGGTTCAGTCCCAAACAACCTCATGCCTCGTTTGCAATGAAAGTCTGTAGGTGTGGAATGGATAAGTTCTTGGGAACAGTTCTCTTACTGTTTTAAACTCCATTTTTCTTCATGGAGTACTGGCTCAGATGGTCTATTTTTAACCACAATAGTGTTTGTTTAAATGAGATTTCCTGACAGAAAGTCCCCAAAGGTTTGGCATTCCCCACACCTAACCTGTGGCTAATTCCTTCGCTAACACTGCTCCAGAGCTGCCGGAGGGGTTAGCAGCGTTCCCAAGCAGGAAATGCCTCTTTGCTCTTTTACAGGGAGCAGAGTGAGAAGGTGGTTCATTGGAGGTAATCTTAATGGGATATAAACTCTCCAGCCTTCAGATGCAGGATCACACTGGGTCATTTCCCCTTCTCCACTTCAAACAGCAAAGTGCTTTAAGCCGTTCTGTCTCCGTTAGCGTGTTTGCCACATTCTTCAATATGTCATGTGCTGCAAACTTCACGTGGGTTTCTGCTGAGGCTGATGCTTGATGGCATTTTGTAAACCTACCACATAAAGTAGAGGAGCCAAGTCGGTCCCTGGTGCAACCCTATTTAGGCAACACAGGCAGGATCAGCGTGGCCCAAAGTATTCCACCACATTAAATGGCGTTTTGCGGCCAGTGTAGAGTGCTGCCTATGTACATGAGTGACTTCAGGCAGCAGTGGTTGTTGGGCTCAAATCATTTATCTCCTTCAGAAATTACTCCCCCAGATCAACTCTTGGCTCTTTGGCTCGATTTCAGAGAATTTGTTGGGTTTATGAAGGTGGGGCCAAACCCCAGCCTGCCTGCAAGTTCACAACCATCAGCTGAAAAGGAAACTGCAACTGAAATTGCATCTTACTCCAGGCTCTTTCAAGGGCTTGTCTGGCTAAATACATGCAGTCACAGTGCGGGGAGCTTACTGGGCAGCTGTGTAGCTTTTTGCATAGGAGGGCTAGGAACTCTGTTTAGGAAATGCTTGTGGGCACTTATGAATCTATGTATAGTAATACTTTTATTCTGTAATATCTGCTAGCGAGATATGTAGGAAAAAGTCTTGCATCTTCCTATATTTAGCTCAAGTTGTTCTTGCTATACTAAATAATTGATGTTTGCCACTTGAGTGACTCTATTTTTCACTGCTGTTTTTCTCTTAGCTTTAACATGCCACATGATGACAATCATAAGTGTAAAGAAGATGGAGGTAAAAATCAACAGCATGTCATGGCACCAACACTGAACTTCTACACCAATCCCTGGACGTGGTCAAAATGCAGTAGGAAATACATCACTGAATTTCTGGAGTAAGGCTTTGCATATGGATTTGTTGGGCTGATTTTACATGTGCATGCATCCCATGGGGTTCTTCAGTTAATCTGAAGTTCTAACGTGCAGTGTTCAGAGGAAATCGGAAGGAATTGTCTGTGCACGCATCCTTTACATAGAGCAGGAATGTACCCCTGGCATCCAGTCCCTGCCAGTTTAGCCTCATGATAAGCTGGCAAGGACCAGCCTTTCTATGGGGATGAATAAGTCTTCCCCCATGGATATTGCTTTTAAGGAATGTATGTTCTCCTTGAACCTGAAGAGTGAGTTTTCCAAGCCCTGTGGCCCAGATACGGAGCTGTGTTTTAGGAGGCAGATTGAATCTGCCTTTCTGCTTCACAGGTCAAGATAAAGCCCTGGCACTAGTCCATGGTGGGAACACTGTTCCAGGAGCCTGCGGGTCAGTTTGATGCACAGTGATCGCCCATTTTGCTGTGATGCCTTCCTATATGCTGTGATGGGGAACAGCATGAGAGCCATGATGATGTTCTGGCAAATCCAGGAGCTCGGTCCTTCAGACGGTTCTTCTGCAAATCAATGATTTTCTGTCTAACTATGTACCAGCGCTTGCTCAGCAGCTAAATGTGGGTTGTGCACACTCAGAAATGCTTTTGCCAGGGTAGCTGACTGCACTGTGGTGGATGGTCGTTAGCACAGCACAGGCATTGTGGTGGTGAGTGGGTAATGCACCCTCCTGTGGTCCTGTGCTTGAGCCTGCAGTAGCTGTTGTAGTGCTTGTTAAATGTGGCAAATGTGGTGTGCATATACCCTAAAGCTAGCTCAGGTAAACACCATTGGGTTCTGGCCTTGTCATCTCCTGTTTAACACCATTTTTCTGGTTTCTGTTGTAGTACTGGTTACGGTGAATGTTTGCTTGATGAACCTTCATCAAGAACTTACACGTTGCCTCAGCAGCTCCCAGGCCTGATTTATGACGTTAACAGACAGTGTGAGTTAATTTTTGGACCTGGATCTCAAGTGTGCCCATATATGGTAAGTGGAATTTCACACTTTGGTTTTGCTTGTGTAGCCAGAGCATACTAAGGCCTCATGGGGTTGGATGAATGGGAGGCTCAAGAGCTATCGAATTACTGTCCAGCTTGTGAGTTTATGATAAGTCCTCAAGGGATAATTTTATAAAGTATCATCTATCTGGTAGGGCATGTTGCACGTGTTTATTGAATATCTTTTAATGTCTTTTCAATAACTTAAGCAGATGCAGTGCCGACGTCTTTGGTGTATTAACATTGATGGCGCACACAAGGGATGTCGCACCCAGCACACACCTTGGGCTGATGGGACAGAATGTGAGCCTGGAAAGGTCTGTAACACCCTCTGGTTTGTGCCTCATAGCTATGTTTATTGGGGTTCAGGTGAATCACAGCAGTCACAGTCATTCCATCCTAATGGCCACTTGTATGGTGCACAACTTCAAACTACAAGGATGGAAGCCCAAAGCAGCTCTGTGTATTGTAAACCTGGTGCTCATGGGCCAGTTCTGCCCCAGATAATGGGATTAAAGTCAACTGCTTGGCATAATGTTGTTTAAAGTAGATATTCCTTCTGCAGTGCTTATTTTCCTAAATTAATGCCCTTGAGTGAACTCTTGAGGAAAAACTTTTGCAAAGCTTCTCTAGGCTTTTATTAGAAATTTCCTATGTGATGTGAGCAATTAGTAATTTTATGTAACATAAACTTGCCAACTGGCTTCTCATCTTGACAACTTCGGAGTAAAATATAGAAGGAGTTGACATTTTCTGTATGGAATATTTTTGGCAGTAATTAACAGAAACTTCCAATTTCCATGTGCAGTGTTAATTTCCAGCTAGCATTGTGGTTTCTAGAATAAGTATTTAGTTTTCAGTTGTCCAGATCTGGAGGAAAAATAGGTGAGGATTTTTCTATATCTTTTGTTGAGATACTGAAGCTTTTGAAGAAAAATGCTAAGTAGTTTTTGACATTTGTGCCTGAACAAATATATTCTGCATGTGGATCTGGTGGGAAAAAAGTGTGAAGTTATTCTACAAGGTGTAGCTTTAAAAACTGCTTTACTAGCTATTAATGATCAACAAAGTTGTCTTTAGAAAGAGTCTGCATTTTAATTCATAGTCTTTCAAATGTATGTTAATAAAAATAGCTGCATACTATTTCAGATAGGATTTTCCATACAGACTGTGCATCTCCTGGTAATTAGTATTTTAGTGTATGTGTCTGAAAAGTCCATTGTTCCCTGACACTTGACAATGGGCATAATGTATTAATTTCATAGAATCATAGAATCAGTCAGGGTTGGAAGGGACCACAAGGATCATCTAGTTTCAACCCCCTGCCATGGACAGGGACACCCCACACTAGATCAGACTGGCCAGAGCCTCGTCCAGCCTGGTCTTAAACACCTCCAGGGACGGGGCCTCAACCACCTCCCTGAATAACCCATTCCATGGCTTCACCACTCTCATGGGGAAGAACTTCTTCCTCACATCTAGCCTGAATCTCCCCATCTCCAGTTTCATTCTGTTCCCCCTAGTCCTATCACTACCTGAGATCCTGAGAAGTCCCTCCCCAGCCTTCCTGTAGGCCCCCTTCAGATACTGGAAGGCCACAATGAGGTCACCTCAGAGCCTTCACTTCTCCAGACTGAACAGCCCCAACTCCTTCAGTCTGTCCTCACAGGAGAGGTGCTCCAGCCCTCTGATCATCCCCGTGGCCCTTCTCCCTTTGCCTTCCTTTCTTAGAGAAAAGTGCAGTCAACACATTTGGGTTTTTTGTTAAGAACATGCGTTAGAGATATGGTTGGAAATCCTATTCCTGTGCTACTTCTTGGAGCCAGTGGTGCACCAGTATTTTCTGGGTTTATGTAAAATGCCCCTCTTTTGAGACTCAGGATAAAGCTTAGGCATCTGTGGAATCCCCGTGACTTGAGACTTTGCGTCTTCAACTCCTCAGTTTGTAAGCTTGAGGTCTGCCTACTGCTGGAAACTCAGAAATAACTATTTTCTTGAAATTCCAAAAATCTAGCCTGAAATTTTATCTTCTGACAAACCTGCCATTGCCTTTGGATATGGCCAGAGTGATATACAAGCAACTGCAATGGAGCAGTTTAGCACTTCCTCAGTCCTCTATGTCCTGCAAAAGACAATGTCCAGCCTCATGGCTCTTAATAATTTTGCTTTTGTGTAAGCAAAAACTTTTCAGTCCACCAATTTAGACAATTTGACAAGTTTAGACAAATTAGACACATGTGACCTGATCTTCTCAGCTGAGAGCAGCTTGACTCTTAAGCCAACCTGGTCTGGTCTGTCCCGTCCCATCCCATCCCACCTATCCTACCCTATCCTAATGCAGTCCACTTGTGTTAGGGCATTTGAATGTATTCTCACAACAAAGACTTACAGTGTATTTCTCGTATCTGTGTGTTAGCCTAAATCAAGCTGAAGGTCTGGATCATCATAAGCTTTCTCTCCTCCTCAGTGTTTACTTGGGCTTGTAAAGTGCTGAGGTGTGAGACTTGAGTGCTTTCCATTGGAATAAACCACTATTTTGGTACTCTGCTGTGGCCAGGAGCCCCATCAAACTGCTGCTTGCTGACTAATGCTGTGCATCATGTCTGCATGTTTAAAGCCTGTGATACATAGGTTGGCAGATGGAGAGAATACCGTTCTATTTCTGATGGAGATATCTTTGGAAATGAGGGAGCCTGAACAGCTAAAATAATAATAATAATAAAAAAAATAGCTAAAACTACTAGGATGTAGATTTAACCAGGCTCCAAATGTATTTTTAAACCAACATGGGAGCATTAGTATGTGCACATTTTGCATGTCAGGACACTGAATGTGATATGGTTAAATTAAGTAGTAAGCCCAGCCTAGAGTCTGGCCTTTACTGGGTGAGCACCAGTTGTTTTGGTTTACAGCTTTTCACAGCACCAGTGTGCTGTCAGGTGGAAAAAAATCACTGAAAGAAAAGAAAGAGTGTGGTAAACCCGGGCCTCTATCTCTTGTGATTTTCAGGGTTGTTAAAGAATAGTAAAAGAAGAGTAGCCGAATAGTAATCATTTCTTTCTCCTGCCGTATGGCAGCAGGTAGCGTATCTGTTATGCATGCATGAAGCTTCACAGCACTTGTCTGCCCCCTGCTAATCTATTCAGCTGAAGTCAGCCTGAGGATGGGAGCTGGATTTGGTGAATTATCTGGGACTCCAGTGGCAAGACAAAGGAAAGGAAAGTCTGTTGTAGTGTCTCCCGTCCCTTCCATTGCTCTCCTCCTCAACTGTGTTTCTAAGTTATTTTGAATTTGCTCCAGACAAAAAACTCTTTTATTCTCTTCAGTTCTCAAATCTGTACGCTCATAGGAAGGAGAATCCTGGCAGGCTGTTTGGTTTTTCTGTTGTAACTCAGCACAGAAACTATTTTTAAAATGCAAAGGCACAAAGGTTGCACAGCCAGACTATTCACAGTGCAATCCCAAGAAACACCATTGCCTTTCCATAAGATAATCTTGCTGTCTATTTAAAACAGCTGCTTCCACCTTCACCCTTAAGTTGCCATCAACTCCAACCCCCGATTTTTAATGAAATTAAGGGATATAGGTGATTTCCTGGTTAATTCTCAACCATCAGATAGGAGACATATAGGTCATGTCACGGTCTGTTAGCTGTGTATATTCACTAGTTAGCTATTCAGTCGTCTTTCTCTGGGTCAGTGGTGCCAAGCATGGCTGTGGTTATATATTTAGCTGTGAGCATCAACATTGCTGCAAGACGTTCCCCACTGGGACAGCACTGTTGGATTAGTGTCATGTATTTTTGTCTGTTGATAATAGCTGTCAGACCTCTTTGTCCCTGTGCAGGCCTGGCAGAGGGGTGCTCATCCCGCAGTTTTTCAAACCTCTAAATGCCAGGAGGAATTGTGCATCATGAGGATTTGTCCTGCAGCAAAGAAACAGGCATTTCACCGTATTTTATTCCTGCCTTTTACTGTAGCAGACACTTTCCAGCCAGTTTCTCTCTGGGGAATCAAATCTTCAGATGAAAGTTAATCCAAGGCACGTTGCAGCCTAGAGACCGGGCTCAGCTCTGAGCAAACACTGCATTCAGAGTCCGTGCTGCAAGTTGTTCAGCTGTGCTGCAAACCATGCCCACAGGCAAATGTACCTGAGGTCAGCTTTCTTCATCAGCAGAGCAGCATGGCAAGATATAACCATTGTGGGCTAAAGGTACTAAAAGGCTGCAGAGCCAGTGGCCCATGGGCTGGGATGATAACTTGAGTTTGCTCTCTTCTGCTATGTAGCTTTCTCTGAGGTGATTCATAAGGATGTCTGAAAAAGGGGGAGAACTCATGGTGTGTCTTGACACAGCCTTGTTCTGCTGTTAGTAAAAGGGCTGAAAAATGTGTTACATGAGTAAATTGAACCCCATTTCCATAAAGATCATCAGATGTTTCCCTGACTGTAGAGTATCTCATGTGAAGAAATATTGCAAGGGAATATTTTAGTGATGCATTACATGTTTTCTTCTTTAACCTCTTTTAATCTGTGGGCAATCAGCAATGTTTGGTTATCCTATAGTGGCAAAGATTTCAGCATCTGCCAGCACCGGAGTGCATCTCTGGGTTCAAATCTGCCTTAGCAAGCACTCAGTGAGATGGAAGCCTTACTCTCATGAGTCTTGTGGACACTTTCTCCCTGCACTCTGATGGGGCCAGAAAGTGACTTCCCTTGATCATACCTCTCCAGAAGTTGATATAGTTGAACTAGTAAACATACCACAAAGGGTCATCATTTAATGAAAATGTACTGTCCATGAAAATGGAGGACAGGGGCTTGCCAAGATAATTTAAGTCAGTTTTCCAAACAAAAGAAAAGAGTTAGAGCTGGAAAACAAAAGTGTAGTCCAGGCCTTGGCAAGTTTCATGTTATGACTGAGTGAAAAAAAATACTTTGGACTGAGGAATTATTTTTCTATTTTATTTGCCCTTTGAATTTGAAAGTTTCCCTTCCTGCTTTGTACAGCTGTGGGGAGGTTTGAGAGTTCCCTGTTTTTTTCCCCTACTGTCTGTCTCCTCCTGTGACATGGTGTGGTTCCTGCTGCTCTCCAGGAAATCAGATAAGCAACTTTTTTAAAAGCCAGTGCCATGACCATTGCCATGCTCTTTGGCAGCAATAAATGGGGAATATTTGATGGTTGCTCTTGTCCTCAAGTCATCTTCCCATGAATCACTCCATGGACTCTGCAACTTGCCTTCACTTCTTCATTTAAGGGTACAGGGAGATGAAAAATATAGGGGTGACACTCAAAAAAGCAATGGTCAAATTTCATTTGATTGCAAAATCTTTGCTGCATTTTGAGTGTGCTTGAGAAATAAGTAGGTGTGGGTATTGGTGTCTGGGCTGGTCACCAGTAGTCACCTCTTCCCATCTCTCTCTCCCATGTGCAGCACTGCCGCTTTGGGATGTGTGTGCCCAAAGAGCGAGAGGCGCCCATGATAGATGGAGCATGGGGGACCTGGAGCCCTTTTGGGACCTGCTCGAGAACCTGTGGTGGTGGCATAAAGACGGCGATACGGGAATGCAACAGGCCTGAGTAAGTGCATGGAGGGGGAGTGCCAGTGGATGAAATGGGGAAAAGCAATTGGGTTGCCCAAATGGGCTGAAATCCCCTTTGACTGTCCCTAGTCCACATGTGCCCAGGGAACCAGTGGCTTCGCCAGGCACAGGTGAAACAGCACAAGAACCCAGGAGGAGCCAGTCTCCTGTTTGATCTGTGGGTAAAGGGCATTAAAAAGGGATCCCTTCAATGGAGAAGGAAAAAGGTAACAACTATATGGGCTTACTGCCTCATGTTTTCCTGGGGAGGCACAACTGCAGTCTCACTTCCAAAGGTGCCTCTCTTCCTCCAAAGCTGTGGATCAGAAAGGAGGGAGAAGGAAAAGAGACATGGTTTTGTCTGGTTTTCACCATTTTACCCCTGCTTTGGTTGCTTTTGCAGCTGTTCCTACAGGCCAGATCCCTTATACAGTTTTCTACCACTTTACTCCTGCTTTGGCTGGTTTTGCAGCTTTTGGCTGCTCATGCAGCTGATCCTTTATACAGTTACATGTGAGCTGGTGCAGACTAGCTAAACCTCAACAGAAATCTGTGCTCCATTAAAAAGTGGCACTCAAAAATGTTTGCCATCAGCCTGGAATGTAAATTCCTGCACCCTTTGAAATGGCAGTGAATGTTGCTGCAGGCTGCAAGACGACAAATGTGTGGCCAGCAAAATATTAGTAATAGGTTGAGCAACTGGTATGAAAACAGCCTGTCTACATAAAATGTGAATTGTGCTGGTTTCTGTTTAACTGCTTCTTTTCAGCCTGTGAGAGAAACAAAGGCTAGGCAGGATGCTTTCTGGGCTCTCATTTGAGACTAAGACATGTAGAAGAGAGGGCTCTGTAGAGCTAGTTGGGCCAAAGGGTCTTAAAAAGATTGAGCAGCCTCATTCCACTTTCTTATCATTGGTCTTGCACAGCTTATTACCAAGCAAATTGTCATGAGTGATGTGCCAGTGCCACTTTCATTACTGTTAATGGAAGAAGGAAGAGTTTGTACCTGCAGCATCAGTGGTGAAGTGACAGAACAGGCTGGCTCGGCACGGCTGGACAAGTGTTGGAAGAGAAGGTTGAGGCTTAAGGGAGTAGGTCATCAGCACATTAATTAATGTGATGCTGAAAAACACAAGCACAAAGAAGTTCTCATCTTGCTGTGCTGAGTCAGCACACACTACATGGTCTTCCAGTAGCCATAGAGACACAAACAAAAAGCGTCTTTCCACATGCAAAAATTGCCATGCTACCAAACCTTTGGATGCTGTCAGTGAGATGTATCCCCATCTTCTGGAGAGGCATCTATTTGGACTGCTCTCTTTTTGTGATAGAAAATTTCCTTTATCCTAAGGGCTAGCCAAGGGATTTTAAATTCCATCTCTTATTGCTTGTGTTCTGTATCTTGGCATTCCATGAGGCATATTCCTTTGGCTGGGATTTGCAAAAGCACCTAAATACGCTCAGCACCAAGCTGTTTGTGAAATCCCCTGTGCTTATCATTAATAGTGGTTATTTTCCAAGCCCCCTTTCAAGAGCCATGTAGCTGGCACTGGCCTCTTCACCAACCTCTTGCGAAGTCTCTGCAAGGAGTCATCTGCCCTAGCACCATCCACAGAACTTTACACTATCTCTCTGATTTTGTCCCTGTAATTTGACATCGTTGCCTGGGCTCCTGCTGTCTGCATACCTGTTATCATGGAGCTGCTGAGATGAAGAAAATGAATGGGGCACTGCTGGGTACTTTCAAAGGACTTAAAAAATATACAGGGTTTCTCCTCTGCTGTAGAAGGCAGCAAAACCAACCCAGATTGTAGAATCATAGAATCAATAAGGTTGGAAAAGACCTCAAAGTTCATGAAGTCCAACCTGTCACCCACGACCTCATGACTACTAACCCATGGCTTGAAGTGCCACGTCTCATCCCTTTTTGAACACCTCCAGGGACGGTGACTCCACCGTTTCCCCTGAGTAAAGTCTACAATAGTTTTTAGTAAGTCTTTTATATTCCAAGATGCTTTAGATATTCATTTTTTGTATTCAAAGATGCTTTAGCTTTTTTAAGCTTTTTCTGTGCATAAGGATCTGGGGTAGAATCTTGCATGCTGGTAGAATATTGTGTTAAAAGAGCTGTATGCCTCTGAAATTGCAGCAGGCTGTGTTTTGACACTGAAGGAATGTAGTAGCTAACCAGACCAGACCCTTCCCATCAAGACTGCCCACTTGGGAACGGGAGGCTGATACAGACAAAGCCCATGACTGCAACGTGTCACAGAGGAGGTCTGTGGTGCAAGCCCTGGTTTTCAAAGCAAAGCATAGTTGCAGAATTGTAGGGAAAAGGCATATTTCATAAAATGTCAATATTGGGAGCCCTAGTTTTGGGAATGGCTTTCTAAATGGGGCAGTGTTATCTCTTGTGGCAAGTGCAAGCTGTTCTGTGCCTCTTGGTCTCTCCATTTATTCCACAGGAACTCTACTACTGGAATCACAAATAGTTTTCAAATGTAAGAGTGAAGAATTGTTATTTGTGGGAGAAAAGACCCATCTGGGCTTCCTAGATGGTTGATGTGCAGAGATGCTAAAAAAATAGTGTTCAGCTGTAGGAACTTCTTGACTCACTGTGTGTGGAGACCCTCACACATGTGCAGGGAGGTTCTGTCTTTGTTATGCTAGGAGACCCTGGCTGCATGCAATGTGAACAACTTACGGTGAGCATCTCTGTGCTAAGGGAAGAGTCTCCAAATGTACAAACCAGCTTCCTTCCCAAGGAGGCTCAAAGGGAAGATGCACTTTGCCAACATGCTTGGGGCACACATAGGCATCTTGTTCCAGGGCAAGGCAGATCTGATCCTGAAGAAAAACTCTGCAAAGCAGGAGGTGTGGTTGTCAGGACTTCAGGGCCCGATTAGCCACTTTTCTGACCTGTACTTCTTTCTACTTGTTTTGTTCAGGTTTGGGTAGAAGATGTAGATTTCGTGGTTATTTTGCATCAGAGGCTGGAGGTGGGCACAAATGTTGTATCAATCTTCACAAGCCCTGGCTATACATGGTCAGGACAGAGCAGTTTGGCCACTCAGGATGCTCTTGGCCTCTGCTGACTTCTTTGAAATAGTCTGTTAAATGGAGAGGCTGGGGCTAACCTCAGCCAGTGGAGGCTTTCCCGTGCTGATAGCTAAGATGCAGGTTAACTTCATCTACCACTAGTGTGGGCTTTAGTTGGTATAATGTTTCCTTTTTGAGTAATTACTACTTTTGCCCAAGTTGACCTTGGCAACATTTCATCCAGCTTGCAATGCCTTTTCATTCTGTAACACCAGGGAAATGCAAAATTGCTTGGGTGATATTGCAAGGTTCTATTAAGCATATTAATGGTAGGAGCCTGTGGAAGCCTCCACCATGCCCTCCCAATTTCATTTGAAGTTTCAGGAGAGAGAAGCAGAAAAAGTGGGTTGTGGTGGGGGTTTTCATTTTATTGTTACAATTCATTGTATGCACAGAAGATGAACATAGATGGGCATATGAAATCCTGCTTGAGTTCCTAGAAGAAATTTCCTTTGATCGGGCAGTCAATAGGATAGCTTGGATCTCAAGGGTACTTTTCTTGCAGCATTACCACAGCTGTAAATAATCCCCCACCAGAAAAGTGCCTTCTACTGGTCTTTCCTGATGCTGTCCATGTCCAGCTCACTCCCATACTACTGCTGACAGTAGCTGGAGGGGGAGAGGCTTTTTGATCTCCAAAGCGAGCTGTTATCTGTCAAAGGCTCTGTCTACATGCGAGGACAAAAATAGGTTTATGACTGAAGCCCTGAACCTGGGAGTTGGGAGATTCAAAATGACAGTTTCTCCTGGGCTTGTATGCTGGCTTTTCTGTGGCTTGGATGATACTACTCTCCCTAGTTTATACCAGAGTGATCCTACTGTAAGACAGGGGTAAATTAGCTATTGAACACACTTAGTTCTTTCTGGAGTACTAGGAGATAGCATTGTTTAGAAGAGTCTAGCACTATCATTTTGGGTTAGAAATACTGAAGGACTGAGTGCTGCCTGACCTTTCAGCCTACGCAGGCTGCTGTGATGTTTAGTATTTTGCAGCCATCCAGATGCAAACTCTTAGCCACCAAATCAGGACCAGTGGAGTTGTAGAGGGTGACGGTCTTGTATGGGATACCTCAGTGTGAAACTAAATCCTCAGACACAGAAAAAGATGTTGCTGTTCCTCACTACTGCTGCATTCATTAGCAAATATTCCCTTTTCAAGAGGTGTCCCTGCACATGGCTGGGGGTTGGAGTAGACGATCTCTGACATCCCTTCCACCCTAAGTTATTCTATGATTCTTCATCCCGTTTAGCATCACATACATGAACTTTATTATTAGATATCTGCTTAAGCTTTCCTGCTTGTCAGCCGCCAACGTGCACAAAGACAGAGCCCACAAAATGCTTTGCAAAATACCAGCTGTGCTGGACAGGTTGCAGAACTGCATCTCATTTACGGCCTGACCCCAGTCTCTCTTGCTTCTGCAGGCCTAAAAATGGTGGCAAATACTGTGTGGGCCGTCGTATGAAGTTCAAATCCTGCAACACAGAGCCATGCTCGAAGCTGAAGAAGGATTTCCGGGACGAGCAGTGTGCTGACTTTGACGGAAAGCACTTCAACATCAACGGACTGCCCACGAACGTGCGCTGGGTTCCCAAATACAGCGGCAGTAAGTGGCAGAGCGGGAACGCAGGGCCTGCCTCCTGCATCACCACACTGAGCTGATGGCATTGGGATAATAATATGATTCTGGTTTTCCTCCCATCCCCAGTCCTGATGAAGGATCGGTGTAAGCTGTTCTGCCGCGTGGCAGGAAACACAGCCTACTACCAGCTGCGGGACCGCGTCATCGACGGGACACCATGTGGCCCAGACACAAATGACATCTGCGTACAGGGCCTCTGCCGGGTAAGCAATTTCCTTTCTCCTTAGTGAGGGTTTTGCATGGGTAGGTGCTTCTGCACCTTAGAATAGAGTCATAGAATGTTTTTGATTGGAAAGGATCTTTAAAAGTCATTTAGTCCAACCCCTGCAGTGAGCACAGACATCTTCAACTAGAGCAGGTTGCTGAGAACCTGGTCCATCCTGACCTGGAATGTTTCCAGGGATAGTGCTTCTACCACCTCTCTGGGCAACCTGGACCAGTGTCTCACCACCTTCATTGTAAGAAGTTTCTTCCTTGCATGTAGTCTCAATCTCCCTTCTTAGTTTAAAACCCTCACACCTTGTCCTGCTACAGATGTGGTAGTTTTAGGCTATGCCTTTAAATTTTTTTCACAGATCTTCAACAAAAAAGTAGTAAAAATGTAAATAAATCACTATTGGATGTAAAAAGGAAAATGCCACACACTACAGGCCCTGCTGAAAAGATTGTCCCCATCTTTCTTATAGGCCACTTCAATTGTTAAAAGCCCACAATACAGTCTCCCAGAGCTTTGTCTTCTCCAGGTGGAACAATCCCAACTCTCTCAGCCTTTCTTCACAGGACAGGTGTTCTAGCCCTCTGGTCTCCTCTGGACCCTCTCCAATCGGTCCATGTCTGTCTTGTGCTAAGAATCTGGCTCCAGCACAGGAGCCACATTGTTGGTGTGCCCTCTTTGCTCAGGGGCCACCAGCAGCATCCTCAGGCTCCACAAGCCACAGCTGTTCTGAAGCTCAAGCCAACATCTAGATTTACAGAAAAGCCATCCGTAGAGGGTGTCTGTACATCTGCCCTAAGTTACTGAGAGCTGGGGAGGTCCAAGCCTGGATCCAAATGATGCTTCTTTCTGTGCTCTGCCCTAATACTTCCTGATCAGACCCTGGAGCACCTTACATTTCCTTTCACAATTTTTTTTTTTTCCCCCACTTTCCTCTGTGGGAACAATTGATGCAAAAAGTTTTCCCTTGTGAAGGCATCACTTGGTGCGAACAGCAGTTCTGATTTTTGCTTTTTGTTTGAAAATGGTTGTGGGATGGCCAGACTGTCAGAAAAAAATGTGGGGAAGCAAAACAATTTCTTTCACAGCAGCCTTTTGCACACAGAGCTTTTGTGTGCCATAATTGGGAGGTTTGTAAATGATGTTCTAGTTTGTATTTGCTCAATCTATTCCCTCCCCCCCCCCAATTTCTCTCTTAAAGCAAGCTGGATGTGATCATGTGCTGAATTCAAAAGCAAGAAGAGATAAATGTGGTGTTTGTGGTGGAGATAATTCTTCATGCAAAACTGTTGCAGGCACATTTAACACGGTGCATTATGGTAAGAATCTGTTGCTAAAAACTTTATAGTGAAAAATGTGAGTCTATAAAAGCCATTACCACACTTAATCTACAAAAACACTGATGTAAAGTGCTTCCAGCTACAGCGCACTCCATTTTATAACTATTTATGCTATCCCTAAATGAAAAGTATCATCGTGTGTAATGTGAGGTAATTTTGCTCATTTTCCTACCCCTGGTAAAAAGCAAATGAAATGTCTGTGTAATAGCCTTGACTTTCCGTTAAATCTTTCCTAGGTTATAACGTTGTGGTCCGCATCCCAGCTGGTGCAACTAATATTGATGTGCGTCAGCACAGTTACTCAGGGAAACCAGAGGATGACAACTACCTGGGTGAGTTGCAGTCCTTGTTTCAGTCCAGGAATCTGATTTATTGTCTGATTGTGGTGATACATCTCCTGGCTGCTCTCTGCTAGGGAGGTTGAAGAATTCATTTGAGGGAGATGTTTCTCGTATCAAGTACTTATCTCATATGTCTACCAAACATTCAGGCTTATCTTGTTCTTTCTTTTTGTTCATGCCATCCTTGATGCAAGGATTGGGAGCTTCATAGACTTTACGAAATATCCCTTTAGAATGTCTCTGAGGCCAAGAAGGACTAGAAGCATGGGCTCAATAGTGGGCTCCAGTGGGAGCTGAGGCACAGAGCTGGGAACCAAACAGGCTTCTAAGCTCTGCTGGAGTCTCCTCATCATGACTTAATACATCTCCACTGTTGCTGTGCCTTGGCTGGAAAGTAAATATGCCATACCTTGAAAGGCATGTGTACAAACAAATCCAAAAAAGAAGTTGTTTTCTACTCTTCTGAGAATAAAAATTCCAGTTTCATGTAGACTGAGGCCTTCTTGTTTCTCCTTGACATTGATATGGAACTATAGAAATACTGTGCACCAAAGGCCTTGTTTGATTTAAACCTAACATTAATTTGGCCTTTGGCTGTTAGATATTCATAGTCACTGTATGCTCTTAAGTATGTCTCTAGAGGCAGAGGGAAATGCTTGTGGTGCTGTGTTGGACCAGTCTGGTGCATGCAGTTATGCTTTAAGCATGGCCATGTGTCTCTCTTCCACTATACAGTAATTTATCCCATAGAGAACTCTGTTTGTGTTCAGTAGCAGAGATAATGAAAACATATTATGGCTGATGTTACATCTGCCAGTTGAAGGCTGGTTTTGCCATTAAGTCCAGTGTGGGTCCCTCAGAGTCTCTCTGGACTGCTGACAGAGCAGGGTACTTGGGCTGTAGCCCTCTGCAATCCCGGGAAGATGGTTGCTTTCACACATCTGTTCCTCCTCTTTGGCAGCACCACGCCTTGCACTTCCAGCTGAATTTTGGTAGCACAAGGTTCTGTATTTACATCTTTGAGCAGGACATCTCATTTCATCACACAAAATCTCTGCATTGTTGAGAGCTTTTGCAAAATGCAGGGTTTAACCCGAGTGCTCGCTGTAAGTGGGTGTGCTAAAAACAGGACTAGGCTGGTGGTTCCTAGCCCATCAAAGGTGAAGGAACTCACTTGGGAAATGAGTAAAGGAAACTACTATGCACCAAAGGGCAGCTGTGCTGACAGCTTTGGCTGTTGCTCTGAAATGCCTTCCATATGGCTGGACCCTTCATTCAGGCAAAAATCTGAGTGGGTCCTCCCTGTCCTCATTCCCAGGCTGGGGTCATGCAAGGCTGTCTGTCACCACACACACGCAGCCATTCACTCGCAGTTCCATTGCATCATTTCTGCACGTTCACAGCATAGTGCACATCAGTACTGAGAAAACTTTACTGAGGTGGGACAGTTTTCCATCCTAGGAGAGTGACATATGTTTCATTATTCCTCCTTTATAGAAAAGCAATCCTCCCCATGTCATGCCTGTTAAAACTGGTTCTCCCCAGAAAGAGCCCCAAATAACTTCTCAGCTCTTCATGGAGGGCCTTTAATCTTCTTGGGAAGCAATGAAGTCAAATCTTCTTTAATGTTGCTTTAATATTGCTGGGAAAGCATCTCTTCACATTAGGCCTGACTAGAAGCAAATGAGAAGTGTGCATGTGTCCACTTATTTTGCAGCTCACTGAGTGTGTAATCTTGGGCCCTTAGTACTGTGAACCTTGTAGTTGCTTAACAATTTAGGAGGAATTTGATGTTGTCATCAAGTCCAAGGCGTGTACCTACTGTTGTAGGAGATACAGTAAACGGTAAGGAATCCTTTAATGAGTTTTAGTACCGCCTAATGATATTAAAGCCTCCAAAGTGTGGAATTGGGTTGAGTGTAGCATCTGCTTTGTGAGTTTTACTCCATCTATGTCTGTTTGCTACCAAGCAGTGTTTCGCTTTATCTCTCCTCATTCAGTGTAAAAACTTCCCCTTCAGTGTTTTGGTGTTAAGTTTGGATTTTTCAGTACAGAGGCTTTGTAGTAATGTAGCTGTGATGGGTGAAATGGTGGGGAAACTAACTTAGGAAATTAGCTACATAATCGCATTAGTGTGAAGTTGTGCAGCAGACTGCTGTTTTCAGGAAACTGTTCCTCTTATAAAGCATTTAGGCTTTAAGCCTTCAGTGCTTTGACATACCTTAAGATTTGGAATAATAAAAAGTTTGGGGGGAGGAGAGGGAAGGAGAAACAGGGGGAGATACTGACCAAACTAACTGTAATTATCTACCACAAACTTATGTTTGGCTAATTACAGTACATACATTTACCCTAAG
The DNA here is from genome assembly GCA_033816785.1 of Picus viridis. NCBI lineage: Eukaryota > Metazoa > Chordata > Aves > Piciformes > Picidae > Picus > Picus viridis. The sequence goes on along the minus strand of CM066592.1, from coordinate 14,683,169 downwards.
AATACACCTGGAAACAACAAGGAAGCCACCCTATCCTCATGACTAGCAAAAAAATTTGAGCAGGATTATTTCTGTGGGGCATGAGGGGATACAGGCTGGGTGTGCTGCCTACTGCAGACAGCCCAGTGTGCACTTTGGGTATCTCTCTGCCCTGGGTAATGGGTGAGCTACTTAGCAACAACTTCAGGCACTCATCCTTCGCTTTAACGAGAAGACAAAATGGCTGTAAGAGCTCTGCTGCTCTCTTTACATCCTTTCTGTTTGAGAGTGCCAGGGGTTTTTTTCCTACCACCCCAATGAAAATGACCGCTGAGAGGGCATGACCCATGTTGTTATGTACGTATGAGTTAATTCTGCGTCTTTAGTTCTTGTTTTTTGCACCTATGCAGCCTTATCTAACAGTCAAGGAGACTTTATATTAAATGGAGACTTTGTCGTCAGTATGTTTAAAAGGGAAATCAAAGTTGGGAATGCTGTGATCGAATACAGTGGATCGGATAATACTATTGAAAGGATTAATTCTACAGATCGGATTGAGCAAGAAATAACACTTCAGGTGAAGTATATGTTGTGTGTTTGGAAAAGTCTGCTCAGCATTACTGGACTGCAAACAGTGGGGCAGTGAAATCTGTTGGCTTACTCTGGTGCATCTTTTTTTTTTCTCTCAGGTGTTATCGGTGGGCAATTTGTACAATCCTGACGTTCGTTACACGTTTAATATTCCCATCGAGGACAAGCCTCAGCAGTTTTACTGGAATGCATATGGCCCGTGGCAGCCTTGCAGCAAGCTCTGCCAAGGTGGGTTGCATGGGAAGGTTTCGTTTTGTCCTGGATTTGTCTGGAATCTGGGCAGTGCGGTCACAGAATCAACCAACCAGGTTGGAAGAGACCTCCAAGATCATCAAGTCCAACCAATCACCCAACCCCAGCTAATCAACTAGACCATGGCACTAAGTGCCTCATCCAGGCTTTTCTTAAACACCTCCAGGGATGCTGACCCCACCACCTCCCTGGGCAGTCCATTCCTGTTTGATCTCTTCAAGATTCTCACATTATGAGCATGACTGTTTCCTTGTAGTATCATACAAGGTGTAGCATTGCTCTGCTACTCCTCAGTTTCAGAGCAGGGCACCTTTACAGCCCCTTGGTGCCAGGTAAGCACTGCGACCTAGTTTGCAGGTGGGGAATTTCAAGTGCAGAAGAGATTTTGTGGCATTTTCTAAGGCTGCAAAAGGCATCAGTGTCTGGTTTTGGGTCTGACTTCCAGTCGTTGCTGCCTACCAGTGTTGACCCTGCTAAACACATCCTTGCAGGGGTGATGCAGCTCTGTCTGTGTCCATCTCTTCTGCATTAAACTCCTGCTCTTCTTATATAGTCTTAATGCCCTCCGTGTTTCTGAAAGAGATTGAAAAGCTTAATTAAATGTCTTATAATTGCTACTATAAATGGAGTAGCAGAAATAAGTGATTTTGTTGCTTTCCTGTGTGGCTCAATGTGCCTTTTTCTTTCTGTGTAGGAGAACGGAGAAGGAAGCCTGTGTGTACAAGAGAGTCAGATCAGCTCACAGTGTCAGACCAGCGCTGTGATCGCATACCCGAGCCTGACCCCATTGCTGAGCCTTGTAACACGGAATGTGAATTAAGGTGCACTTTACTCAGCTGTGTATATACATTACATCATATATTTACCATTTACTTCTCTTTCCTTTCACCTCTCACCATAACTCCTTTTCTCACCAGCCTGTATTAGACTTGAAAAAAGAAAAGCATTAGCAGTTGCCTCCTTCTCAACCAAGAGGGACTGGCATCCAACAGCTGTGTTTTGAGAGGCCCTTTTCTACATGTTCACATTTAGCTTGTTGGATTAAATTAGTGCCAACTCTTTTTTTTTATTATTAATTTTTTTTTAATCACCTAACATGGGAAACTCAGTCCCTGAAATTTGCATTTGCCTTGATCAGAATTGCTCAGCACCGTCCTACAAAGAGCCTGCAAAGGAAGGGGGGGGGGGGGGGAGGGTGGGCGGAATATGCTCAAAGAGAAAGATTAACTAAGCCTTGGATTTATCATCATTTGCTTAAAGTGAAGAATAAGCTCAAGTGTAGAGTAGGTTTGGGGCTGTCCCCAGACAGTTCCTGAGGATTGGAACTGATGGAGCATGGACTAAATCATCACAACCCGTTTTCCTTTAAACAGCAATCCATTTTCCTTTCTGGAGCTTAAATATGGTGGCATTAAACGGCTGCTGGTGCAGCAATTCAGATGGCTGCGTTTCCCGAGGGGTTATTCTGGCTGTGCTAAACCCGGGGCTCTGTAGGGGCTGTAGCTCAGGTTGTCGCGGTAACAGCTGTTGCCATTGCAACAGGTTGGAAACTTGAGAAGGGCAAACGCAGGAGTTTGAAAAGCAGGCAGGGGTGTGAGGGCTCCCCCCATTCAGGAGCTATTGACTCCAAATCCCCTTGATCTTATTCTTCTCTTAGCTGTGCTGAATTTTGCTCTCTCGACAAAGGAGCAGGGCTTTGTCCTCCCTGCACAGCCCAGGGGTCTCCAGGACCTGCAGGGGACATCACTGCCTCCTTCCCAGGAGCTACCCCTCCAATGTGTGGGGTGCAACCAGCTTCGATTGACTCCAGGGCCTCCAAAAATCATCCCGGATCAGGTCTTATGCCCAGCTTCTCTTGCCAGAGCTGGGGCCAGGGATGATGTGAAGCAGAAGTGTATCCCCAGGTGGGTCTTTGAAGACCACCAGCACCAGCCCCTGCTGCCCATCCCAGGAAGGAGACAGCAGGGTGGGAAACTCCATTGAGAGGAAACACTTCTAATCCCTACTGACACCTCTCAGACTCATGTATCTTGAAGCAAGTCTTTTGCTCGAGCTTTGGAGAGCTGAGGCTATTCTGTTGTCTTCCTGCCATGTGCCTTTCAAGCCTCTGCAAACCATTTTTTGATGCTATATTTGAGTTTTTAGTTTTTGGAAGCCAATGTGGCACTCCTGCAGGAGAGTGTAGCATGGAAAGTCTTCAAAACACTGCCCACTGGACGCCCCCTCAACACCCTGCGTGGTCCTGCAAAGGTAGCTTTGTGGCCTGTAAGAGGGATCTGGTGACAGTTCCTTGCCTGCAAGAAGCAAGGGTTAATTGTCTCTGAGTTTTGGAAGCCACAAAGCATTCTATAACATTACAAAAAGGCAAAACTCCCAGCTGAAGAGCATATATTTTTTACTTATGTAAAATGTGTTTGAGCACATTACCTGCAGGGTCCCAGAGCCCCACAGCTGATGTTTGCTCTCCTTGGCTCAGGTGGCACATCGCAAGGAAGAGTGAGTGCACAGCCCAGTGTGGGCTGGGGTACCGTACCCTGGAGATCTACTGCTCCAAGTACAGCAGGCTGGAGGCAAAGATAGAGAAGGTCGATGACCGCTTCTGCAGCAGCCAGCCCAAGCCGAGCACGAGGGAGAAGTGCACTGGAGACTGTAACGTGGGAGGGTGGCGGTACTCAGCCTGGACAGAGGTAAGGAATGCTTGGCGGTGCACAGGGATATGTCAGTTTGCAAACAGTGTGAGCATGTCCTGGATGGAGTGACACAATTCACTTGTTATAGAGAAGCAGCAATAGTGATTTAAGTTTGATAGTAAATGAGACAGTGGTTTAACAAGGTTTGATGGTGAGGTACACTTGATTATTTATAGAATAGAATAGAATAGAATAGAATAGAATAGAATAGAATAGAATAGAATAGAATAGACCAGACCAGGTTGGAAGAGACCTTCAAGATCATCGCATCCAACCCATCAACCAATCCAACCCACCTAAACAACTAAACCATGGCACCAAGCACCCCATCAAGTCTCCTCCTGAATACCTCCAGTGATGGTGACTCCACCACCTCCCCGGGCAGCCCATTCCAATGGCCAATCACTCTCTCTGTATAGAACTTCTTCCTAACATCCTGCCCTGGCACAGCCCGAGACTGTGTCCTCTTGTTCTGGTGCTGGCTGCCTGGGAGAAGAGGCCAACATTCACCTGTCTACAACCTCCAAGAAGAGGGTCAGACAACTTTCAGGGAGAACCTCCCACTGAGTCAGGAAGTTTAGAGTGGACCATCTTGCTTTCCAAATGGAACTTAGGGGCAGTTACATCCATTCTTAATTTCATATTTGGTCAACAATTTATGCTGAAAGGGTTATATTTGCCAAATCAATCCTTTATACTGGAAGACTAACTTTGAGAGATGTTCCTGCTCAAGGGGAGATCCTGGTGTGCAGCCTGCTGCCTTGCAGGATAGATCAAAGGGCCCTGGGGCTGTCCACTATTTATGGAGTATGGTAATTGACTTACAGTCGTATTTACATACCAACCACAGATGTTAGTTTCTTCCAAATGTGGCTTGAGGCAGACACTGACCAGCACTGTGGTTAGGTGGAGCCATTGCTCAAATGAGCCCTTGACTATTGTGTTGTTATCTGTCTCCTCTGAATCCACATGACAAGGTGCATCCATTACAGTCACCACTTGTGGTTATCACTTTAGCAGGCTTACAGAAATAAGGGTCAGGTTGACAGAGGGAATGACCACACCACTGCAATATGTAAAAGCTGGCCACAGTGATTCTGCTGCTGTTGCTTTTTCTGAAGAGCACTCTGTTCCAGTCCAAATCAGGCTGGTACTCAACTGCAATTAATTTATGCTTTTAAGCATCCCAAGGTCTGGCTTTCTTACACAAAGTCCTGCTGTCTTTCTTCTCCCATCGAAAGCAGCACCACTGCCAGGAGCTGGGGAGGACATTACCCTCAGCAGAAGACTTCTGAAATTTGTTTCCTCTATACTTTTTCGCTTTTCCGTGAACAAGAAAATTCCTGAATGCAGGCCTGGCACTTAGAGAATGATGAGCCTGAGGTGTTCTAGGGAGGGCACAGGGAAGGGGGACTGGCTGGTTAGAGGGAATGAGAAGGAGCAGCAGCCATTTGGGAGAACTGAAAGGCAATGCTTGTAAAAGTAATAATGGGTTTATAACCCAAAATGAATTTGTGAAACTCATTGCCATGAGATCTTACTAAGTTTAGCGAGACTGTCTTTTTAAAGGAATATTTAAGGTAACAGACTATTACTCCAAGTACAGATTGTTCTTGTGGAGGTTTTTTTTGCAGTCTCTTCACAGCTCTGACTCCAAAGAGGGGGTGAGAAATAAGTGGGTTCTTGGCCCATAACAGAGTGGCAGATAGTATTTACTCGGTGTCTCTCATTCCCAGTGCTCCAAGACCTGTGGTGGGGGCACGCGGCGGCGGCGAGCAATGTGTGTGAACACCTACAACGACGTCCTGGATGACAGCAAGTGCAGTCAGCAGGAGAAGCTAACAGTGCAGCGATGCAGTGACTTCTCCTGCCCCCAGTGGAAAACTGGTGACTGGTCTGAGGTAGGTGTTGGTCACCAGAGTGGGTTCACCCTGCTGGTCCTCTACCCTGAGGAGCTGCTCGTTCTTCATGTTTGCTTTGTGCCCTGTGGCATGGGGTCACTCTGCCTTGTGTGGAAAGTGTCCTGAAGTCTGTGCACCTAGAGGCTTGGAGACAGGCAGCGAAGGTTCTGTCCTTGTCCTGCTGGTGTAGCGGCTGTTTCCCTCCTTGCAAAGCTGTGGGGGTTTAATACCTCTCAAACCCTGTATGAATTTCTCCCCAGCTTTTCCACAGTTGGGAAGAAAAATACTTTATGCCCTCATTTTCCCTTGAGATTGTCCTCTCAAGCCCTGGCAGCTCTAGCTGAAGAGTAGCATTTCACTATACTAATGTTTTGCTTACATCTCTCCCTGCTGTTCCTTACCTTTACTTCTCCCATTGCTGCTGGCATCCTTGGCAATGCTGCAAAGCCATATCTTGGTAGGCTTTTCCCTGCAGCAAGACCAGGGATAATGGAGAACAGTTTTCAAAGGCTGCTTGTCACCTTTATGGCTGAAGAGCTCTGGTTCCTGTGAATCACATTGTTTCAGGAAATTATGGAGGAAATTAACTGGCAACAGGAATTGTTCTCTGCAAAATATCTGTCTTCTAGGTTAATTGTTCTCTGCCAAATGTCTGTCTTCTAGATTAACCTACTGGCAGGCCAAACCATGCCAGAGCAGTGAAAGAGCCATTTGCAGCCCATTGGAGCCGAGACCCATATTGCGTGTACTTGGAACTGAACAACTTTTTGCAGCCTTGGGCATCTTGTGCACAGTGGAAGCTCAGCTGAGCAGTGCTTTGGCTTTGCCTTACATTTCACAGTTCCTAGAATTCAAGAGCCTTTGTGGTCTTGCTTTGCCCATGTGGCCTGGCTGTGATCTCTGTGCTCCAGCTCTGCTCAGGACCAGCTCCTGAGAGCAATCCTGTCGTGTTGCAAGACACTCGTGTTTTCCAGCACATGTGGTCATTAGCTAAGAACTGCCTCCTGGCTTTTAAGCAGTGGTTGCAATGGGTCTCTGGACTTATTTTTCAGTACTAGGGCAGGTGCTGAGCTGCTAGCACAGCCCAAGCATCACCTGACCTTGTGCTTTCCTCCTCACAGTGCCTGGTTACCTGTGGAAAAGGGCACAAACACCGCCAGACCTGGTGCCAGTTTGGAGAAGATCGATTAAATGACAGGTTTTGTGATCCTGAAACAAAGCCAGAGTCGGTGCAGACATGCCAGCAGCAGGAGTGTGCCTCGTGGCAAGTGGGGCCGTGGGGCCAGGTACTGCAGAGCTACCATGAGGGTCCCAGCCAGTGGGACATGGGTACTGGTAGCCAAGGCTGGGCACTATCCTTTCATCCAAATTCAGAGGCATAACTGTGTTAATTGATTTGCAGACCAAAGCAGCCCTCTGTTTGCAGAGGCTGCAATAACAGTACCTGCCCTAAGTGCTAAATTAAATCTCCGTCAGACTAAATTTGCCATGATTTTCAGAAAAAAGGGTTTCCAAGGTTACACTCCTAAATTCATGTTTAGACATGTAAATACACAGTCTAATTTCCACGGAAAAGCTGCTCCCATTGAATGGCTTTTGTTGCTTTTAGAGTTTTCCAGTTTCTGGGTTGGTGAGCAATTTTTTATCCTGTTAAAATACAAGTTCATTTCTCCCAGAGTGTTCTGGCACCTCCTTTTCCACAAAGCTCTTAACTCTTGACTTAAAAAACCACCAACAAACCCAGACCAGTCATCCCAGTCAGACTTATTTCCCATCAGCAAAATTATTCATTAGCTGCTTGTGCAACTGGAGGGATGAACAGCAAGTTCTAAAGGAGGGTATGATGCAGGTTCTACCAGGCTATGATTTACTGTGTGTAGCAAAGTAAATCATTTAAATGCTGGCACCTTCATTCCCAAGGAAGCAAGTGAAGCGTGCGAAGCTCTGGTGGGCACAGTGAGTTAAAACTTTGACCTAATTTAAGGCTGAAATGCATGAAGTGGAGAGAAACCAGAAGGGAAGCTGGGTTTTATTTTTGCTGCTCATGCTACATGGCTAAACACAGTCTGGACTGATTTATACTGAATCAGCTACTCACATCAGTGTTTCTTTGTGCCCCCTGTCCTCTCCCAGTGCACGACAACATGTGGCCAAGGCTACCAGATGAGAGCAGTGAAGTGTGTTGTGGGCACGTATGTGTCAGTGGTGGATGATAATGAGTGTAATGCTGCAACAAGACCAACAGATACCCAGGTAAATCACACTCTCCTCTCTCCATCTTTGACAAATAAATGGAGAAATGTTGCACACCCTTTGGAAATTTGCTGAAGAGCCTTTTCATGCTATGTTCGCTGGTACTTCGAAGCAAACATGTAAATTCCACTTTCAAGCAGAGAATGTCCCCAAGGTGTCTGAAGGACTTGAGTAAACCAGAACATTACCATCTATCTGTCATCTAGCAGAGCTGAATTAAGGCCACAACATCTAGGAGAGGGCTGCTTTTCCCATGCATGGAGAGCAATCACACGCTAATTAAGAGGTAACAAACCCACTTGTCATCAGCCATCATTTGGCTTGCACATCTACATCCCCAGTGGAAGTAAAGTCACAGCAATGCGGAAACCATTTCTGCCATTTGTCATGAGCAGCTCACTCCCTTGCAGTGATGATCAGTATTAATTTCCTTTTTGGCAATGACTACTCATGGGCTCATGCAGTAAAGTCGTGACTATTTGTCATGTCTGTCACCAGACCTCCCAGGAGATACAGACAGGACCAGAGCCCTCCTGTTAGTCACCATACCAAGACTGAGATGAATGACATGCTGGTCCCCAAAACCTTGCATGCTTACTGTGTGGTGAAGATCATCACATGGATATAGGTGGTCTGGTGGGCTGTAGGGAATCAAAGGGCTGCAATCAGCTCAGCAGCATGACCCATATTAAGTGTGTGGCAGGTCTTGTGCTGAAGGAAGGGAGCTTTGAAGGGAGATAAAGTTGCTGCTTTGCAGATGTGCGTTTGCTCCAGAGCTCTCTTACTGAACTTTCATCTTTTGCCTCAAAACCATCTGGTTTTAATGTGTGGAGATGGCACATGGTTATGGGATTCCTATTGTAGAGTTCCTAATAAATCAGAAGTCCACTGAGGGTTCTGCTTATGCAGCCCCTGGGGACTTGATACCAAGTTTTGCTGACTCACCAAGAGGATGCAAAGGAGAAAACCTGCCAACACACAAGTGTGCAGATCACAGATCTTCAAGATGTCTGTTGTTCATAATTACATTGAAGAGGAGGTGGTTTAACTAAAACATCTGCAAATTCTTTATTTCCCTCCTTTCCCTCACATATTTCATGTACAGGACTGTGAAATAGCAGCATGTCCTCCCCATCCACATAGTCCCGAAGCCAAAAGATCCATATCAGGCGCTCACAGGACGCAGTGGAGATTTGGATCCTGGACTCCGGTAAGTGTGTGTTGTAATACTTTCAGGATTATTTCACAGCAGACAATGTGATGTTTTTAAGTGTGTTTGACACTTGGAAGCCATTGTTCCAAAGCTCTTGGACTATACATCAGGAAACCTTCTAGCGGAGCGCTTGTTCCTCTTCCCTAGTGCTCTGCCACCTGCGGGAAGGGTACTCGGATGAGATACGTCAGCTGTCGGGATGACCAGGGCTCAGTGGCTGATGAGTCAGCTTGTTTCCACCTCCCCAAGCCGTCAGCCACGGAAATGTGCACCGTGACACCGTGCGGGCAGTGGAAGGCCTTGGAGTGGAGCTCTGTAAGCATCATGCCATCTCTTGCAAGAGAGCCTTAGAGACCTCATTACTGGAAATGCATTTTATTAATCTGTCATGTTTGCCCTTTTATAAGTGGGGGCATAAAGGTTTTCCACTGTTTGTTACAGCAATAGGTGTCTGTCTGGTGCTCAAAGCTGGAAATGTGACTGTGTCTCCTTTTCTTGCTCTAACACAGTGCTCGGTGACGTGTGGTCAAGGTAAGGCAACGCGACAAGTGATCTGCATCAATTACAGTGACCAGCTGGTGGATAGGAGTGAGTGTGATCCAGATGACCTCCCTGCCACCGAGCAAGACTGCTCCATGTCTCCTTGTCATCCAAACAGCCATGACTACGGCAGGCCCATCCACCCTTTCCTCTATCCGGATCATCGCCTGAAATTGCACCCTGGAGGCAGCCCGACCCGAAACCGTGCACATATACCAGGAGGCAATCAGTGGAGGATTGGCCCCTGGGGTGCTGTAAGTGCCCTGGTTTTCTTATTGCTCTTTCGCTTTGTTTTCCTCCTGGGCTAATCCAGGGGTTTCTTAAAGTCACCAAGCAGGGAAAAAAGAGACCCTTCTTCCTGCTACCCGTTCTCTGCTCGCATGAGCAAGTGTTGTGGTAGGGAGCAGGCACCACTTCTCAGCCTCTCACACCTCATATCTCCAAATTTTCTAGGCAGAAAGCTGTCAGCATTGTTTTCCATGAGGCAAAGGCCAACCTCTGCTTCTTGGCTGTCTCCTGGGACATTTACAGCTGTGCAGAGCCATTGCCAAAGCATAGCAGAGCATTAATGCCAGCTCCTCTCACACCAACCAGTTTACAGTGCTTTATCACAGAAGCCCCTAAAGGGAATTAAGCACAAATGGGATGTCAAACACTGCATTAAGGCTGTGGGGATTACTCACCTGCTTAAAACTAGGCTCATGTTTATTTTCTTTGCTTAGTCAGCACCTAGGTCATTGCACTGCTATTAGTAATAACTGGACTTTGAAGTTAATAATGCCTGTTAGCTGTATTCCATGTCTAGTGGTGCATTCCCACGGTGCAAGGCACTGGGAAGGACCTGGGAGTACAAAATTATTCCTGGACTGAACAAAGCCGTGGGCAATTGTGTCTTCCAGTGCTCTAGCACGTGTGCGGGGGTTCCAGCGGCGGGTCGTGGTGTGCCAAGATGAAAATGGATACACCGCAAATAACTGCGATGAGAAAAGCAAACCCATGGAGCAGAGATCATGCGAATCTGGCCCCTGTCCTCAGTGGGCTTACGGCAACTGGGGAGAGGTGAGTGCAACATTCCCTCTGTGCTCCCTGAGCAGGGGAAGGCTTTCCTTACCACCTGGCTGAAAAATGGGAGAAGGAGGGCATGCCACAGTGACATTTATTAGCAAGACTGGAGCATGAAAGGCAGCCTCTGATAAATGAGTGAACCCTTGCAACTGCTGGGTGGTATTTTCCATTCCATTTGTCTTGGGGAAACTTTTCTACTCAGGCAAATGTAAATTCTACCAAAATTGAGATTCTTTTTATTAATTTTTTGTAAAAGCAGCCTGGTATAACTGAAAGCCTTTCTTCTTTAATAGAAACACTTCTCCCTTCTGAAAATTCATCTGAGATAAGCAATTAGAGAGATTAACCTCCTGAATCATGTTGGGTCTGGCAGTATGACTGTGGAGCAGCATAAGCAGCATTGGGAAGAGAAGCTGAAGCAGATGATGCCTCATCTGAGGCTTATGCATCATTTAGGGAGGATTTAGTTGGAGTGAGTTTGCTGGGAACAGAAACAATCATTGAGTCTCAAGAGGTGCTAGTGCTTTGAGTGACCAGTTGGCAGGATTTTTACTGCCCAGTCAGTGATTTGCTCTGTCCTCTGCTGACTTCCAGTGTACGAAGCCTTGTGGGGCAGGGACAAGAACACGGCTGGTGGTGTGCCAGCGCCCTAATGGAGAAAGGTTTACGGATCTGAGCTGTGAAATCCTGGACAAGCCACCAGACAGAGAGCAGTGCAATGTGCAGGACTGTCCTAGAGATGCTGCCTGGAGTGCTGGTCCTTGGAGCTCGGTACGGCCATAAACTCTTTCTCTTTGTGAACCGTTTCGTGGATATCCCATAACAACAGATTTAATTTGCTTCAAACCAAGGTGCTAATGCTTCATGTCTTAAAACTGCACTTAAAGAGGATTATTGACAATATATTCAGAATAACACCTGTTCAGGAAGGGCTTACATTAGGGGAGCTCGAGGCCTTTAATTTAAAAGGCACTTTCTGCTAAGTAGCCACCTTTATCCATTTTATTACACTGTGCGAGTGCTGTGCATTAGGAGTCTGGGTTCTGGCTGAGTTCTTTGCATATGGATTTAAACCTGGCATTTAAGCAGTACATTTCCATTGAAGTTAAATTATTCTGATATTTAATGGTAATACTGCACTGTGCACCTCCTGGTTTTCCAGTCACGTGTTCTCTGCCAAAAGCAAGATCACAGGGGAAAAAAGAATTGTACTGGATTGCATCAACTCCCAAGAACATCTAAGCATGTAAAGATGTGTGCATGTGTCCCTACTTGCCTGCACACACAGCTGTATAGAAACATGTGTGCGTTCACATCCATGCTCTATTCTCATGTATATATGATAGAGCTTGATGTACTGTGCAAAGGCACCTGATAGCTGTTGTCATGCATCTCTCTGGTTGTGGAGAGTTATTGTCTGGCCTGATCTCTGACTGCTTGTTCTGATACCATTAAGTCAGCAAGAGATTAGCAAGGCGGTGAAAAGGCCTCAAACCTTGAGAGGTTTCTAATAACAAAGTAGTGTTTGGAGCTGAGCTGTCTTGCACTGCTGCTTTGCCGCTGGAGGAGACTGCTACAGAGATGCTCTTGTCAGGGCAGAACAGACCTGAACCACAGGCCTGGGGTGCTGGTTTGGATCCCACACTTTGAAATTCTCCCTACCCAGAGCAGCATCTTCTGCTCAGCGCAGAGCCCCTGGAGCCCCTGTGTGCCAAGATGAGTGCTGCCTTGGGCACTTCTGGCATGCTGGAAACAACCAACCTGCCTGTTTTGGAGTGGCCTTCAAACAAACAATGACCTTTATTGTGTATTTTGTTATAAAAACATTTGAAGAAGATTTTAAAAAAAATAATAATAATCTGACTCAAAAGCACTTTATAGGAAAAGAAAACCAGAGGCCTGTTTGTAATGCATTGGACTTCCTTAATTGTCACTTTTTGCAAAGCTGTCTTGCTCAAACGTAACTGCACTCTTGTTTCTGTGGGTGCTTGTGGTAACACTCCTCAATATTTTGATCATACCTCAGTGAGTTATGCAGTATCCATAAAACTGCTGAACTGGTGTTAATATGGTGCTTCACCAGTACAAGGGACAGCGATCTGAAATATTTCATTTGAGGTGCTAATGTGTCACTTGTACGCTGTTATAGCTGGTGCTAAAGAGGAGCTAAGCAGAGCTAGCCATGCGTGCTGTGGCCTCCCCGCAGAATTACCAGCTGGGAGTTGCTGCCATCCTTTGTCACCCGTGCTGGACCATTTGCAAGAACCAAAGGTGTGGACTGAGTTGTGTTGCATTTGGTGTCTTTTACCATTCAGCCTCTTTACATTTGTTTACGAGCAGGCTCCAGGGCTGTGTTTGTTCCTCCATGTTGGGAATGCAGAGTGCAGTCCTCTGTTTTGGTTTTGGGTTATTTTACTTTTCACCCAGGAAAAACTCCCTTGACTCTACTATATATTATTAACCTTGGTGGGTAGTCCTTTCTTGATCTTCTGGGAGCAGGCAAACAGGCAGAGGGCAGGAGCATCCTGTCCTACTTGTGGCATCTCCTCCCAGCTGCCTTCAGGGCTCGCAGCACCCTGCCCTCCCACAGGCAAAGGGGCTGTAGAGTTGAGCCCCAGTCATTGCCACAAAGTGACTTGATTTTTCAGTCTTATTACCAAGGTGTCCTTTGGCTCTGAGGGAGGTAGGGGACCCCAGAGCTGTTTGAAGACTGAACTGTATCTATGGGGTCAACAGGGCTTCTTGTCCTTCCTGCAAAATACTCCACGTGTATGTCTACCTCGTGCTACTACTGTAGGTAGTAACATCCAAATCTTTTTTCTGTAGTGTGGTATCACCTGGACTTGCTTTAGCTCTGTCATTGGTTGTGAACATCATCCTGTAGCTGTACATACTTCATCTGTTGTGATGGAGTGTCACTACCATATTTTTTTGGTCACTTTTGAAACAAGAGTATAGTATTAGCTGAAACTTTTCAGCGGTATGGATTTATGTATTTATGTAAAAGTGTATTTATTTTTCCAATATTGTTATTTAATTTTTATATAAATATTGCATACATTTACAATGTTTAATGTTAATGTTGAACAGTGAAAATTAAAGACAAGTAGAATGTAATCGCAAGTGAATTTGTATAATGATTTCCTGAGCCTTTTGCTGAGTTAAGAGCCTATACTTAGTTCTGGTAACTTTTGACTTGCTTTTCATTGCTTTGTTCTCCAACAGAAACCTGTCATTCTCAACAATTAAACACAGTTTAAAGTGTATGAATTATGAAGTTGGATAACTAATTTCTTACAAGCATCTGATTGGCTTGGCTTCGCTCAAGTTTCAGTGAAATTAGCACTATAAAATACATACAAATTGGAGCAGAGAAAGTCTGAGGAGTCCAACCTCAGTCCTCAGGCAAAATTCCACTGGGATTTTATACAGTAAACAAGTGATTTTTATCTGGCTGGTAAAATCCAGGTTTTGAAGAGAGAATTAAATGAATAAACAGATTCTGTATGTAAATAATAATTTTATAACCAGAGACTGGTGAGATGCCTTGTCATCATCATGTATGTTCAAAGAGGACTAAGAGGAGGTGACACTTTTATTTCCTTGCTTATTTAAGAACATGTATATAAATGCTGCAGAACTGTACACCATGTGATAGGCCTGACCTTTTTATTAAAATAATGTTTTAGAAAACATGCAGAGACTGCCACCAGGATACAGAGAGTGTTTGTTCTCTTCTGAATGCCTTATGGTATGAACACAGATCTCCATACACGCTCTCAAATGCAGAGAGGAAATCTTGCCGTGTTCTCCAGAACGAGGGAGATGTTCACAGGGAGCATCACCCATTGCTTCTCTTAAAACCTGAAGCTGAACCCACTTCTCTCAGAGCATATCTGCTCCTTGCAATGCTCTCTGTGAAGCTTTGAGTTTACGTTAATACCCATCTGTATCCTGATACAATTTATGAATAATGCTGAATTAACTTGTTGTGGGCTTCTCATTCTTTCTGAGTTGTAAAATGATTATATCTCACAGAACCCTGTCCTGTTTCAGTCAGCTGAGTCATTCAGGTTCCACTGCACTGGGACAGTCTTTATTTGATTTTTGACCTGTGGAAAATGGGTGAGCAGGATATGGGGATTTGTGTTTTGGTTGTTTGGTTGTGGGGGTTTGGTTTGTTTTTCTTTTTTTCCTACAAAGCATTATAATTTTTAAAACAATCTGCTTTGTCAAACACTTAGCACTCTTGGGTATCAGAGGTCCTAGCTGCTAACACAATGGTTGTATAGCTCTTAGTGCCTGTGAAATGGTGATGTGCTTCCCAGTTCTGTGGGGGAAAGAAATGCTGGTGCAGAAATGCTTGTGTCTTAGTCCTTGAGGTTCTTTGGTCTAACAATGAAGAACTGGAGGCTTAGCATAAAACAGAATATTAATTGACTGAGCTCCAAGTTTTGTTATTGTCGATGTGAATTCAGGTTTGGCTCAGGACAACATTGCTGCGTGGCCTTAGCTGGAAGCTGGTGGCATTGGCAGCTTTGCAGGGCTCTTTGGCTGCACACAAGGATGTCAGTGGTGGCGAAGGGGCTCTGGGCTCAGTGGGAAGTGGGAGAACTGCCCAGCCAACAGCCGTGTGAGGGAGCTGGCACTCAGGAATTTTAATCTTAACATTGGTGTCAGTGGAAAGTTCAGGTTATTTGTATTTAATTCTGTCATAGTCCCAACACATTGTTTACAAAATGCCTTCCTCATGGAGCTAGCTGTAAACCGGCTGTGCAACAGCAATATTCTTCGTGTCGTGGTTCCGATAATATTCTTAGCAGTCAGGATGTCAGCTCTGGCTAAGGCAGAAGTGATAACCAGGAGCAGATTTGGTTGCAAGTGTATATAACTCTGCTGTTTTCCTCCTCTCTTCTGCAGTAAATGAATTTGCTGTGACAGCAGCATTATGGAGCTGCTATATGATTCTTTACACATGTTTTGCAATAACAAAGCCATCCTTGAAAATGAAGTGATAGACACACTGAACTTTCCAGGCACTCAGTGATTCATGTTGCTTCTTTTTTTGTCTTTCATTCATATGATGAGGGTTTAGGCTCTGAGACTGCGACAGCAAGTCTGTATTTCTCTGTAGTGCCAGGTATTATCAGAAATCTAATAAAAACAATCTTGCCCTGAGAGCCTGGGGAAGAAGGACAAATGTTGCTGCAGCAGAAGGCAGCTGTGCGCATGGTCCCAGCATCCGCAACCCAGGCAGGGGGATTCACTGAGTGGCTTTCATGCCTTTAGAAAGCCAGGTAGAAATAGTTGCCTTAGTAAAGATTTAATAAAGCTGATCCAGGACAAAATGAGAACGTGGTAGTCTGTGGATATCCCCAGCCATCTGTCTGAAACTGTCTCCATCTCAGAGCTGTTTACTGTATGCTTAGATTGGCCCACCAAAGCTGCTGTCCCTCTTGGGTTCCTGGCTGTCTCCCCTTTAGGATCAGTCAGACCGACTGACTCCAAGGTCTGCCGGTTTCGTGCGCTGATGAAAGGCAAGAAGTTGTCTGCTTTGGTTCCCCAGTCAGAAAAAGGCCTCTGACAGTGCAGACCTCTTTGCTTTTGTTTTGAAAAAGCAAACCAGATCCCTTTCAGCCCTTCCCTGTACTCCCTGCTATGTGTCACCCGTCCAGAGCATCCCACTGCCAGTGCTCCGCTTCTACCATCTTCCAAAACTGACCATCCCTGGGTGACAGCTGGGGAGGACACAGCCTTGCCAGTCATCTTACCATCCACATATTTGCTGCCTCCTTCTCTTCTCAGAGCTTGTCCCAGAGGGTAAATGCAGATGAGGTTTTTGTTTGAAGAATTTTACCCTGTTGTTCCTCTGGGGCAGTGGTGATGGATGTTCTGCAGCTCTTTCTTCAGTTCAGTGCCCACCATCTCTGCCAAGGCTCAGAGCCACAGCTGGTGGTTCCAAGGCAGTTACAGATGGGTGAAACCAGTGGTACCCAGCTGGCTGGTAGAGGAACATCACTTTATTCCTCTCTTGCTACTCTAAAATCTCCAAATTTTATTTTTCTTTCCATTTTTGTTGTTCGCTTATCATCACCACACATCTTTCATTGCCACTTGTTTCTTCTTAAATGAGGAGAACTATATAGATGTTGTTATGCCATAGGTTCTCCCATCTCATTTTTTACTGCTGATGCTCCATGAGCAGGAAAACAACCATCAAAGTCCGTCTGCAAAGTCACTGCAGGTGAGGGACTACCCTGCAGCACTGTGGGCTTAGAACTGAGCCTGCATTTAGGTGCTTTGCTTAACTGACTTCTTGCAGGACTGATTTACTGCAACTTAATGCTCAGGTCTTGCAACTCACACTCACCCATTATGATCTGACCTGGTGATTAAATCTAGTGTCTTTTAGTCTAATGGAGAGATAAAAGAACTGAGCAGCAGCATCCCCTCTATCCTTCCTAATCCATTGACTAAATGCCAGGGAAATACCAGGGTAACAAGCTGCAGAGAATGGTCAGTCTCATCTGCTCTTCTTTGATAGCCTCTCCTGTTGCCACTGCAAGGACAGACATGAGCTAGACTAGTGGTTAGACTCAGGAAGGATACTTTCTTTTACCTAGAAACCCTTCTCTTCTCCCTGCCCCCCACATGATGCATCGTTTTCTCAAGCTCCTTCCCAGTGTACCTTCCCACTCAGAGCAGGTAACTTTGTTCTTATTCATTGATGCTTCTTGCCATGTATAGTCCAGCCCATGGTTCTGTCCTAATTTACTGTAAAATAACAGAGAAGTACAGTGGCTGTTTGGCTGCGTTTGGTGTGCCTCCCCTCTTACACCTCATCTCAATTAGGTGGCCATTTTCTAGGCTGTGCACCGTTGGCCTGAACCTGGACAGCAAGTGGTGGAACCACTGTTCGGTAGTGTCTTTGTGTCACAGGTGGCCCATCCATGGCTGCTAGCTTCATAAAGTCTGCAGATTTCCTATACACACAGATGTGCTGAGTCTCACACAGAGAGGAGAAATAAAGCAATAAATAAAAGGGCAATTGCTGGGAACATTTGTCTCCCAAAGCCCTGGCTTTGAGTGCAGAAATTGAAAGAAGTGTTGGGCTGCAGGAGATGCATTAAAGCAGTAACATGCTTTCAAGGATGAGATGTGAAGTTCAGCACTTCCAAGCAGACCCCCAAGCTGAGCACTGAGAAGTCTGCATGAGTTTTTGCCTATATTCCAGACTCCCACTATACACCCCAAACTGCAATAATTGCTGTTGCTCGCATCCTGGGGACTGTAGCATTTAGAAATGAGGCTGTATGATGATGAGGGACACTAAGCACAAAGGCGTTTACTGTGTTTCTAACTTTCCCAGTGACTGATTTGTGCAGTCATTAAGGAGAAAGGATGTAGCCAGTCTTGTTCCAAAGGCACTTAATGCTCTGTTCATGTTTTAATTTTAACTAGCTCACAGGAGAGGCAAGTGAGCCAGCAGCACAGATGAAAATCTGTCTGATGCCCAAGACCATACACAGGCTGACAGTATTTGCTCCCTAGTGCATTGAGCCAAGCCTTTTCTTTACAAAACCTGAGAGAAAGAACCAGCTCCACACTCCTAGAACCCCCCACCATCTTCCCCCCCCCCGGTGTGATGCACACCTGTGAAAAGGGACTGGCGTTCCTCAGAGAGCTTTTTACTTTGTGTTTCTCTCCATCTGAGACAGGGAAATCCTGTTCTTGAGTGGGACTTCTAAATGACTTTGTATTACAACTGTTCCCTGAAAATATGAAGTGTCAGCCTAGGCTGCTTGCTGCTTCAATTGCTACTCTCTTAAAAGAGCCACAGCATGGAAAATAGGCTTCATCAGTGCCTTCCACATTCTATTGTATCAGCATCCTCGGGTAGCTCACACTTCTCCTAATTTGAGGAAACACCATCTAATGCTTCACTCCCTGGAGAGACCTGCAGTGGCTGTTTGGGAGCCTTTGCTTGTTTGTTATTTAATTTGAATGGCATGGAGTGGAGCAGGGATACAGCTTTTAAGGTAGCTCTGTGTGTTCACAGTCCTGCTGATTTCTGTCCCTGGGGAAGTCTTTGTACAGAATGTAACAGCAGGCTGGGTAAAAGGGGCAGAGAAGGTGCTACTTACTAGGCAGACATCATAAGGCAGGAGATGCATGGCTTCTCCTGCTGCAGTTACCTGTTTTTCTTCCATATATCTTGTGAGACTTCCCAGCTTGGGGAAATTATTGTATTGACTTCAGTACTCAGGGCCTTAAATCTTACAGGAATCAAAGAGCATCCTGTCCTGTGGGTAATATGTGCTGATGGAGGAACGGGCTCCAGACACACCAGCCTCTTCCCCCTGCTGCAGCCACACATCAAGTTGGACCCTTTACTTTGAGAAATTTTTCCTTTTCTTATCTCTCTTACAAGACATCGTCTGAGATCACTCACCAGTCTCTGCAGCTTGGTTTGACAGCAGGAAGGTGCAGGTTTAGCAGACCAGTTTATTTCTCCCTTTTGCAAATACTCTCTTGGGAAACTGCCTCCGCTGCAGAGCTGAGCACGGAGCAGCTGAAGGACAGCGACCCTGCTTGTGCTGCAGAGCCAGGATGAGCCAGCATGGATGTTTCCCTCCCTTGTGCCTGAGGCAAGGAGCAAGGGGCATATCCTGCTCTTCTTTACTTTGGAGGCTGCCCTCTGGCTCTAGGAGGGCTCCTCGAGACATTTCCACAGGGGTTCTGGACAGTGCTCACAAACATATTTGGACAACACATTCCAGAATCCCTAATGTTGATGCCATTTTTCAATACTCTCGTTTCTGGAGGGTCAGCAGAGATTAGGCAAAAGGAGGCTGAAAGCAGACCTTAAAACAAAGAGGCTGGAGCAAGGTGGAGGTTGGTCTCTTCTCCCAAGCAGCAGACAACAGGACAAGAGGAAACGGCCTTAAGTTGCAGCAGGGGAGATTTAAGTCGGATATTAGGAAAATTTTCTTCACCAAAAGTGCTGTTAAGCCCTGGAATAGGATGCCCAAGAAAGGTGTGGAGTCACCATCCCTGGTGGGATTTAAAAGGCATGTAGATGTGTTGCTGAGGGACATGGTTTAGTGGTGACTTGGCAACATGAGAGTTATGGTTGAACTTGATGTTCTTAAAGGTCTTTTCTAACCAAAATGATTCTATGGTTCTGAAGCCTCTTTCCAATTGCAGTGGAGCATGCTGGTCTGTTTTGCTTAAGTCTCTCATCTAGGTGCCCTAACTTGAATGTAGAGACCACTCTTACCTTATAAATATACAACAATCAGATATATTTTCTGGCCTTCTCCCAGCTAAAGTCACCGTGACCACAAGCTCTTGGCAGCTGTGTGTTAGGCTATGGACACCCTCTTGCAGACTGGTAGGAAACTGTCCAGCACAGCGTGTTCCCACCCCATGGGCATGGACTTCTCACCATGCCAATGCAGCCAGGCTTGAGACCAAACTAAAAGACATCAGCAGAAGGAAGAGTATTTCAAAGCAGCCACAAATGCTTCCTAAATATCTTCTAAAATGTTGTAGCCACTGGAGAAACCACAGTATGGAGCAGCATCCCTCTTTTAAGCCTGTTGCTTGTCTCACTGAAGCCAGGGAAGTTACCTGCTAAAATACTTTGCTGTTGGGAAGTGAATTAAGTTAGTTTGCACGCCACAGAGTCTCTGTTGCCAGAAAACATGCAAAGGCTCAGGCATTTTAAGTAAAGGTTCAGCTGCACAAGGAATGGTCCAGGCTTTTCTTGGTACTGTCTGCTGATGTCCTGTGTGCTTGAGAGGCTTCAAAGGTACAGAAGTCGCACAGCTGTGATTTCAGCATCTGATAGCAGCAGTCTAAGTTGTAGTAAGAGTTGATGTAGATTCAGTGTAACTGAAATGTTAACTATGAGGGTGCACATTTAGACTCTGCTCCTAGTTAGAGAAGTTTTCTGACATCCAGGAGAGCAGCCCCTTGCAGGAGGGGATGTAAAGCATTGTAGGGCTCAGATTGTTGGGAAGTATGGATGAAAGCTTACTTATGAACACTTGCTTTACATATAGCTCTTGATGTGTGGAAATCTAAACCTACAAGGATTGATTTTAATTTCCTCCCAAAAGTTGCTCCTGGCAGAATCTGATAAGGCCATTTTTAGACTAATTCTTCCCAGCCCCCAGCCCTGCCCTCGGTGAGCTATCAGAGCATACCTATCTTTGGGAATTCATTTGGCAATCGCTGCAGCTTGCATTCATTATCTCAAGTACCTCCCAAATCGTTAGCTGATGCATGTGAGGCCTGGAAAAGTGGTCTGACAGCATTTTCTGAAACTTAGCACTTTTGGGGTGGAATGTCCCCAGGTTCTTGCTGATGGTTTACATTTCGGCCCCATCTTGAACTGCCACTTCAATGCACAAAGTTAGTAACTGGAGCCACTCCATTTCTTCTCAACTGCTCTGCAGCTTTCTTTTCACCGAGATTTGCTCATTTGTGCCCAGGGTTGTGGAGTCCTTTCAGTGCCAGACCCAGCTCACTCCCAGCCTTCAGCCTGTCAGCAACACAGCTGCAGCTCCCAGTGAGGAAGAGCAGGTCATATTCTCCTACAGGAGGGTAAGAGCCTGGGCCCCACCAGCCAAAAATTTGCCACAGTTTAAAAAAAGCTTTTATGGTATATATGGTTTGGTTGGCTTTGGTTTGGTTGGCTTTGGTTTGGTTGGCTTTGGTTTGGGGTTTTTTTTTGCTGTGATCAGCCTGGTGAGTCAAGCAGTAGCCTTTCTGTTGTAAAGATATCTTAGTGAACAAGATGTACCCTCATCTTCCAAAACATTGCTGTAGGAACTGCAGCAAGGGTTAGTTTAAAGCAATTTGCATGTGCTTGGTGAAACAGAATGATCTTCATCATTCCTGAACTCTGAAACAGAAAACAAAGTTTATGTGGAAAAACAAACACAGGCTTGCCATGGCTGTGGGAGCAGAGCAATACATTGCAGGAGAGATTTAGCATCATGTTCTGACCTTTCTGGAAACAGTTGATATGAAAATATTTTGTCATATTTATTTAAACGTTTTTCTTGCATTTACTGAAACTAGGCAGTATATTTATTTGAAAGAAAAAAAAATCTCCAGTGTGCCAATCCCTGGTTCTTGGCATGTATAACAAAACTAATCATGCAATAGACATAAACCTCTTAAATCTGGGCTCAAATGCTTTGATGCTAATGCTCTTAGGGAGGTCCTTTTGTTCTTATTCTCCATGTAAAGCACCAGGTGTGACTGTGGTGGTTTTAGGACATAATAAAGATGCTAACAAGAGGAAGGTCTCCTGGAGTCTTTAGTGTAATGGCTCTAGCTGATTTTTTTTAACAGTATTTCTGTATTATTTTATGTGCTGCAATCAGCTCAGATACTTTTTTTTTTTAAGAAACAACAGAATGTGTTGTTTTCACACCATCCTCCATGCCTAGCTATCCTCACAGCTTTGCCCAGGGTGCTGTTTGCTGCCATGCCTCAACCACAGGCTGGAAGCAGCATTTCAGAGCAATTCCTTCGCACACTTGAGTGAAGGAGGAGGCAGGTTGACTCTGGGCACGCCCAAGTGCATGTGATCCTCAATTCCAGAAAGCTCGTTAGTGGAAAAGCTCAATACAGTACCTTGGCTACACCTTCAGGGCTGGATTCAGAGGTAATTAAAACCTGTAAAAGTATTTCTGTGAGTGCAAAGAGCCTTGGATGAGGTTGCTGTTCCACAGAGTGCCAGCTGTCCATCTCCAGTACCTGGACATAATTTCTACAAGGGGTGTAGGACAGGAAGAAAGAAAACAAAAGAGTAATATGAAAGGAGTAGTTTTACCTGTCCTATTAAAATGTTTAAAGAAGGCAAGGTCAAAGCTTACCTCGCTGTGGCACTGTTATTGATAGATACTGTAAACAGGTGACAGTGTTTGCAGTGATGAAGAGTCCTGGTAATGAAATGCAAAGTTTCTCCAGCATCCAAAACAAATCATGAGGCTGATGGCAGTAGCTAGATGTATTGCTTCCCTAAGTCACATCATAGAATCATAGAATGGTCTGGGTTGGAAGGGACCTCCGAAGGTCCTCTAGTCCAACCCCCTCTGCAGTAAGCAGGGGTTTACTCAACTAGATCAGGTTGCCTAGAGCCCTGTCTGAGCCTCCAGGGTTGGGGCCCCAACCACCTCCACAGGCAACTTATTTCAGTGTTCCACTACATTCATGGTAAAGAACCTGTTCCTAACATCCATTACATTGATGTGAAGCCCACTATTGAATAATTTTCTGTATATGGGTCACATATGTTTAAAATCTATGTGCTAAATAAAAGTTGGAAATACCTGAGATGAATTTTAAGGCAGCTATGAAGTGGACTCTTTGCAAAGGATTTTGCAGTCTCTGGTACTTGATTACATTAGATTATTCAACCTCTCTTTTCTGTCAGTGCAAATGAGATCATAACTCACACGAGCATGAAAGCAAACAGGAGGTTTAGATCTAAAAATGCACAGCTGCCTAACTTTGATTTATATTAAAGACAGACAGAGAAATGGTTAATTCCATCATCTTGGGAATTACATTTAAGTATTAACAAAATTAAGCAAATTATGCCTTAACCTCTGAGTGCAGCAAGGTAGGCATGAAGTCTTGTGTTTGATCATGGGATGGCAAAGATAAATGTCAGGATCAGGCTCCATGCCAAAGTTAAGCAGTTTGTAGAATGAGGATAAAAACTTGGGAAATTACTAGCTCCATATTATTCATGAGATCCAATATTTATCAGCCAACTTCAGGTCCCCAGAAAGATCTTTGCATAGTTGTACAATGCAAGCATTCTTCCTTTAGAATAAGTAGTGGCTCCAATGGATTTTTAAATCAGAGAAAAGATGGGCTAGGCTGTTCTGTCTCAGGATGTGAGGCAAGCGAGGGTCCAGGTCAAGACTGTGAATTAACTCTTTAGCTTTGTCTGTCTCAGCAAAGCGGCATCAACCTGCATGGAGACTGCTTACTGAGAAGCACTTGGGTTTTTGCTGAAGTATCAGTGTTGGTGTTTGGTCCAGAGACAGAAAGTACTAGAAGTTTACAACTGGGTTTGGTAGGATTTGACATTTTCTTCTTGCTGTTTACATTTGTTGCCTGAGGAGGGATAGAGAGAGAATGAAAAATAGAACTTCTGATAAAATTTGAAGGCTTATAAAACTAGGATAACATTAACCCAGTCTTCTGTTAATGCTAAAGGAAAATGTGAAGTTTATGAATCTGGGTAACTCATGAAAGTTGTGTCTTTGAACAAGGGACAGCATTTTCTCTGTTTCTCAATGCAAGCCTGAGTGATGCTCATTGGGGTTTTTTGCCTATCTTGAAACTAGAGCTTGGCTGAGAACTCAGCAGTAATCAGTCCTACTGCAGGCTGGTCTGGCTTCTTTACCTTCACATCCCCAGGTCCCCGGAAGCCTACAGGAAGCTTGAGGGGAGTATAGAAGGGCAGAGAAGCAACATTAATGACCCTTAAACTCTATTGATTGTGAGGGGAAACAGATACCATTTGCCTTCCTGTAAGGATCTTGCAGCAGGAAAACAGCCTTTTTTACAACATCACTTATGCAAGCTTTTCAGCAGTATGTCTGATCCTATGGGTTACATCCATTTGTCTCCTTGGTGGTGTGACCTTTTCCATTTCGGAGCAATCTAGTGCTCCCTTCCTAGTTCTTTGTGTACCTGTTAACACAATAGGGGCTGAATGAGTTGGAAGTAATTTAAAATAATCACAAGTGCAAATATATATAACAATTTCTGTTCTCCTGGTTCTTCCAGAGCTCCTACATATATCAGTTGTAGGTTTTGGGGTTTCAAATTTACTCATTGACTGGGAAGACCTTGGGCTCTTAGTTCTTATGGAATATTCTGGTGGAGTGGCTCCAAAGCAAAGAAAGAAGCTTCATCTCTGCATGTTTGCTGCATTCTGAAAAGAAATCAGAACATTTTATATTTAGACATGGTTGGACTACTGTGTTTGTGCTTAAGGATTAAACCAGGATGCTTGTGATATAGCATGTAATGACTTGCATAACACGTAATGAAGAAATTGAAGCTGAGTCTCTAGGTGCATCATGCTGAGTAAGAGGCTTGTTCTACATGAAACTGTCATATTAAATTCTTGTCCTGATTCCAGACCCCTTTGATTCCTAAATCTTTTGGAGGAGACTAATCTGAAATCAAAGTGAAGTTGGTTGGGGTTGGCATGCCAGAAGTGGTCACATTTGAAAAAGTTCAGTGAACCTGCAGAGGGAGGTTGAAATTAGTTGCTTCACTACAAAGCTTGCAGCTAACATACCTGCTGACTTGCTTTTTGCTTTGATTCTTCAGGCTCTGCCTTCTTGCCACCTTCTGAGTTGTTTTCAAAATGCATAAATCTTAAGGATGAGCATGTCCTGGTTTCAGTCTGGTAAAAATAGTAAATCAGTCTACACCAGTAAAACAAACACAAGCTTTAATACCAAGGACATGGAAAGTCTGCATTTTTCTCTTCTGCCTTGTCCTTTGTGCAGTCATTTCCCTCTGTGAAGGTGTATATCACAATTTATTCTCCTGATTTGCCAACATTTGACCTCCCTTTGTACCAAGGTAAATGGAAATGGTTCCTTTCAAGTTCTTCTAAGTAGATACTGAGGGCTCCTGCCTTGATCCTTGTAAGATGACTCTGCTCCTTTGAAACCACTGGAGCAATGCCAGGAACCCAGCCTGTTACCCCTGCTGAATGTCAGCTGCTTTCTCTAATTCCATGTTGGCATTTTGGGGGCATTAACCCAGAGTATCATGCAACATTAAGTGCCAGTGGGAGCATTTCCAGTGGTTGAATTCTGCCCTTCAATCCCCCTCAAGTTTTGTGTAGGTTTCTGAGGACCTGGGGCTGTGCTTCTTGGTCCAGTTAAAAGAAGATGCCCTGGGTAGCCATGGCCCCTGTATAAGTGTGTAGATGGCCCTTGGTGAAAGCTGATCTGTTGTTACTTTACATTTACAGTGTACTGTCTCCTGTGGAAGGGGCCAAAAGCACCGCAATGTATACTGTTTGTCAAAGGAAGGGAGGCATGTAGAAGAAGATTATTGCAAGCATCTTGCTAAGCCCAACACGCAAAAGAAATGCAGAGGGGGCAGATGTCCGAAGTGGAAAGCAGGAGATTGGGGACAGGTGAGATGTGTTATATACCCTTTTGCTCCCTTTAATATTCTTCCTCCATCAAGTCGGTTAGAAGCTGGTTTTCCCATCACTCTTAGTGTTACTCGAGTGTTTCAAGAGTAATAGTTTTGGGCCAGATATTCAGGTGGTCTGAAACAGTGTAGCTTCATGGAAAGCAATGGAGCAGCACTGATTTGTATCAGCTGAAAACATGGCAGCTTGCTTTTAGTGCCTATCTGAAAGCAAATTCCTTGTTGCTAGAAGAGGCATTAGTATAGAATATTAAAGAGGATCTATTGTTTGTTATGTTTTTAATATTGCTATTATTTAACTATGTCACATCCCAAGCAAAATCTCCCTTAGTTTTGAGAAATCTGGAATTAATTTTATTACCATCTTCCTGGGAAAGCCTAAAGAACAATCAGAGCCGTTCATTAGGAATTGTTTTCACTGCCTTTTGTCTCTTAACAAGCTCATCACTTGATTTGGCTTCATTAAAAAGTCAGACACTGATACATAGGCTGCTAGAAATGTGAAAGTGCTTGGAGTTACTAAGCATCTTGTCTGCTGAAAGCATACCTTGAATCCTTGTTCTCCTGAAAACAATGCCTTTGCCATCACCTTGAATCTCCTGCATCACAGTTTTTAATCTTTTTACTCTACCTCATTAGTGTGCTAATCAGCAGAGTTATAGAAAATCCCAGACTAAATGAACTGTTAACTGCTAAAACATCATGCCCTTTTAGGAGCTGTTTCCCAAATAAAGGTACAAACCGCCAATTCTCACTGTTTGCAAGTTCCTTGAAAGATAAAACCTTAACATCTTTACAGGCACACATGCACGTATTAGGACTATGACAGCATACTGTTGTTTAATGTCAACTGTTCCAAAAGACAACAAACCCACTGATGTTCTATGGCTGTTTACAGACTTGTTCAGGTTGGTTTAATGCTTACCTTTCAATGCAGAGGGTAGGAATATTTGCCATTGTGTGTATCAGGGGCTAAGTGCATTCACCATGGAGGTTCAGTCACTGATCTCTGGGTCCTTTACCCACAGTATGGCTGGGAGCATGCTGTGAAATGCTCAGTACTGCACCCATATTGGAAATTAAGTCAATGTTATTGCTTTTATTACCTGCAGGACTCAAACCTCAATTTTATAGAGGAAGCTAGACTGAAAAGAAACGTGAGGCCATTAGACAATCTTGTCATATCCAATTTGCACCTTATTTAAAGTGACTGCTCCTGAAGGCAATTTTTTACAGCTAATAATTGTAAATATAATAATGTAATGGTCTGTTGATTGTGGTGAAATACACTAATGCTAATTGATAAAAGTGGGTTTTTTTTAAATTCCCAACATTCCACTGCATGATGGGAGTTAATTTTGTCCAAGTGGAGAAAGAAACCCAAGTTAATAGGAGGATGAAATAATTTATGGCCTGAGGTAATCTCTTGTGACTAGGCAATTAAGGAATATTTGTATGCTAATGATACAGCTAAGAATAGGCAGAGCATTTCCAGGGGTAGTTCTTCACATGCTGTATAGGCTCAGCCAGCTGACATCTTGCTTGGCGGGGGAAAGGGGAGGTGGGGGTGGGAGGGGTAGAAACACTCATTCTGCAACATCAAACTGGGCTTTATAAAGACACATGAAATGCTGTGACGTCGCTTCTTTGCATCCCGATCCTCACTCACCTGTGCTGGCAGCGTTTCTTTGCTTCCAGCGGATGAAGAGTTGGGCTGTCAGATGTTTGGAGCACAGGCTGGGGCTGTCCCTGTGAGAGATGTGCAGGGGCTGGCATGGCTTTGCAAAACATTGAATATCTCAGAGCCCAGGTGGGTTTAGGTGCAGAGCTCCTCACTAAGACTGTAAAACAAGCAGGGTTTTGGCACTGTGAATACCCAGTAGACCAGGATCTAAATGAATGCAGAAACTCTGTCTCACCTTCCCCATCTCCAATGCCACTGCTGAAAATAGGAGCCATGGTCGCTTTTCACTTAGATCTTATCAAAAAAAGCTTTCTGAAGGTCTAATTGCCTTCAAAAGGTAATCCCAAAGCTGAGCTGTTGTGAACTGGCTGCCTTTTGTCCTGGGTAAACCAGCAAAACTGTGTGAAAAATAAGGCAAGGTCTTCCCCTCAAAGAGTATCCTCCTGTAGTCATAGAATCAATAAGGTTGGAAAAGACCTCAAAGATCATCAAGTCCAACCTGTCACCCAAGACCTCATGACTACTAAACCATGGCACCAAGTGCCACATCCAATCCCTTCTTGAACACCTCCCGGGATGGTGAGTCCACCACCTCCCTGGGCAGCACATTCCAATGGCTAACAACTCTCTCTGTGAAGAACTTCCTCCTCACCTCCAGCCTAAACTTCCCCTGGCACAGCTTGAGACTGTGTCCTCTTGTTCTGGTGCTGGTTGCTAGAGAGAAGAGACCAACCCCTCCTGGCTACAACCTCCCTTCAGGTAGTTGTAGACAGCAATAAGGTCTCCCCTGTGCTTCCTCTTCTCCAGGCTAAACAACCCCAGCTCCCTCAGCCTCTCCTCGTGGGGCTTGTGCTCGAGGCTTCTTCCCAGCCTCGTTGCCCTTCTCTGGACACATTCAAGAGTCTCAATGCCCTTCTTAAACTGAGGGGCCCAGAACTGGACACATGCATGCACAGGACCTGTTGCATGTGCCTTTGGGGATTTTTTTTCCTTTTCTTTTAGGAAAAAGAATGATTGAAAAAATCAAGATTGAACAATACAGGAATGGTTAAACGTGAATCCCAGCTAGCTAAACTGGTGTTCCGCTCCCAGGTTATTTCTCTCTGGATGTTTTGTATTCACAGGCTTGGTAATTCTTTTCTAGATTGTTACAAATCCACTTTACTGCAGCAAAGCTTTTTTAATGTAGCCATGATAATCAGAAGGGAAGGGAAAAAGGCTTTCTCTGAGTTTGAAATGTGCCTGTGGCTGCACTGAAATGTCAAATTTAATGTGTTTGCATCTCCTAAGTGGTGTCAATTACGACCATTTACTTTTCACTTAGGAAAAATACCAATATTTATTCTACTGACTTGTATTCACATATTTCAGCTATAGGCTGAAACTCAACCCTCTCTAAAAACACAGGCAGAGCACCAGGTAGAGCTTCTCCACAGCTGAGCTGGCACTGGCAGTTTGGTGATTGACTTTCTCAGTGGAGAAAGGAGCACACGTGGCAAAAGGTGTAGCCTCTGTAGAAAGGACAAACAGGCTGCCTGGCTTGTGACATTCCATAGGGGAATATACAAGCACAGTACAAGTTAGCTGCTCCCAAACTGGCTGTCTTCTGGCAGTGTCAGTTAGCTGCGTTTCCCCAAGGTAGACACAGGTTGGCTGACCAGCTTTATGGATTAAAATAGCCAGGATGAAAATGGTGTAAACCCCTACCTTTTATTGCTTCTGTAGTAGAGTGTAATGGTGTTATTTTGTAGCCATAAATCTAGCCAGAGCTAGCTGCAGCACAGGCAGCGGAGGGAAGCACTCTGCAGAGGGAGATGCCTGGATCTGATGGGAACTCTCCCCTGGCCCCAGTTCACCAACTTTTGCCCAAGCCTGGTGCACAGTTGCTCTTCCTTGGCTGGACCCTGTGCTCCAGCAGCAGCAATACCCTGGTGTGGCTAGGTCAGCCCCACCACAGCCCTCCTCTGGCCCCAGGACTAGGCTCACCTGCATCTTCACCTTCTTGTGCCAGGGCCACATTAGTATTCCCTTCTCCCTCTTCCCTTCTCCCATGTTGTGGTTGGATGGCACTGTGGCTGCCCTGGGTGTCTGGCCAGCAAGTGCACTTAGGAAGCCTGTTTAGCTAAGCAAAGCCTTTCCTGTGTGCACTATTGCAATTAGCCCAAGGAAAAGCTCTTTGCTTGCTCACTCACAATGGGTTTCTGATCTCTTCCAAGGGATGGTCTGGGACGTAGCAACCTGAGCTGAGGTCCTAGGGTTTCTCACTCCCCCACTATGAGTCCTCCCACCAGTTCATCCAGGATGCAGGATTTATCCTCGTGGGCTTACAGGGGGGCAAATTTTCACCCCAGGCACACACTGAAATGAGTCTACAGGTTTGTCTGGTGCCCTGTTTTGCCCTGCACAGCCACAGCTCAGCCTCCCTCTCCCCAAACCCACTCTGCCCGTGTATCACACCAGCACAGCCCTTTGAGAAGGAGCCTCAGCGTGCCTTGCTCTGCCTTATCATAACATACCCAGGCATGTGCTTTTTAGATGTATAATAAATATAACCCAAAAGGCAGTTTAGAGCATGGTATACTTCCTGCTGTATGTGTTTCTCCAAGTTTGTGGCCATTATTCAGTTTAACTATCCCCTATGGAACGCATAGGACAAACAGCACCGTTAGTCTCAGCAAGGCAGCACAGCAGCATATGGGAAGCATTTGCATCACAAGTGACAGAAATGTCACTGCTGCTTTACAAAGTTGCACAAATAAACTACCCTCTCCCTTCCCCCTGCCCCCTTCTTACAAATATCTGGAGCCAGGCGAATATTTACAGTCAGCTTTTCTTTGGTCCTTTATGGGGCATTCAGATAGTAAAGCAAATGGAGCTTTACAGAGGAATTCTCTGCAGAGGAGACAATAGGCTGTGTTTAACTCCCTGCCTCAAGAAGGCTCGGGTTTTATGGGTATTGTAATAACAAGCTGTAAACTTGTTTCCTTAGTTCCTGAAGTATTAATAAGGTTGCTTACATTCTTAATTCAGCAACCAGCTAATTGCAATATCTATGTTTTAAAAGCATGCCTTTGATTTTTACATGCTTTCTTCTACAAATGCAAATTCTCTTTATTCCGCATCTCTACAGTATACTTTATATGGCATCCTTTAAGATCTAGCCAGGGAGAATCCATACCAGAGGGACATTAAGTACTGCTGAAACACTTCAGTGTGCAGTCACAGTGCTAAAAAAAAGGCAAGCTGTTGAAAGCCTTGTAGTGTAGATAATAATTTGGAGACGTTTGAGAAGCAGAGAAATTCAGGCTTTGCTTGCTGTGCCTAGGAGTGGGGAGAAATGTGCTCAGAGTGTGATGAAAGAAATGCAGTTATTGTAAAAATTTCTTTCCACAAACTAAGAGTGTGCCCTAGTTTGTGGCCATGTGCATGGTTAGGTGCATGCTGAAAGAAATCCCAACTCTATCTCATACCTTTACCTCTCTAGTGCTACAGACTTTCTTCTGTCTGCTTTGGGCTTGCTTTCCATTAAAGTCCTCTCCAGTGACACCTGTGGAGTTTGATGTATTTTGAAATATAACTTTTTTTGAGCCAGCTGCCTGAGAAGTAATACTCAGACCCTCACCACCTCAGCTTTGTTGTGCTGGGGTAGAGGTGCTGCTAAACCCAGAGGGTTTTGCAAGAAAGATCCTGGCTGGGAAATCTTGGTCCCACTGAAGCCAACAGCAAAATTCCCACTCCGCTTCAGCAGAGCAGGGATTTCAGTCTCTCTGCCCTACCTAAACAAAATTTTCCCCTCCTGCAATCAGGAACTTTAAGTGCTGGCATTATGAGCATTGCTATCAGTGCTGTGGAGCCCAGAGCAGAGGGTGAGCCCCGAGGTATTACCGTGGTGGAGACATGGGGATTGCCACTCACCTTTTGTCCTTTTCTCCAGTGCTCCGTGTCCTGCGGCCGGGGTGTCCAGCACCGTGTCGTGCAGTGCCACAGCGGCACCCCGAAGGCAGCCGAAGAGGCAGAATGCGACCCGGCCTTCCGCCCCCTCCCCAGCGGGACTGCCACCTCCCCGAGTGTCCCACGCACCACTGGGCAGCCGGCGAATGGCAGGCGGTAAGCGGGGTCGCCCCCTCAGCCCTTCCCCAGGGTCACGTCACCTGTGCTCTCAAGCGTGCAGTACAGGATGATGCTGGAGATCAGCGAGGCCAGGAAGCACTGCTGGAGGGCTGGGATTTGGGTACTGCAACATGGGCTTTCCAAAAAAAACAAGCAGAGGAAGCGCTCATGTGTGCTGGCTGGAAGGGGGAGCTGAGAAACACCTCAGTAGGGTTAATTTATTGCTTTGTGCCGCTCTGCGTTTGGCTGAGACCTATGCAAATAATGAGCAGGTTTAGGGTAGGGCGGATTTGGGTCTGTTCCCGGAGGCTGAGCTCTGCCAAGCTGCACCAGCAGCCTGAGGATTTGAAGGAATGAGGGAGCATTGGTAATTCGCACTCTCCTGCTCCGTTACCCCAGCTCTTTCTGACAGCTGTCTCCTTTTTCCAAGCTCCCAGTCTGTGTTTTTTGTCAAGGCGTGAGCAGTGCTGAGGTGAGGTCTCCCACAGGAGATGGTGCTTTTTGAGTGAGCAGGATCAGTCCCTAGCAAAGCCAGCCACTTAGGCTGGAGCAAAGGGTAAAGCTGCTGCTCTGATAACTTGGGAAGCAGCTCTGACTCATCTGAATTGTGGGCCAGTGGGTGGCAGGAAGACAAGGTGACTCTGGGTGGGAAGAAGGGGTCCAAGAAGAGCCCTCCCATGAACTTCCCACAGAGTGCCATGGCTAGCTTCATGTGTGTGCCTGGCTATGGCACAGAGCATTCAGACCAGACAGCAAAATTATTACCATCAATCTTATTTTGTTCCATTTTTAGCTATCCCTGGGTAAGAGAGTCCTGCCCCAGTTGTCCTCCATCCCTGTCCCACTGTCCCAAACCTTTCCCCACAGTGCAGGGACTATCAGCCTTGGAAACAGGTGATGGAACTGCCAGTGTGAGAGAGCCGACTCCTGTGTCACACAGCCTGCAGAAGAGGTCACCACTCCCATGGAGAGGATGCCCTCTTCACAAAGGGGAAGGGGACTGCCATCATGGGCCCTCCCCACCAGGTGCATCAGCCTCCCTTCAAAACCATTACTAGCCCCAGTGGCAAGGCAGCAAGGGCTCTGCCCTCCACTTTTTGAATAGCAAAAATCACACTGACTTTGGAGGTACATGATCAGAGTCTGATCCTGGCCACTGTGACACCTGTGGTGAGCAGCTCTTGCAACAGGGAAGGAGGGGCTTGGCTTTCACTGGCAGTCAGGCTGCTTTTATATTGCTCCTGCATGGCCCACAGGGGTCTTGAAGGAGGATGAAATTGGTCAAGGTCCCTTCCCCCACCAAAAGAGTGTGAAAAGGCTATGGCATAAATGTGATACAGGGCCTCCTGCTCTGCTAACAAAAGACAGGGAGGCACCGTCAGTTTCCTGCTCAAAGCCTTGGTGTTCAGAGGCACTTCCAGAGCCTGCCTTTATTGTGTCACTGAAAGAAAGAAAAAAATAGAAGAAAAAAAGAGGAGGATGGGAAAAGCAAATTAACTGATAAGAGAAAAAGCATCTCATACATGCAGAGGCTGCATAACTTTTCTGCTACAGCAAGAAGAACTTCAAGGTTAAGGCAACGTCTGCTTTCTTTCCTCCCCCACAACAAGCTCGTTCTTGGCTCATGACTGCAAGGAGCACCCCAGGCTGCAGGCAGCTGCTTGTGTAGCATTATCTAATCTCCTCCTGCCCATGGTACCTCAGCCTGATGGGGATGGTGTAAGCAAATATAACTTTATTTCCTCAGTCTCAGCAGCTTTTAAAATGTTTGGTTTACAATCCTATGTAACATGGCCACAAGTACAAGAGGACAGACAGGACCATGCCCCATTCCCACCTGCCAGGGAAGTGCAGTGGGAGGCAAAGCCAAGCTGATCACGTAATGGTACCTGACAGAACCACCCCAGCCTGGAAGAAGAATGTAGGAATGGCTGAGGGGGCTCCAGCAAATTCTTTTGCAATGAACTTTTTGCTTTTACAGAGCTCATTAGATTTCTTCAGCTAATAAATTTCCAGGCAGCAAAGTAGGTCACCAAACAGCATGCAGTTGCAGTCCTCACCCAGTGGTGTAATTAGCCCTGAAAAGCCACAGCTCCTACCCCATCCCTTCAATCTCTTTCCCCTATTTTTGCAACTTTTCAAGCCAGCAACAAGAGGTCCTTTGCCCACTCCCACCTTGCCAGGCCCTTGGTGGGACTTCAATGCTGATGTTTTTCTGAGTTTTCCAGGGCTTCCCATTGCACATTATGGAGATCATTATTTTTCCCCAGGGGAGCTTTGCTAGAGGGGTGGGCTAGAAGTTTCCTCACCCGTAAATAAGCATTAATAGGAACCTGCAGGAGATGTCCAATGTGAGCTGACCCTGTGGCTGACTCCAAGCACTTCTACTAAGCACTTCTTCATGTTGTTCTGATGTACCTGGTGGAAAAGAAAAGTAATAGCACCTTCTTCCCAGCCATAAGTACTGGCTGCATGTTATTTATAGCGAGGAGGCACAGATTGCATTAATATTCTCTGAGCAGGGAACAGCAATGAACCCTAGTTGACATGAAAGGCAGGATGTGAAATAACATCCCAGTGCTGTCTTGTTCTTCATTTCTTATCTTTAAAGGGAATCTGTAGAGACAGGGGTTTTTTATTGTTCCTTTTTGTTGTTGTTGCTTAGAAAAAACAAAAAGTTGGTCTTGCCAAAGAAGGAATAAGGAACTTATTGGAAACCATTTATTGCCCTGTAGGTGTATTGCCATTAATTAGCTGTTCTCAGCACCCACACTGGGGAGAAGAAAGTCAATAGAGAGGGCCTTGCTAATATCAAAGTAAAACTCAGACCAGGGTCACAAAGAAAAAGGAGAAATTGGGAGAGAGAAGAGTTTTGGGTCTGTGAAGGATGACAATTCGTGGCTCTGGAATATGCAATGCAGTTCTGGAATCTTTGACATTTGCCATTTGGGGGAAATCATGCCATGCTTTTGCCTGACATGGATTGCAGTTACCCAAGGCATGTTTGAAGTGTTTGTGGCATGGGGATTGCTTTCATCTCTGTATCAGATTTTGTTTGGGGGAGGCTTGAGGGGGATTGTTGTTTGTTTGTTTTAAACAAAAAAGAGAAAGCAGCGAATGCTTTCACAAAGCGATGCCTCTGGGGCTTTTTAATTATTGTTACTCTTCTAGAACAGTTGCAGAAGTGCTTGGAATGGTCCTTAATTTACACTGCCAGGAAACCAGTTTAAAATCTGGGAAATGAGGCAAAAGAGACAAATATTGTCAAATGCCTGAGCTGTTTTTTTAAGCTCTCACTATCAATAGCTGCTGTAACCTGGCCCCGCTGTTTTGTGTGAGGTTTAGATCAGTCATGAAAATGAGATTTCATGCAAAATCTATCACCATATTAAAAGGAAAAATAGCCTTTTCGTGCTAACTGAACTGTCCACTTCCTCCGTGAATAATGTTTTATAACCTCGAGGTGGCTGATGAGAACATCTGCAGCATTTCTCTCTCTGATTTATTTGATGGTAGTCTCACTGTCTTTGAGCCATATTTAATATCTCGGTGGGATTATTCTATTTGCCAGTTATCCCTAAAAATACAAATAATCAAACCTTAATTTACCGATGATGACAAAACTCACAGAGCTGGCTCAGGTTTGTTTGGCCATACAGCCATTATTTGCAGACGAACCCAAAGGAGGATGGAGCGAGTGGGCTTGAGGCTGTCAATCTCTCATCAGCAACTGATAATTTTGAATGAGATGGGCTTTTGATGTGATAGCTCTTCATGGCAAATGTCAGAAGATGCACTGATGGCATAGGGATTGTTCAGCTTCTTCAGATTAAGCGTGAGCCAATGTACTTTGCAAATTTAGGCTTAAATATACATTAAGAAGAGGAAATGGAATCAACCTTGTTTTGGTTCTCAGTTCTTGCAAGATCCCTCCTTTGGTGGTGAGCAGTGGAGGGCTGGGATGATTTATCCTATGCTGAGCTGGAATACATGACACTAGACACAAGGAGAGCTTTGAACATACCATGGCCCTGCTCCCACTCTGCTGGAAAGTCACTCGCTAGGAAGGAACAGGAAAGTTGGATTCTCACTGCCACTGAAAGGTGTTGCTCAGGGAAGTATGTGTCAGTGGAGCATCAGTGATGCTTTATGCACATGCAATAAGCCCCTTTCAGATTTTACTTGTATAACAGGGATATTAGAGAAGAGCAAATGCAGCACAGGATTTTTGGTCCTTGGGGACATCACACTCCAGTGAATTCCTCCAGCCCCTGTAGGATCACAGTTTTTCAGCACAGACCTAAAAGGAGCTTCCATTCCAAGGACTAGAGAGTAAATAAGGTTGAAAGCACATGAAGCCCTTGGGCTTTTTTGGCTGACTGAGGATTTTGCAATGTTGACTGTTGCCTAAGAGCTCCTAAGTTATTCTTTGGAATAAAAAAAATGCTGCTTTGTAGGGCTGCCTCTCCTTCACCACCCCCTTCTACTTTGCTCATTTACTATTTACAACCAACATAGCTTTGCACTTGCTGCAGCTTTCTTGTTTTGCTGCTTGTGGCGTGGAGGGATCTGATTTTTCAAAGCTCTCCCATAATTTGCTATTTTGGTTCTGACAGCTAATTACAAAAAGGGAGGCGAGTGGGCTCTGACAGTGCCTCCATTTCGCAATTAACTGAACCCACTAAGATCTTGCTAATTATGGGCTAGCCAGAAGAGCAGGAGCTGCTTCAGGGAGGCTGAAAATTATGTTTGGAGGGTGAGACTCTAACTAGATTAGGCAGAGTCCTCCAAGCCTAGGTGCCTTCAAACACTGTTTCTGTACAGACAGGGATGGTCTGATTGAATGCTTTATCCTTTTCCTTAAGGGAAGACGTTTCCTGCACATTACATAAAATGATTATTTTTCATGCATTTTTCTCCTTGTTAATCCAGTTAGTTGAAAGTGTTAGAAGTTCATTACAGGCAGTAACTTTAAGAAAACAGGGCTTTATCCAGATGGCTGCTCTTATGCTGATTTGTTTTGGTTCATGCGTGTGTTATAGGATGCACTCTGAGCACAGACCCTCTCCCAGGAGCTTAGTCTTGCTGCAGGGCTGTTCCAAGACAAGCAGAGTCCTTAAAGTCTCCAGAAACCCCTGGGGAGCAGTTGTGTTCAGCTGGCAGGGGTTGCTCTTAATACTGGGAAGGGCAGAGTTTTAATAAAGAATAAACTCACAGGATCCCCTCTCATGCAGCAGCTGCAGAGATGCACCCCAACTCCATGCCAGAGCAGAGAACTGGGGAAGAGACTCCCCCGCACCAGGCACAGCCGAGGGTGCAATAGCATGTATTTTGGAAGGGGTGGGCCCCTTTCTTTTCCCTTTGCCCAATTTCTTGACCCAGTATGCCCACCCCTGCATCTCTTGGTCCCATCACAGCTGGACCCAACTTCTGCCCCATCCCAATACCTGCTGTCTCAGTTTCTCCTCTCTCTCTGTGTCTGCAATTTGGTTTGATACCCCCAGAGGATGGGGGCCATTTGTCACTGGATGCTCCCACAGTGCCTGGCACAAATTTCCCACCAAGTGACACCAACGAGAGTTGCCAACGCGGGGCACAGAGCCATCTGCTCACTCGAGCTGCAGGGAGGAGGGCTAGCTCGCTTTGCAGATGTGGATTAATTTGCTGAAGTCCCTCATGGGTTGCATGAGCCATTGTTTCTTGCAAACAGTGCATGAAGACATGTGGGGAGGCATCTCGATACCGCAAGGTGGTCTGCATGGACGAGAACAAGCGGGTGCAGAGCAGCAGCTACTGTGATGCCAGCAAACGCCCCCTGAAATGGAGAGCTGTGGGCTGCCACCCTGCGAGTACATCTGGATCACCGGGGAATGGTCAGAGGTGAGTCCCCACCCCTGTCCCCTCACTTGGCACTGGACCACGCTCTCCTCCTCTTGCTGCTGGCCTCTGAGATATTGCAGCCCAAACCGACAGTGGCAGGGCAGCGCTGCATGGTTTAATTATTATTTTGTATTTGTTTCTGTGTGCAATTTCCCTCCTGGAGAGAAAGGAGGAGGGCTGTGAGAGAAGACCAGGATATTAGAGAGTAAACACCAGCATGCTCAGAGTCCTGGCTAATACCCAGAGGCAATTTTCTTCCAAAGCACATAGCTTTCAGCAAGCACCTTCTTTGGTTTTGTGCCAATTTATTTCTTTTATTTACTCATTTGGTTTTATTTCCATCCCTTCTTTGAGAGCTCTGGAGCCTCATGAACTGGGTGAGCATCTTTAGAGAAAGGCAAGCCTGAATGTGACCATGGGGACACATCCTTCCTCAATGCCATCTTTGGCAGGAGTGGGGACCTGGCATGAGCAAAAGCAGCAAGTTCACCCTCACAACTGAGAGAGGGCTCAGCAAGGAGTTTGCTTTGCAGCAGGTGCTGCATGCGGGAGGACCCGGGCTAATCTCAGCCCGTTTCCTTCTGCAGCAAGTGAAGGATTTCTTTCCACTTGAAGAAACAGCAGAGGGAAATGACAAGGCAGCTTGCTGACATATCACTCATGAAAAAGAAAGAGCAAGAGAAGGGGAAAAGGAAAACATGCAGAGGCTGAAGGGGGAAAGAGACAAGATAGTGCAGGGGGAGAAATGTGGAAAGATGAGAATTTCTCCAAGCAGCCTGTTCTCCTGGGTGACTTCCTAAGACAGGGTGCCAGTGAGGCTGGAGCCATGTCTGCCTCTTGCCCAGACACCCTCTACCCACTCCCATTACCTGTGACTCCTCAGGAGCACTCAGGCCCAAAGAAGATAAGGAGCTGGGTGAGAGCTCATGGCTGAGCTGGAGCTCTGCTTTCCCCAGCTGCCACTCTGCCTTTTGGTAAGGAAAGCAAAAGCACTGTTTGTCCTATAATTACAAGGAAAACCTTCCCTTTCTTCCAGGTGCTTCCAAGTACCTGCAGTTCAGGTTCTTTTCTTTCTCTGTGCATCCCCTGGAGGGAAAAAAAAAAAAAAAAAAAAGAAGAAAGCAACCCCATATAGTAGAAAATTTCTGACTTCCAAGGATCTGCTCCTTTCTTTGTCCCTGGGAAGAGAGAACACTTGCCTAGGAGCCAATCTGGAGTAGAGGGTG
Organism: Picus viridis; assembly: GCA_033816785.1. Taxonomy (NCBI): domain Eukaryota; kingdom Metazoa; phylum Chordata; class Aves; order Piciformes; family Picidae; genus Picus; species Picus viridis. Next base: position 14,644,566 of record CM066592.1, on the reverse strand, counting down.
CTGGAGTAGCTTACGGGACAGCTCAAAGAACTTGAAGCTCAAAAAAAGCTGGGTGCCAGCTTACTTGTAGCTTGTAGCTCCTCACAGCACCTTTGGGTGGCATAAATAGTTACTAGTGATCCCTCAGAGCAGTTTGTTGTGTTAAAAGCTGGCAAGCCTGCTTCTCCTCCTCATTTTGGGCAGCTTTCCCGAAGCATGCTGTGCTAACAGGCACTTCCTCTGCCCACAGTGCTCCGTCACCTGTGGGAAAGGATACAGACAGCGCCTGGTGTCCTGCAGTGAGATTTACACCGGGAAAGACCACTATGAGTACGGGTACCAGAACATGGTCAACTGTCCTGGCACACAGCCTCCCAACATCCAGCCCTGCTACCTCGGGGAGTGCCCTGTCTCGGCGTCCTGGCGCGTTGGCAACTGGGGAAGCGTAAGTTTGGCAAACTTCTCTTTTTTTAACTGAATGAGGTGGGACAAACTTATTTTTCTTTACACTGGGGACACAGTCTGCAGGTTTGGCATTTCAATGCTGTATAAATTAATTCAAAATTAAAGCTTCAGCCCCAGAGCTCCATGCTCCAAACTGAACCCCATCATCGGAGAGAGTCCCAGCAGCTTTAAGTAGAGTCATGATCCCCACGGTAGTTTGGATGTAGTCAAAATCGGTGGTGGTGTTGAATGCTTAGTCAGAAAATGGAGTTACTGCCAGAAAACAAGGATTTGAAAGCATTGTGCTAGAGGGATCAATGGATAGCTGTCAAGTGGGGTTAGTCCCGCTTGGCCATGTGTATGAGCAGGACTTGAGAATGACTGATAGACCAAAACACTGGTAATTTGAGCCTTGAAAGGATTTTTCTTTCTTTTTTTCCCCCTTCCCCTGCTTCTTAAGGAAAGAACTTAGCCTTTCTGCTAAAGTCATTTGTGTAGAGCCTCTTCTGGGGCCTGAACTACAAGATGAAATTTTAGTTAAGGTGATAACATTTCACTTTTTGGGCCTCTGACATTCTTTGAAATGTGATGGTTTTCCCATAAATTTGATTTATTAAGCCAGCTCAGGCATTTGTAGGAATTTGTCAAACCTTTACAAGGCACCAAGGGTCAAGTCAAGCAAAATGCAGTGGAAGTTGTTGCAGAGCCATTTGAAACCTAAGTTCCTCCCGCCCCACAGGAAGCTTCAGATCCTCCCTGAGAGTCAGAAAAGAGGAGTTAGAGCATAGAGATCAGCCTCAATTAATTGGTATTTTCCCCCAGAGTTTCAGTGCAAAATGTCTAACTCGTTAATACAACTTCGTTGTGAAGAGTATTTCAGAGAGCAAGACCTTTGTCCTCACTTTGGGCTGCTGAATGTCCCAGTAACTACCAAGTGCTACCACCCTTCTCATCTCTGATTTTCAAAGGGATTTGATGTAAAAATACCATCACCTTTGGACAAAGAGAGTCCTGCCTAGCTCCTTAGTTAAGTTTTCTGGGTGTGGATCCACTAAAGAATAAAGACCAAGTTATGAATTCCATGAGCTGTTGAAGGCCAACTCCTTTCTGGTGCACTCCTTTAGACTTAATAATTTCTAAATAGATGGACATCATCATTTTCTTTGCAGCCTAACCTGTCAGCTGTAGAAAGACATGATTTTCAGTTCTCAAATATTGAAAGGACAAGTTGTCCAAGGAAAAGTGCAGAAGGACAAGCAGCACAAACAAGCTGCTGCCGGGTAGCTCCAGTAACCTGTGCAATTTGAGCCTTAAAATTGCCCTTGATTTGGGCTTTTTGAGGTTGACCCAGTGTTTGTGCAGGTTTAGTCGTTTCTTCAGAGGGTGAGAAGACAGAGGATTTGTAGACTGTGGGGGTTATGGCGCAATTTGGGTAGAAAACAACAACCTATGTCATGTTTGTCCAGAGGCCTCTGTCAGTTCTAAGCAATGTCTCCCAGCCACCAGGAGAGGATTTCTGCCATTCAGGCTTTACAGTGAACATTGGAATCATAGAATCATAGAATGGTCTGGGTTGGAAAGGATCTCCAAAGGTCATATAGTCCAACCCCTTGCAGTAAGCAGAGGCTTGCTCAACTAGATCAAGTTGCCCAGAGCCCTGTTGAGCCTCACCTTGAATATCTCATGGGATGGGGCCACAACTACCTCCCTGGGCAACCTGTTCCAGTGTTCCACTATGCTCTTGTGTTCCATTACTCTCTTGTGAGACCTTCCTAGTGAGAAATAAACAATTTCACATGAGCACACAGTTCAGCTTAACCAATACTGCCTCATCCTGTAGAGTGTTTCAATGCCAAGTGAAGTTCAGTTTTCTACTTCAAATAGTTAGTGACAATGATAATAATGAGGGGATTAATAATAGAAGGGATTACTTGTTTGATTAAAATTAAGCCTGTGTTTGAACAATTTGCAGGGCTGGGGCTTTTGCTGCTGTCTCTTGATATAAAGGAAACAAGCTGTCTTTGTTCTTCTGGAGCCCAGAAAGCCCTGACATAAAATACAAATCTCTGTCTTGCAGTGCTCTGTCACCTGTGGAGTTGGAGTCATGCACCGCTCGGTGCAGTGTCTGACAAACGATGACCAGGTCAGCAGCTTGTGCCATGTGGATCTGAAACCTGAGGAGAGGAGGACATGCCATAATGTCCATGACTGTAAGTCTGAGGATTTGCACCTTCCTTTGCCTTTCTTGTGGCTTCAGTGTCATTTCCCATCAAACTCCTGGAGCCGAGCAGTAGCTCCAAGCATTGGGAGCCATCCAACAAAGTGCTAAGGCACTTCAGGGAAACCTCTTAAACAAGATGTTTTGAAGCTGTGGATGCCTCACAGTGTGATAAGAGAAATGTTGACGTACTGTTGTTCAGTGACTACAAGTCTCTCTGGTTTGTTTCAGGTGAATTACCAAGGAGTTGCAGAGATGTTAAGAATCTCAAAGGTGTTGCTGAAGATGGTGAATATCTCCTTCAAGTCAAAGGAAAGACGTTAAAGGTGCGTTTCAGCAACAGATTGATAGCTGATGCATTTCCCGAAGGCGCAAGAGGATCTTGCATGTGCTCTTCATTTCCACTCCTGTTTTTTCTCCCTTCAATTTTCTCAGCAATCCCCTTGGACGTGATGCCTGACAAAATTCTGGCTTCTCTCTCTCAGGTGTATTGCTCTGGAATGCAGACTGACAGCCCAAAGGAGTACATAACCCTTGTAAATGGGGATGCAGAGAACTTTTCAGAAGTGTATGGATACAGGTAAGAAACCCTTTAATCCTGAGCTTTGCAATGTTTTTGTTTCCCATGCCAATATTTTCCAGTCATGAGTAGAAAGGGTTTTCTTTTGATTTAGGTTGCATAACCCAACTGAATGTCCGTATAACGGGAGCAGACGAGAAGACTGCCAGTGTAGGAAAGATTACACAGCAGCTGGGTTTTCCACCTTCAGCAAAGTAAGGCTGGACCTGAACACTATGCAAATAATAAGTGAGTAAAAACAGGGCCTTGCCATTAAACACAATAAAAATGTTTGTCTTACACAAATATAGCTGTAACTACAAAGAAGCAGTGGTACTCTAGAGAGCAATATTCCTGAGCTCTCCTGTTAAAAGCTGCCTTAAAACTTGGTCACCTGTTTGCTGCATTTCACTTAGAGACCGCAACTCAAGTGCATCAGAGATGCTTATGTTACTTCTCTGTAATATGGAGAAATAATAAGACAGTCGCTGGTTCATCTGCTGCACAGAATGAATATCTGCGTGCTGCTGGCACTTTTTGAAGTATTTTGTTTAGTTTGGTCTATTTTCAGACTGGATTCAGGCAGAAAGCTTATCCAGGGAGGAGCTGGCCCTCCATTTTACACACAGATGTGCTGGGAGATGCCAGTGCAGGGGCCTCGGTGGAGTAGGGATGCTGCTGCCTCTGGGATAGTGTGGTGGGGTTGCAGAGGTGGCTCTCCACAGCCAAACCACAGGAAAATAACTTGTGTTGAGAGTGATGGAGCTGGGGACATGGATTTGCAAGGGAAGAGGAAGGGGCTGTAGCTGTGCAGTATAAGTGGTATCTATTAGGGGGAGCTGGGAACCATCCAGCTGCCAGAGAGCCAGCAGCATCCCTTAGGGTTATAGTTTCAGTCCATTTGACTCCAGGGATGCTATCAGTTTCCAGCAAATGTTTTAAAACTATGACAGACTGTTGGGGATTCATTCAGGAAATAGCAAAGAGAATTTTTTTTAGCAAATCCAAGTCCATCTTTGTACAATGACTCTTCAACTGATAGGGGCTTTTTATCACTTAATTTTCAAGCTGTGAGACCTCCCAGACTATCAATCTGTAAAAAGCTACTAATAGTCTGTAAAAAGCTCCTAGGTAAAGATCTCAAAGGCACCACCCTCATGGAATTTGATACCAGCTCCCTTTGAATTTCAAGAGGCACTGGGCACCTACCTCTGTCAGACAGGAGCTATCTCACATCCCCATCTAAATGAGTCTCAGTTACTTCAGATCCCGACAGAGCAAAATACTCCAATTGCCTTTTGAAACCTCGACCCCTGGGCTGGGGCAGGCAGGAGAGCACAGAGATTGTTTGCCTTTGTTTAAAGGGAAGATTTAGGAGATCTCATAGCTGCCTTGCAAGTGGGGAATTTTCTGATAGAGAAAGAAAACCCAGGTCATGGGTTTGAGTTCTGTGGTTATTTATACCTGGGTCCTAAATCACCAATGTACTGTAAGCTGTAAGCATTGAGCCTGTGAGTGTCCTGTTAAATTCGGTGCTCACATGTCAGGGAGCCACATGGGGGAGTGAATTGGGGATTTCATGTTGAAAATTCAACAGACGAGGTCTTGACTCTGAGATTAATGTATGAACCCAGCTTTAATGAGTTTAAACATTAGCAGAAAGCATGTTTCCATTTGTTTTGTACTCTTTCCCTGCACCTTTCTTTCCATGTTATTCACCAACTGTTCTCCACAGCAACTGATTTACAGTTTGCACGGACACATGACGGACGGCCTGTGCCTTATGCCACTGCTGGGGACTGCTACAGCGCAGCCAAGTGCCCACAGGTATTTGACAACAGCATTTTTCAGGAATTGGTGCCATTTGTTATTTGCAGGACCTTTATTAATTACTACTGATTTCATCAGCCCAGCTTCAGTCCCAACCTCATCTCAGTGATACGAAACTTTTCCCATTGTCTCTGCAAAAAGAGACCTTCCCCAGGGCCTCAGTAAAGGAGAAAAGGAAGTAGAAACAAGCTGTGCATGTGTAGTTGAAGGCAGGGGAATCAGTACAAGGCAGTGGAAATGTTGGGCAGGGAAAAGTAGTAGTGGACCAGGCCATCAGGATGTCTTGGGACCCTGCCTCCGTGCTCTGCAATCTCATATCCGCTGAAACTCCTGTTTGCAGGAGTGCAATAAGATGGGTGAGATAACCCCTCTAGTGGAGAAGGCAGCAGACAGACAGTGGGACTCCAGGCATGCTTGAGAATGAGAGGACATTTGTGGGGTTGGAACAGGTCAGGTTTCTGCTGCTAGACAGAGAGAGCCCACCTGTCAGACCACAGTGGTAGCTGCCAACTGCTGCCCTTACCCTCTCCATGCCTCATTGCTTATTTTCACAGCAGCCTGGTGGGACCATCGCTCACTCCACTTTAGGGCTGGGAAAATATGGACAAAATGAAGGCAGTGCCTTTGCATCAGGGCAAATCCAGCCTGTCCCAGCACTGCAACGTGCCCAGCAATGGAAGCAGAGAGCTGCACACAGGCTATGTCCCTTCTCAGTAGTTCTGCGAGGAGATGTAGGATATCTAGCCCAGTTGCTTGGAAAAAGGATGCATTCCTTAAAGTCTTTAGGAGACTAATGAATGCTGTGCTACAGGTGGTTTGCTCCTCATCCCCAGCACACCTATCTTTTGAAGAGCTGGAGGATGATAAGTGATATTTTTGGGTGGTCCAAGGTATTGGGTGGGCCATATGTGCAAAGGGCATTAAGCAGGGAGGCACAGCCACAGATGGCAGAGGACAAACCTCTCCATCTCCTTCCCTCCCTGCTTTTGGAGCTGATGCTTTTCTGCACAGCTCAGCAGCTTAAGGATTGACAACTTAGCTCAGGAAGGTTCATGAATGTTAATATCCATCCACCTGACCCACACTGTTTGCTCCTCACAGAAAATCAGCATTCCTAAGGGAGCCAAGCTTACAGCCACTTGGTACTGCATAGCCATGCTGGGCTATCAGTCAGCCCGGGGATGTGTCCAAAGGATCCCTCCTTGGGTCCAGAAACAGGCAGGGCTGGGGTCTGCCATGGGGGAAAGGGGAAGGCTTGCTATAGCCTTTAATTTTCTATCCATTTTATGCATTTTGAGACAGGGTGGAATGAAGTGAAGGATGGTTTTGAGAAATAAACAAATGAAAGAGTTACGATTTTGCTGAAGTCTGAGGGGGAAAAAAGCTGAGTGGAAAATAAGAACAAGTGTGCCCTCTCCAGTTGAGGAGGGAGCAGTGAAAGCAGCTGCAGCAGGTCCCTGGGGTACCTTTCCCATCAGCTGCTAGAGCACGTTCAGGTTCCGCAGTTTGCCATGGAAAAGCCGAGAATGCCCTCAGCCGGCAAACCATGAAAAAGCAGTGAAAGCCACCCAAAACAAAACTCCTCCTTCCCTGCAGCCACCGAGGAGAAGGAAATTCCTAACCTGAGACATGGTGTGATTTGTACAATATGTGCTAATGGTGAAGGGATAAAGTGTACCCTCAGCAAGTTTGCTGATGACACAAAACTGGGAGGAGTGGCTGACACACCAGAAGACTGTGCTGTCATCCACTGAGACCTGGACAGGCTGGAAAACTGGGGCAGAGAGTAACCTTATGAAATTCAGCAAGGGCAAGTGCAGGGTCCTGTACTTGGGGAGGAAGAACCCTGTGTATCAGTACCGGTTAGGGGCTGACATGCAGGTCTGTGGGGAAGACCTGGGAGTCCTGGTGGACAACGGGATGACCATGAGCCAGCAAGATGCCCTTGTGGCCAAGATGGCCAATGGCATTGTGGGGTGCATCAAGAGTGTGGCAAGCAAGTCGAAGGAGGTTGTTCTCTCCCTATACTCTGTCCTGGTGAAGCCTCATCTAGAGTACTGTATTTAGTTCTGGGTTCCCCAGTTCAAGAATTATGAGGAACTGCTTGAGAGGGTACAGCAAAGGCCTACAAAGATGATTAGGGGACTAGAACATATGTTTTATGAAGAAAGGTTGAGGGAGTTGGGGCTTTTTAGCCTAGAGAAGACTAGGAGGGATGGAAACTTATCAATGCTTATAAATACTTAAAAGGATGGGTGTCAGGAGGATGGGACCAGTCTTTTTCCAGTGGTGCCCAGTGACAGGACAAGAGGTAACAGACACAAACTTCAACGTAGGAAGTTCCATCTAAACATGAGAAGAAACTTCTTTACAATGAGGGTGTTGGAGCACCAGAACAGGCTGCACAGAAAGGCAGTGGAGTCTTTATCTCTGGAATCATTAAAAACCTGCCTGTATGCTGTCCTGTGCAACCTGCTCTGGGTGAACCTGCTCTGGCAGGGGGATTGGACTACATAATCTCCACAGGTGCCTTCCTTGGATGATCCTGGACTGGATGAGGCACTTGGTGCCATGGTTTAGTTGATTAGATGGTGTTGGGTGATAGGTTGGACTTGATGATCTCGAAGGTCTTTTCCAACCTGGTTAATTCTATTCTATTCCAACCCCTATCATTCTGTGATTATCAGTATCAGAGCAATGAAAAAATAAAACACAAAAAAACCCCAAAAAAGTGGAAAACACTGTAGATGAGATCATGTTAGAAAAGTTACACAATGGCAAGACCTGGGGGACCTTGAGTACTGTGTCCAGTTCTGGGCCCCTCAATTTAAGAAGGACATTGAGACTCTTGAACATGTCCAGAGAAGGGCAGTGATGCTGGGGAGAGGCTGTGAGAGCTGGGATTGTTTAGCCTGGAGAAGAGGAGGCTCAGGGGAGACCTTATTGCTCTCTACAACTACCTCAAGGGAGGTTGTAGCCAGGGGGGGTTGGTCTCTTCGCCCAGGCAACCAGCACCAGAACAAGAGGACACAGTCTCAAGCTGCACCAGGGGAAGTTTAGGCTGGAGGTGAGGAGGAAGTTCTTCACAGAGAGAGTTCTTAGCCATTGGAATGGGCTGCCCAGGGAGGTGGTGGACTCACCATCCCGGGAGGTGTTCAAGAAGGGATTGGATGTGGCACTTGGTGCCATGGTTTAGTAGTCATGAGGTCCTGGGTGACAGGTTGGACTTGATGATCTTTGAGGTCTTTTCCAACCTTATTGAGTCTATGATTCTATGATTTTGGAATAACCAGACTCATCTGCTTGTTTTTTAGGGTCGCTTCAGCATAGACCTTTATGGGACAGGCCTATCCTTAACAGGGACAGCAAAGTGGCTCTCGCAAGGGAATTATGCAGTGTCAGAGATTCAAAAATCCCCAGTAAGTTGTAATTTTAATTGTGGTTATATTCGCTCCTGAGATGTGTTCAGTTGCCACATTGTCTTTTTGTGGCAACACCTTCTAAGTCAAGACAAACAAAAAAAAACCTAACATCTGACATGAAAATGTTGCCCATAATTGTATGGGGTGCGAGAGAGGCTAGCAGGCTGAATTTTATTTGAGTTCTTGCAGTTAATTAATGAGCCTGCTTAACTATGAAGCTGAAAACACTGTGTGCTGGGGAACAGACTTATCCTTAATTAGTTGTCTGAAATGTCCAGCATGAAGCCTGCGTCAGGGGGCAGGCAGGACAGGGTGCTACGTGGTGATGGCTGCAGAGTGGGGCTTGACTCACTGGATGGAGTCCAGGTACCAAGCAACAGCCCTGAGTAGGAATTGTTCCCAGAATGCTGCTAATGTGGCTGGGCTGGGCCAGATTTATCTGCTTGGGACATCTCTTGTCACCTGGGCTCTGGTGTGCTGGAGCTGCCCCACAACACACTGCACCCTAGGGCACTGTCCCCTGTGTATGCCTATGATTCTGCTGATCTGAGGCCTTCAGGAAAGCTAGGTAGGCTTCAGAATCACTCCATAGCCAACTTTGAACGTGTATGGCTTAATTTGCCTGCCTGGTAACACCTCTATCATTCTGTCCCTTCACACTGTTGCTTCTGTGTCATGTTCTGAAATTGGAGAAAGCCAGGATCATGTTTTTTGCCTGTTACTTCACATGAGTCATCCTGATTGCCCCTGTTAAAATAATCCAAAGGAGGTCACTGTAGTCATTCAACAAAAAGCAACTGGTAAAATACGCTGTACTGCTTTCACTCTCCCTGATTCTGGGTAGGCCCTTAACGCCATGATCCTCATCAGTAATAGTGCTCTCACAGGAGAATGAGATGCTACTGGTCTGACCGTGCGGCAGCAAAACATCCTCCAATGCAGGTAGAAGAGGACCAGTAGAGAGCCCCCGTTTGTTCTGGCAGGCGCTTTGTTATTCTTCTCCCCTTCAGAAAGGAGAAGCCTGGGCAGCTGACTTTGAGGTTGCAGAGAGAAGACACCATCATGGCTGGCAGAATTAAAACTGTAAGGGTCAGGGGGTCTAAGAAACAACTCTTACCTCCATCACTCGGTGGCATCTGTCAAGTGCAGTTCCAAGGGTATAATTGCCCGGAGAAGCAGAAGAAAGGCATTGAGAGAAGAGATGATAGCAGCCTGCAGTAGTCACAGATCAATAGTGTCAAGGGCAGGATGGAGCTTGTTTAAAAAGAAATGCTTTGTGCAAGCTTCTCCTGCTCTTAAGACCAATTTTCTGGTAATTGAGGTTTGAATTCCCCTCAAGGTCCATTGCAATGACTGAGAGGAAAAAGACTCCGCCAAAGGTGGAATGAGAAGGGCCAGATGAGGTATTAATCTCCTGACTCAAGACCAAAGTCAGACCTGGAGATTGGGCCAGACCCAAAACTACTCCACATTTTGCTTTGTCTCTTCTGGCTGTGGAAATGCAGAGCTGAGGAGATTTGGCACCTTCGCAAATGGCATAGCCTCACCCTGTCACTTTCCCTTGTCTTGGCTTTGGAGCTACTCCAGGCCTTTACAATCTGAATGGATGTTTCTTGCTATTGACTGCAAATATCCTTCCTGTGCCCTTCACATGCTCAGGCACAGCTGAGGAGCTGTTATGTCTAGATGTGGTTTTGCTCTTGCATGAGTCAAGTTTTCCACTCAATACAGTCACTCACTCTGGGGCAAATTGGAGAAAGCAGATACCCTTGAGAGATCCCTCCAAATGGTCTTCTCCTTGGGCATCTTTCAGTGTACTAAATCAAAGCTACCCTTTCTTATTTGTGTTCACTGGTAGCACTAAAGAGAATTACATTTGCATATATTTAAATATAATGGTCATTTCATAGATTGATTTAGCCATCATTTATTTTTCTTCCCTGACATTTTCTATTAAAATCTCTGGCTTGAACAACCCAGGTCTGGCCCTTCTGCAGCACGGAATTCCTGAGCCCTTATGTGAGATATTATTTCTGATTTTGCCTGCAGGATGGTACCAAAGTAGTAGGAAAATGTGGTGGTTACTGTGGGAAGTGCACTCCATCATCTGGAACAGGCCTCGATGTTCGGGTGTTATAACGACGGTGAGTTCCCAGCTGCTTCCGCATTAAGGGAAATCTCCCTGAAAACATCCCAAAGGAGCGGGTCAGGTCATGCTTGCAAAAGCACTCTTGCAGCATCAGTGACAGCTACCCACCCCATGGCGCATCTGGGGAACAATGCAATCCCGTGCCCCCAGTCTTCTCTTCCCCCGGTAACCCTTACTGGTGTAGCACTGTCAACTGGAAACACACTTCCCAGCTCGCTGGCACCCTCTCAGGCTCTGCCCTTCTGCCAATCCTTCTAATTCCTGAACATGAGCCAGCAGTGTGCCCAGGTGGCCAAGAAAGCCAATGGCATCCTGGCAGGCATCAGAAATAGTGTGGCCAGCAGGAGCTGGGAAGTCATTCTGCCTCTGTACTCAGCACTGGTTAGGCCACACCTTGAGTACTGTGTCCAGTTCTGGGCTCCTCAGTTGAAGGACATTGAGACACTTGAACGTGTCCAGAGAAGGGCAACAAGGCTGGGGAGAGGCCTCAAGCACAAGCCCTACGAAGAGAGGCTGAGGGAGCTGGAGAAGAGGAGGCTCAGGGGAGACCTTATTGCTCTCTACAACTACCTGAAAGGAGGTTGTAGACAGGTGAGGGTTGGTCTCTTCTCCCAGGCAACCAGCACCGGAACAAGAGGAAGCTTAGGTTCAAGCTGCACCAGGGGAAGCTTAGGCTTGAGGTGAGGAGAAAACTCTTAACAGAAAGAGTGATTGGCCATTGGAATGTGCTGCCCAGGGAGGTGGTGGAGTCACCGTCCATGGAGGTGTTCATAAAAGGCTTGGACATGGCACCTGAGGCCATGGTTTAGTTGTCAGGAGGTGTTAGGTATTAGGTAATAGGTTGGACTTGATGATCTCTGAAGTCTTTTCCAACCTGGCTGATTCTCAGGGAGACCTTATTCCTCCCTACAACTACCTGAAGGGAGGTTGTGGACAGGCAGAGGTTGGTCTCTTCTCCCAGGCAACCAGCACCAGGACAAGAGGACACAGTCTCAAGCTGCACCAGGGGAGGTTTAGGTTGGCGGTTAGGAAGAAATTCTACACAGAGAGAGTGATTGCCCATTGGAATGGGCTGCCTGGGGAGGTGGTGGTGTCACCATCATTGGAGGTGTTTAGGAGGAGACTGGATGGGGTGCTTGGTTGAATGGTTTAGTTGATTAGGTGGGTTGTATAATAGGTTGGACGCGATGATCTTGAAGGTCTCTTCCAACCTGGTCTGGTCTATTCTATTCTATTCTACTCTACTCCATTCTACTCTACTCCATTCTGCTCTATTCTATTCTATTCCATTCCATTCCATTCCATGAATTCCAGGTTTCAGAGGTGAAGAGAACGATCTGACTCTAACGTGCACCTTGTCTGCGTTCTCCAGGTTCTCTGAGAGCAGCCAGCGGAGATGAGATGGATGAAGGATAGCGATGCAATACCTCTGCCTTCCACTTTTGTATCTGTTTTATGTGTGTATATAGATCGCATATTCTTAATGTACAGTATAATATTTATGTTTGGAATTATTTATTTTGATTTAATATTTTTGTACGTAAAATCATTATATTAAGGCTGCTTTTCCTATGTTTTATTTTTTATTGTCAGATCCTGCAGTCAACCCACTGCATTTTGCGTACTCTACATTATATGTAGCATTATGACAAGTGATACTTTATTGTCACTGTATTCAGTTGTTTACTTTCAATCAGTAAATTTTCCTTCGGTTACGGGCTGCTTTGGCCCTCCACGGTGCTACACAATCTGCACAGGGGTATTTTTGGCATTTCAATCTGTCTTTCTGTAAGGCAAATGGACAAGATGTGCTTACATTTTATTTTTAGGGATTAGGCCGACAGCACTCAAGGAAAACATGACAATGAATACAGTGCTAGTTGCATTAGCAATCTTTATCTTTTAGGTATGTTTTGAATTTCACGTGACCTCTGTGGCCAGTGCTGAGAGTGCTGGTTTGGTGCTAACATGATATTTATTAATGCCCTGTAGTTTTAGTTAATCCAGTGCCTTTACCAGTGGGAAAAAAAAAAAAAAAAAAGGGAAGAAAGCAGAAGAATTGTCAGGCGATTCAGGTGAATTAAGTTCCACCTCAGATGTAGAAAAATTCCTGCAGATGGATCTTCAGCTTGAGCCCCTAGCTCGTAGGGCTCAGAAGTGAACTCACTTTTTTTAAAAACAAAAAACATATCTTTGTCTCCTGATTGTGCCCCTGTGCTTCCTGGCTCCATCTGGAAGCAGGGCATTAACTCATCCCAGACAGGCTGATCAGGCCATATGTTTCCCTGGGCTGTGTGCTGAGAAGCGATGCAGTTTCTTGTGGGCATTGTCACAAAATCCTCCCATGAAGCCAGAAGCATCCCTGCCGCATTATCTCCTCACAGAGCCAGCGAGGACCGCAGGGTCCACGGCAGGGGATGGGGACAAGCCGCCCAGCCAAGCCGCCCCTTCCTTTTGGCTGGGGGACTCCATTGCAGGCACCTGCAGCGCTTCCCCAGCTTCCTACTCACTCACAGACCATCTGCAAAGGGAGGCTTCAGCGCCGGCTCTGCCTCATTTCAATAAGATCACTCTGTACTTGCAGATAACTCTGCCCCCCTCAAAAACAAGCTGCTTTACGCCTACTTCTGTGTTGCTTCAAATCTTCCTGGTAAGGCATCTGCACTCCTTGCCTAGCTGCCAGCCCATGTACAACCAGACCTTTAGCATTGGCTTTTTTAATATATAAATTGAGGAGACATCTGCCATGGGTGAGTGATGGCTCCTGCCTGTACATAGCCTGCCGCTCATGCCACGCCACGCTTCCGAGAGCTTCATAGCACGCTGAACAGGGGTGATGTGACCAGATTATTTTTGTAGTCTATGACTATGTCCCTTATCTCTTTCTCCACAATTTTACTTAGCGATAGGAAGATGCTGCCCCGTTGCCTTCTATCTCGGGACAGCCAGGAGCACAAAGTACATGGAAAGGAAGCTTTTCAGCACAAAATTGCCGGCAGTTTGGAAAACCAGAGAGGGTTATCTGCTGCTTCAGACAGCCCTTTCAATTTTGGACGCAAATACTTTAACAAATGTAACCTCAGGATCTTGTGTGAGTCTTTTGCAGAGCTCCCCAAACGGTGTGCGATCAGTCTGTTACAAAGCAGCTGGATCAATAGTGACAAATGATCAGATCCCTGGATTCCTAACCCATGCATGTGTTCAGCCTTTGGATTGAAACCTGTCAGCCTGACAGTCAGGGATCAACACATTCACATCAGCCAGGAGACACCTCCTGGGGAGCAGGGCTGTGTTACAGTCCAGCAACTAAAGAACTGGTGCTCTTCACTTACTCTCTGTGTGCCTCTGCTGCTATTATTAATATTCAAAGAGGAAAGAATGAGAATCTTCCCCATAATTTGGGGTTTTTCACTTAACAGCACATAAGCAGATAGGATCATATCTTGGAAAGTCTAATTATTCACCTGTGGTGTTTGTCTATGCAAAACAAGAAATCCTACCAAAAATGCCAAAAATACCATTTCAAAGGTGAAAGAAAAGGGAAAAAGGGAAAGGGAAAAAGGGAAAGAGGAAAGAGGGGGAGGAAGAGAAAAGGGGAAGGAGTAGTAATGGAATAGTGACTTTTTAATGATAATTGATTATGTATAACCTCTGTAGGGCAAAAGGGAAAATTGCACTATGAATTTTAGAAAGAAACAGTGGTGCTTAGAAAGTACAAGCTTATATTTTCTCTAATGAAGTGAATGGCTATTTATAAGAAGAAATATAATTTTGACTTGTACAGACTCATTCCTACCAGATAGTTTCATAGCAGCTATTAACAGAGCAAGGGAAAACAAAACAAACAAACAAAAAAGTAATTAAATAAACTATAAGGGGAAAAAAAAAAAAAAAAAAAGATAGAGCACTGATCCTGTGGTTCATTAATGGCCTTCATTAAATAGGAACAGATTTGAGGACCAGAGGCATTAGTTATTCAGGAAACAACTCTGGGGTTTGTTTTTATATATATCAATGCCATTATTTTTTTTTTCTACAAACTGGGGGTTATTTTGCAAGCACTTTCCTGTACAGTGTTTCTTTTTCTTTCTGCTTTTACTCAAAAGGAAATGAAAAGGCCAATATGACATGTCTGTATGGTCTTTCTGCATTTTGACATCATATTTCAATACCTGTGTGCTATTATAGAGGCAAAATACTTTGTACACAAGGGAATAATACATTGAATGGTAAACACACCTTTCTGTGCTGGTGTTTGTTTCTCAGATTTGGGTTCCTTGTTAGATTGTCCCATGGGAAAGGAATGAGGGAAGGCAATAATGTTGTTCGTACGGCGACCTGCCCCAACCCCCTGCTGGAATCTGTGGACCAGAGACTGTTTCTGGAGAATGGCCATGGCCATCTATTCGTGTCCTGCCAGTCAGATAGACTGATGATCCCAAATTTCTGTCCAGGAGAGGAGTGCCCCGAGGTACAGAATGTACATGAACACAACTCAGAGGTGCCCCAAGCACTACTCAGAGGTACCCCAAGCACTACTCAGAAGTGCCCCAAGCACTACTCAGAGGTGCCTAGTGACTGGCTGGTGCTGCCATCCACACAGCTGGGACATCCCTTGCCACGGGACAGTAAGGGAGCCAAACAGTTCGTTTTGCAGAGGTTTTGAAGGATAAGATGGGATACTGTATCAGGGCCACACCACTAGCAGTGCTATTTAAATAACTGGTGGGGGGCGGGGGCAGGAATAAAATCAAGTTCTCTAAGTTTGAAAATGTAATATCAAATATACAAGAAAAATCAGGTAGAGGAAATTTGTGTTAAAAGGAAGCAAACAGGGGGACTGGCTTCCAGGATGTCAGCCACATAACAAACTGCAGCCAGAGTCTTCTGTTTTCTCTACCCCAGAAGCTGCAGGTAAGAGTGGAGAAGTTGCAAATTTCTGTCCTGCCTTGTATGTTCCTCTTGCTTTGTCCAGAAAATTCATCAGGTTTCTTAGTGCTTGCAGCTTCAGCCCTTTTTCAGCTTCAATGTTCTCAATCCAAAAGGAGGGAGAACAGCTTTCATATGCTGTTTGAAACACTGTCAGATGCAGAAAACAGAACATGCAGTAGTTAAAAAGCTCGAGTCTTAGTTTAAATGCCCAATATCTTAAAGTGACCTTTCTTTTCCATCATTTATCCTTAATAAATTGCAACAAAAGTTTTAAACATGGGCTGCTGTGAAATAAACAGAGGGTCTGTGCACAGACCCTGATTCATGTCTAACCTTCCAGCCCTTTATTTTACCACTTTGGATGCTTAGGTCTAGTTATTCTGTGAAATTTACAGTGCTCTTCTTCAAAAACACACTGCTTCAGTCTCATGGTACAGCTTATCAGGACTAATTGCTCTAGAAACAGAGGTGATTGCTTCATCTTTTCAGTATTCTCTTCTGCCCCAATAATAGACATCTTCCCTGTATAGAAAACTAAAAATGCATTTTGGCTGCTGAAAATGCATGTCTCAAGGAGCTAGTCTTATATTAGGACATTTGCTAGAAAACCTTCTTCTGCATAGCCATGCTTTGAAAATCACATTGGAAAAAGGGGCGAGGCAGAAAAGACCAAGGAGAGCAGTCTGGGCTTGAAAGACAATTTTCCACTGAAGCCCTTCCAGACCTGGTCTAGTGGATCTTTCCAACACTACTCCTTTTCCAAAACAGATGATCAAGGCCTGACTTAGAGAAAGCATTTCTGCCAGGGGAGCAGTGCTGAAGTGAGGCAGTTCTCCCATCTACCAAGCAAAGACACAGAAATTCAACCCAGCCCAAGCCATTAAAAGGTGAAGCAGCTCAGCCCTCATGGTAAGTTCTCCCATTGACTGAACTCTTCCAATCAAGACCTCCTCAAATCAGGTCTTTTTAAGGAACACATTTGAGTTCATTCAGAGGTCACTAACCTTACTAGCTATTGGTCATTTAGTGGGAGGAGATGAGTCTTTTTGCAGCATAAATTCCTGGAGGCAGTTCTCCAGCTTTCATTGTGCAGGAGGAAGGAGCTGATGGCCAGAAGGGGTGCCTGTCAGTCTCACTCCAGTATTTTCCAAGTATCTTTGCCTGCACTGGAGCAATCCAGGCAATAGGAATTGTAGCCTTCCAGAAGGAAATTTAGTTGACAAGTTTCTGACCTCTCTTTGCAACAGCAAAATGAAGAATGCTAAGAAGTTATTTTTGGCCTTCACAGGAAAATCTGAGTTTCCACTTCAAAGTTGGCTTAATTTTTTACAAAACATAAGGCACAGTTTCTGAAAAATCAAAATGAGAAGAGAGCAGCATTTTCACCTAACTCATAGGGGGTTTTATACTGTATTTCGGGGGGGGGGGGAGGGAATATTTGATCCAATTAAATTACATTAATCAACAAACCTGTGAAATTTTTCATGAAATTACTTCTGCCACTCTCTAGTTATAAATATTACCTCCCAAGTGTTTGGAGACATGATCTGTTGACTGTAAGTATAGGGGGATCTGATACAGATACCAGTCTAAGCCAAGGGAAACTGATTCAGGTCCTTTAAGGCAGAGGCTGGCTATGAAGTGCAGAATCTGGGGCCATGTACATCAATCAATTTCCACCAGGAAAACCTCAGTTTTGCTGGGACCATAAGAACCCAAGTGGTTTCCGTGTTATATCTCCTTAAAGTTGGGCATGTGCCCAAGCCTGTAATGTTCCTCCTCAATCTGAGCTGTCAGCAGTGATATCAAGCTGAAGATACTTAAACATTTGTTGGTAGTCAGTGTCTCCATCTCTACAAGCATGAGGAGAAGAGCCAGAAATCTGGAGTAATCCCTGAATACAAACCCCTTTGTATGCAGGGCAGAGGGTGTTGGAGGAGGCAGGGCCCTGTCTGCCCTTAAAATCATTACTTGGCTCCATTCATATGCTTATAATTCCTTCACCCTTCTTTAATCTGTGACTACATTTCAGATGAGCAATTAAATTAATCAGCTCTTTGCTGCATTGTGTCCTTCACTAATCCATCCTTGCTGGTTTGCTGACCTTTCTTCTTTGAAGCTATTCACTACTTGCTGCCTGCTTTCCCCAACCCCTCGCAGACAAGACTGTTTTCTATGAAATGCTTTAATTGCTCCCGCTTACAGTAGCAGGCAAGTGGAGATGGCTCCCTGCAAACAGACTGGCAAGAGCAAACGTGTCCAGGTTAGCTGCTGTGGCTGGCAAATGCAAACGGGGGCCTGTTTGTTTCCATGCCTCCGTAGTCCCTGCAGCAGGAATGAGTGAAGCTGCCTGTAGTAAAGGATGCAAGTAGGTACCAGATGCTGCCAGGGGCTGGAGCTCTGTCCTCATGCATGGCTTCGGCTGCCGGGATGAAGCTGTCTCAGCTGTAGGGCTTTGGTTTGACCAGACTTTTGGAGCAAAGGCCAGATTTGTGGTGTTGGGAGCATGTAGCTGTGCACTTCCTTGCCTCTAAGGCTGGTGCCTTGCTGGAGCTTAGCAGGAGCGGGCACGTACCCACCGGGGGTGATCTAGCTCTGCTTGAGAAAATGTAGCCTCAGATACAAAGTACCTGCATTGGCTGAACTGGAAAATAACCGAGCTGTGAAATAATGAACTTCACATGGTGTGTGCCAAACTGATGAAAGGAGGCATAGCTCAGCAGCTGCCATAGAGGTTTGCATCCTGGCAGCAGCAGGAACAACACGGTGAGTCTTGCCTGGCGAGAGCAGAAGCCAGTGGCCTTTCTTCCCACCTGCACTGGGACTCAGCTGCTGAAAGACATTGCTGTCTTCCTCTCTCCTTCACTGGTCTCTTCCCAGGGGATTCCTGAGCATACCAGGTGTCTTCAAACCTACCTATCTCAGGGGACAATCTACCCAGGTCAGTGACACAAATGATCTAAGGAAACCTCAGCCTAAGGCATTACAGCAGATAGCTCTACTGACTCTCACTTGAGCTGCTGTCCCCATCCAGGTGCAGCAAATGGAAGGGTGACACCCTTCAAATATATATATATATATATATATATTTACAGATATTCCTAAATTCTGCTGACTTAATGGAATTAAATGGGACATACTGAAGTCTTTCCAACACCTCCTGTCCACATCTACAGTTTCATCCTGCTCTAGGTGGAAAATGCAGGGGGTGTGCCTTTCACTGGTGAGTGGCTCACCTGGAATAACCCTTAAGTGCTACATGTCCGCCCTGGGAGAGGCTGCCTGCCTTAGATGCCCAAGATAATCTGGGTATATCCTCCTCTTCATCGCCTTTCCTCCACGTCGTGCAGGTAATATGTGAAGCTTTGCAGATATGACTTGCATTCAGATTTTGCTAATAGTATTTTCTAGTTTGATCATTCCTAATGGCCTGGTCCTTTCAAGACCCTAAATGTGGAGAAGCATTTAACTTGGGGGTATCAGAAGCCTTAGACGGCAGGTAGGTCCTGGGCTGTTTGCCTTGGCCAAAGAGCTAGCATCTCAAGCAGGTAAAAATAGCACAAATGTAAAAGCTGACAACATCGGTGAAGAGAAGAGAAACCATTTAGGGCATCTCAGGGACCGCAGCTGTAGTTTTCTGAATTGTCCCTTAGAGCAGCTGCCTGACTCCTGCCTGATTCTAGTTCCCTACTGTCAGATCTCACTCTATTTATCAGCAGGTTTCAATCATGTGAGACAAGAAGAAAATGGCTACTTTCCTTTCCCTAATCAGAAGAGACAATAAAGCAGCTTAAAAAAGAAAAGAAAGGAAGAGACCTTTCCCCTGTAGGATGGCAAATGCATGATTAATGTGAAGGACTGAAGAACATCTGTGATGCTTCCAGTGCCACTGCAAGCAAAGGGCAGAGTGGCTCCACTCCTGACAGCTCACCTCCTGCCTCGGCTGCTGACACTTGCCTCTCTGTGAGTTGCCCCAAATAGATTTGCTTTTTTCTCATCTTCACGAATAGTCCTGAAAATTAAGCATGACAGGAGTGTGAATTTACAGCATAAAGCAAATAATTCTGTTGGACTGCAAGAGAGCTCAAGGGAGTGAGAGAGGGGTAGTAGAAAATTACTTGTTGCTATAGCGCAAGGACGTTTTGTGCAAATTGGCAGAGCCCCACTTGATTGCTTTGTTTAGCCTCAAATTGCAAAGCATTAAGGAACAGCATGAACTGGGGCCATCCACCACCCACCTCTCCTCAAAGAGAGGGGATGTAGAGCTGTGCCTGGGGAGCCTTGAGCTTGACAGGAAAGAAATCCAGTTCTGGGGAAAAGCTGCAGCGTTGTCATTTCAGGGAGCGAGTCACAGCCTGCAAGGGCGAGGAGGGGGCTGGAAGAGGAGCAGGAGGGAGGGGAGTGGGGCGGCAGCCAGAATGCACTCAGTGCCCAGCACAACCCGTGCTCCAGAGTTTTGCTGCACTGGCAGAACCTGAGGAGCCAGAGGTCCACCCAGCACCCCAGTAGCACACAGCCTGCCCAGTTTGAGGGGTGCTGAGCCCTTTTTCGAAGGGATGAGTTTTGTGCATCCACTTGGCTGCGTGTTCCATAGCAGGTGCTCCTCTCCACGGAGTGGGATTGGGCTGCAAGTTTTTATTGGTGTGGACTCCAACTCCCAAATGCTATTTACAGGGAAATTGAAGACTGCCTTCAAAATTAACAATAGATGGCTATAAATCTTACTCTGTTACCTAGCAACAAACACAATAAGGTTAAAAGGAGAAGGGTTATTTGGAGATACCTTGGGGAGTACATAATGGCCATTTGCATTCCTGGGTGGGAGGACAAAAAGAAAAAAAAAATTCCTGGGATATTTACAAATGACTGTGCTGATGAAGGGAAAAAGGTGAAATTACTCAGTACGGTTTTAATCAAAATACCTCAGAACTGACAAATCTAACCCAAAAAAATAGTAGTCAAATGGCTGTGATAAAGAGCACTTGGAAAATGCACGGCAATCCACAGAAATAATGGCAGGGTTTTGTTAAGTTGCTAAACCCACTTTGTTACTGTTTCTGACATCTGAAGCGTGTGTGCCGTGGACTAACAGTGTAATGAATGTTCAAAGTGGATTTGACCAATCTGTGCCTGATGGAATATGCCCCAGAAAAACCTACGCAGTGCAAAAAAACAACTTTAAAACTGAAGCAACGTTGCATGATTCATCCCGGCCTGGGCTCCTGTTGTGCACAGCACAGACTGAAATTCCATATCCCCACCTCAAACTGGGGTTTGAGCCTTTTCTGCCTGCAGTAATTGCAAATCTTGAAGCTGGAAAAAGTGGAGACACTGAATTGTTTCCTTCCTAAAAGACCCTCAGAGGGGCATGTTTACCGAGGAGGAGAAGGCTTGGTAGAAGAAGTATGCAGTAAAATAGATGCCTGGTTCCCAGCACACTCCCTCAGCACATGGAGGTGTTTTTTAAGCCCTCCTTTTGCTGTTGAAAGGCTTCAGACAATAAATGCCTAATAACAGTCAGACATTTATTACCTTCAGGGTACTAGATGGAGACAGGGTTCATGTTGAGCTGTAATTCACCTGTGCAGGCTGCTGGCAGGAGGAACCACAAGGGAACTGACTTGGTCTGTAGCAGCCAAATTCACCTTGACATTACAGAGGAGGGGAGAAATGCATGGGTCCAGAAGACAAAATGAGAGCTGCCTTCTGCCTTGCTCCAGTGTTTTCAGCCAGTGGTACAGCTACCTTGGTGATGATGATCAGATCAGGGCTTGACTGTGGGAAGCACAGGGGTGTCAGAGCTGATGGAGGGGTGCCAAGAGTTTTCTGCAGGTATTTTGGAGGTGATTTTCTACCATAAAGCATGGGTTACAGTGTAGGAAGAGATCTGGGGGTGCACTCCTGGAAAGACTAGCAAACTTCAACTTTCCTGGCTTCCTACACGAAAGCGTTGTGTCTGCCAGGTAACTCCCATCCAAAAGTGTTAAAACAAATTTGGATGCACAGACTCCTTGGTCTCTGCTGGTAAACGTTGTTCCCATATTTCCCATCCCCTGGTTGCAGCTACTGCTGTGGATCTGCAGCTCTTGTCCTGACTGGTTAGATTTTTTCCCACTGGACTTGGGCACAAGTAACTTCATTGCTGCTGCTCAAGCTGTTGTCCCATAGGGGATGGAGGTCATCAGGGAAGCAGAGCCCAAATGGCATCTGTTCCTTCACGTGCAGCTGTGGGACATACTGCAAGGTGAGACTCAGCAGAGCTGTGAGGTTGAGCACGTACCCTGGGATTAGGCAAGCTCTGCAGCAATATAGAATCATAGAATTGTTCTGCTGCCAGAAGTTGAATTTGTTGGAAGAAGTGCATTTATCTGCCTGGGAGACATAGCACTATATGTGTGTTGGACAAAGAGAGGTTTGCAGGGCTTGTGACCAGGGCTGCTGAGCCACAAGTGCTAACACACTGTGGCCACTGTAGTTCTTGCCCTGCATCCAGGGCTTCTTTCCTTCATGGATCCCATGAGAGCCCCTGCACTACCCAGCCTGTGACTGAAAGGTAACACAGGAGCTGCATTTACCTTCCACTGAGCTCTCTGGCTGTAATCATAAATATTTCTGCAGTATCAGGTACAACAAGGAGCAAGAAAAGAAGAGCACCCCTGTTATTTCACTCTTCTTAGTCAGACAGAACTTCCAAAGGGAAAGGGATCCATCCCATAGTGCATGAATGGAGCAAACTGGGTTTTAAGCTGGCTTAGTCATAAGAAGGGTTGGAAGAAGTGTCATCTCCAGGCAGGTTTGGTTGAAACAGAAATGGGAAGGGAAGATGACGTATGGAGCAATTTAAGTGACAGCAGAAACAATAATTTGTCAGACAAACTGTCTGATATATATTATTCATGTGTCTCTGTTTCTGAGCCTATTTGACAGCAGTATCTGACACCTTCCACCTCCAAGCTGAGTCTGTTATCTCTCAGGAGGAAGATCTACACGTTAAAAAAAAATAAATTAAAACAAAAATACAAAAACCCCATCTGAAAGTACCTCTTGATGTAGCACAGGTAGGGTTGGATCTGTGTTCCTGTCCCCTGCCTGCCCAGCCATGCCAGGATATGTGCATCATCCCCTTTGAACACGGTGAGAACAAGGGAGTGGGAGTTTATTTCCTGAGAGATCTTTACTCTTGGCAGCTTTTCTGGGGGAGGAAAGAGAAGAGGAGCATTCAGGCCAGTGAGATAATGTCTTCCCTCCCTTTCCCAAATACATCCTAGAGATGATCTGGCCTGGCTGCTTCCTTATGTAGATGCAGCATCTGAACATCCACAAAATGTGGATCAAGTCCTCTTGACTAGCCTGTCATTTGCCCTGGATGTCTTGGGCCAGAGGGAAACTGCTTCCTCATGAGATATTTAGGTGCTATATTTAGGAGTCCCTAAGGACTTGACTCCACTGGGGTCTTTGATATCTGAATATTTTCATGGCTCTAGGTATTCATGATTTCCCCAGATTCCCCTCCTGCTGCATCAGAGCAGATGCAGTGAGGAACCCTCTTATCTGCATCTCCTGCACTCCCAGGCTGAGCCCTCATTTCCCCCTCTCTTTGAACACACTGGTGCAAGTCTCAGAGCCTTCCCTGCTTTTTGCCTGTGTATTGAGAAGCCGCCCACCAGCATCTGCAGTATCTACTGAAACGAGGCTGGAAGATACAAAGCCATATAGGGTGGCAGGCAAATTTGGTGGCTCCATGAACAGCTTGGAGTGGAGGGAGGGGACCAACCTGTCTTGTTTTAAGAAGTGATTTAGGACCTGCCTCTTCATCAGCAGCCTGGAGCCGTGATTCAGCACAGCCACACCTCCAAGGAATTTACCCTCCAACTTTGACTTACTTTTGCTGTTTTAAACTTATAGCAGATGTCCTCACCAGCCCTGTTATTGAGGGCACACAGCATTGCTTGCAACAGCAAAGCAATTAGAGAGGATTTGCAGGTCACCTTTAAAGCATTTCCCACAGCACGTTGAATCTTGTTACAAGCCTTATATCCAAAAGTGCTTTTATTTCAGCAGCTTTAATTGGAGTTTTAAATATTCTGAATCTTATGAAAGACACCCAAAGTGTTGCAGATTTTCAGGTTCTCTTGCATGATTCTTGTTGCGTGAAATCCTGCTGACCTTCAATAGAGATAACAGCAAGAAAAGATCACTCCTTCCCCTGAGAATTTGAACACATAAATGTACCACCGAATGTGCTGGAAACAGGGAGAAAAACCGAGGAGAAAAATGGTGAGGAAATTCAGCAGAAGGGAGCAATGGAGGGAAGCTGGGGGTTTGGGGTTGGAAGGGTAAAACCAGCAACTGCAGAAAACCAGGGCAGGGTGGGATGTCAATATTTTCCACTGACATGCAGAATGCCCACCAAACAAACAAACCAACCAACCAACCAAAACAAAACAAAAGGAAAATTTTCTCTGTTTAGTTTTTGGTAGGATTTTTGGGAGGGTGTGGGTTGGTTTGATTGGTTTTTGAAAGCCCAACATTTATGGGAGGAAAGAGTGAAAAATCTCCCTGAAACTTTTTTCTCTGAGGCTCTTCAAAAGACAACCCCACAGCTCTCAGCCTCATTTCAGTCTCCTAGAGAGGAAGACACAGGTGAAAATTTCACAAAAATAGGAACTGATTAACTGAAAAGAACCTATCAAAGCATTACATTTTTAACCAGCTGTGACGCAGCAGGGCAGAAGAACAGAGAGGCAGGGAAGGAGATGACTGGATCGGTGAATAACTACGGGTGAGGCTGCGAAATGCTAATGGTGAAGCTGCTCCATCTCCACTAGGGACAAGTTCCTGAGGATCCCTGCGCTCTGTGAAGCATGTTCATTGCTCCTCCTTCTCCCCACATTTCATTTTGCTCTGCCTTGCTCTAGATGTGCTGTTTGATTGCAACTCCCAGCGGCATGGGCTACCCGTTTGCCATGGGGATCCCTTTGTAGCACATGACAATAGTAGGCTGATGGCTGGGCTGCCCCAAAGCTCCTAGCACTACTGGCCCTCATGTAGTTCTAAGATGACCACGAACTCTGAGGGTGTAACAAGTGCTTTGTGTCCTGGCCCGGCATCTCAGGCTGCCAATATCTTTCACATGATTATGTTTCTCCTGCACCCTACTCGTGTTTGTGGATTAAATCTGTTCTCCATGAGGAGAACAGAAGTCCAACAAGAACCCAGCCTGTTTGCTTTTGGCGATGCCAGTAAACACCCCTCCACCCGCTCCTGCTCAGAGCTGTAACTTCAGAGCGTGCTTCTTCATCCGGGCAGACTCCCATCTCTTCTCTTCTGGAGCTCAGTTTTTTTACTAACACTTGTGCTCTGGAGCGTTACGCGAGCACTGCACGGCCGGGCAGAGCTGCTTAGGTGCAGCGGGACAACTGCCAGCGCCGCGACTGGCCCGGTGAGGCTCGTTAACTCTGAAGCGGAGTGATGACAGCAGGCACTGCGCTTCGGCGGGGCGGTAAGAGCCTCTCAGCCGTGGCTGAGGAGGGTAGCCGTGCTCTCCCGGGGCGGTGCCTGCCGTGCCGAGGGGCGGGGTGAAGGGGCGGGAGCGCGGCGGAGGGGCGGCCGCCGTGGGGGAGGGCGGGCCAGGGCGGCTGCTGCCGCGTACTCCGTCTGGGCTGCCCTGGGCTCCGCGGAGGGCGGCTTGGCGCTGCCATGTTCAGCCGCGGCTCCCGCAAGCGGCTCTCTGGCCGGTCGGTGAGTGCCGGGGCAGGGCGGGTTCTCCCTTCGACCCGTTCGTCCCGTCCCGTCCCGTCCCATACCGCAGAGTGCGAACCTCCGCCCAACCTGTGGCTCCGTCCCGCTGCCCGCTTCTGCTGCGCCCCTGCTGCGGTGCCCGTGTTGCCCTCCCCAACCCCTTTCTTCGGGTGTGCGTCCTCCCATCCCCTGCCCCATCTCCTAGCTGTGCGGGTGCTCCTTTCGTCGCAAGTATCCCCTTTCCCCCGGGCGTGCTCCCCACCCCTGTGCCCCCGGCATGCCGCTGTTTCCCCTGTCCTGTAGCTGAGGTGGCCGCGGCTGATCTCTGCGGTTTGTTGCAGCTGACGGCATCGGGGGAGCCTGAGCGGGGCCAGCCCTGCAACACCTGTGGGGACCAGTGTCCTGGCTTCGCCCTGCACAAGTGGAGGTAAGGCCCGGCGACACCCCCGTCCCATGATCCCATCCCCGCATCTTTTCCCCCATCCCATCGCCACATCCCCCGAGGACAGCGGGACCCCAGTGGCTCTCCCTTCGCAGAGGTTTGTGGCTCGCTCCCAACTCAGTGCGCATCCACAGCGCGAACGTGGCTTCTTGGTGGAGGAGCACTTGTATTAATCTTCAAGACGTTGTCCACTCGGGCTGGTGGTTCTGGAGGCACGGGTGGGTTTGTCTGCGTCGCCGAGCAGCATGCAGGTGTGCCCTTGCCTGCCGCTGGTGCGGGGCGCAGCCAGGATCCAGACGTGGGACTGGGGTAACTGGTTTGCTAATTACCACCTGGCAGTTGCTCTGCTCCCGGCCGCGGTCAGGGGCTCGTCCTGCTGCCTTAGGTTGTGCCAGGGGCTGAAAACTCCCTTGCCTGGCAGGAACAGCCTGGGGTGGGGTGGGAAGGGAAGGGAGAGTTGGTGCTAAGGGGCTTTTGAGTGGTTTACGCTAAACTGCTGTGTGAAACTTCCGCCTCCCTCTGTGACTCCATGGTGAGATCTATTCGCTCTTGGTGATGCCAAGCAGAGATTTAGCTGTTGAGGTGAATGGGGGATGGGTAGGCATGAGCAGGTATTTTTGGCTATTTCTGTTGTGTCCCTTTACAAAACCTACAGTGCTGGTGCCTAGGAGGCACCACCAGCTCTGGCATTGTTCTGGATCTGCCCGTTCTCCCCTCTGCCTTATGCTGCCTGGAAATGAGTTCCTGCTCATGGGTGACGTGGGACTTGGTGATTTTAAATCTGGGCTGTGGGCTCTGGGAGCTGGTGCAGAGAGTTAGTAGGCCAGGGAGCTCTTAAGGTTTAAAGGTCACTATTTTGTAGGGTATAACCTTTTCTTCAGCATCTGCCATGCTCTGCCCTAGTTCTCAGAACTGTGTCTCAGCAGATTAAAGCACGAGTTCAGAGCGAGAAGGGGAACTGATGTATTTCCATTGAGTTGTATCTTAAGCTTCATCCTTCCTAATCATCATTCACAGTGGCATTTGCTCCAAGGTGTGGTGGGACAGAGTCCCTGGGCTAAAGTCTGTCCCAGTGGATGTGCA
This sequence comes from Picus viridis, assembly GCA_033816785.1. NCBI lineage: Eukaryota > Metazoa > Chordata > Aves > Piciformes > Picidae > Picus > Picus viridis. The sequence goes on along the minus strand of CM066592.1, from coordinate 14,617,767 downwards.
GCAGCAAATAGGGCTCACTGTGGTCCTCCAGCCTGGGCCTTCACACGTACTGGTGGCACATCCAAGTGCACAGTGTTCCACCTCAGACCTTTAGAAGATGATGATGTCCCTTCTTCCTAGGCTGCAGGAGCTGTGGTCTCCTGATACCCTTCCAATTTTAATAGATTTGTAAGGTCATCCCTGAGCTCTCTTCTTTTCAGGGCTTATAAATGCTTTCCTGAGCTGTCCCAGCTTTCCTCACATTGTATCAGAGTTGCTTTATAATGCTTAAAGGTGTTAAGGAGAACTTTCAAATGTAGGATAAGGGGAAAAAACCCTCTCTCACCAAAACTTTGTCCTCTGCTCCAAGGATTTAGGAGGTGCTGTGTTTTGTATTTCATTATCTTGGAAGGTGGAATGATATAGTGACTTTTAAAGAATGAATTGAATTTTGATATCATCCCATTGAAGGCCAAGCAGCCCAGCCGAAGAGGCACTCAGCTTCTTAAGGAGTATCAGATGAGAATGGTGTGGTGGCTTTGTTCAGGTTGTGCCCTCTGCACCAGCACACCATGCTCCTGCAAAATCCCAAATACAGAAGGAGGTGGAGCAGGAGACTCCAAGACCACCCACCACTGTCTTGTAGCTGTCCTTTTCTGAGTGACCTTTGCCAGGATTTTGGTTAAAAGCTTGTGAAATGTTCCAGCAGCCTTTTCCTGGGAATGAAAAAGTTACCTGCCCTAGGGCAGAAGGGTGGGAATATTTTGGGTCGGGGTGGGGATAGCCCCCAGAGGCTTTGCATCCCCTGAAGTGGGCAGGCAATGTTCAGTTAGACCTTACACCAAGTAAGAGCTTCTGCTGGAGCGTGTCCAGAGAAGGGCCACGAGGACTATCAGAGGGCTGGAGCACCTCGCCTATGAGGACAGACTGAAGGAGTTGGGGCTGTTCAGTCTGGAGAAGAGAAGGCTCCGAGGTGACCTCATTGTGGCCTTCCAGTATCTGAAGGGGGCCTACAGGAAGGCTGGGGAGGGACTTCTCAGGATCTCAGGTAGTGATAGGACTAGGGGGAATGGAATGAAGCTGGGAATAGGGAGATTCAGGCTAGATGTGAGGAAGAAGTTCTTCACCATGAGAGTGGTGAAGCCATGGAATGGGTTATCCAGGGAGGTGGTTGAGGCCCCATCCCTGGAGGTGTTTAAGACCAGGCTGGACGAGGCTCTGGCCAGCCTGATCTAGTGTAGGGTGTCCCTGCCCATGGCAGGGGGGTTGGAACTAGATGATCCTTGTGGTCCCTTCCAACCCTGACTGATTCTATGATTCTACACTGGAAGCTGGACAAGCCCACTGGGAAGCCCACCTGGGCACATTCACATTTAATTGCCTTGATAAAAGAGTAATTAGGCAATTAAACCAAATAAAGGCAACCTATTTGCCGGCACACAATAGAGAGGAACTGAGAAGCGGCACATTTTTTCACTAGCTGGTGGCCTCTTAATGCCAGGGACTTGTAAGCAGGCAAATCATTAATAGTAATTTTGTAAGGTCAAAACCATGCTGAGGAGCCTGTGCCCTCTGAACAGGAGGTGACACAGCCACCTCCTGCTGGGGATGCTCCCTGAAACCTCAACCTGCAGAGTGAGATTGGAGTAAAACAAGGGTTTTCCAGGAGATCCACAGATTAAGGATACAAACTCAGATCAATTAACCACTAGAGATTTGTAAGCCTCCTTCTAATCCTTTAATAGTAGAGTTTTGCTGATAAGTGTAAATGGGACTTTTTGCTTCAAAGATCAGAACTGGTGATAGGCTTTAGGGAAAAGGAAACGAATTTATAAGCTTGCAGGCACTGAGATTATTGCTGAGGTAGGCATTGTTGTGTACCTAATTATGTAGGACTGTATTTTCTACTTACCTGTGATTTTAGGTGTGATCTGTGCAGCTACTCCATCAAGCAGGCAAACTGCTTTGTTAGCTGCCAAAGATTTCTGTGCCCGTACGCTCCCTTAAAAGCCACTTTTCTCAGATGGGGAGATGTCTGAATTTATCATTGCTGGAAGCACATGCATACTTTCTGAGCCAGGGAAACCACTCAGAAAATAAATTGGATTCTGCAGAACTGTTTTCTTTTCAGAACAAAACCAGTCTCAGGGCTGTAGATGATGTGCAAAGAGAAGATGAAAGGGGATTGCGAACTAATTAACAAATGTCCCTGGGTTTAGAGTTTGGTTTTGAATCTTCTTAATTTTTCTCTGAAATTGTAATCTCAAATTCAAGGTAGTGAGGGAATTATCCTGTAAAACTGTTGGCATAGTTGATACTGTCTTGGTGAAAGCAAGGAATTGAAACACCCTGTGTTACAGACATGATTAAGCTGGAGCCCACTCCCCGTGTCGTACCCCTTGTAAGCTGTCAGACCTCCTGTGTGCCACAGACCTCTGCCCCTTGTTGTAAGGCAGAAATTCAATTTTCAGTTCTAAAGCATTTAGCCCCAAAGAGAAGAAATTTAAGTGGTTTGCCTGAAAAGACTGAAGATTGAATTCCATCATCCTTGGGCGTGAAGTCTGGAAGGACACAGCTATCAAAGTGTAACTGGTATAACCCCCAGTTTCTTGTGGCCTGAATGGCAAAATGACTCCTGGTAGGTTGTCAGTACAGTACGTAAGGATTGAAAAGTTCATCTGCATGGGCTGCGGGCTGGAGGGTGGAAATGGGTTGTACTGAACCAAATCCTCATTAATACAGGTCGATACTTGAAAGGTGGCTTTGTGTAGGGAAAAAAAGTGAAATCAAATTCAATAAAAATCTTCTGACTCCTTAGGAGCAGGGGTGCTGTTTTCTAATCAGATCTGCATTACATTAAACTGTGTGCCATTCAGCTTGTTAACAAGCTTTGGCATTAAATAAAGCTGTCACTGGAGTTTGGTGAATGAATAGCCATTAGGAGTGTCTTTTGCATAATGTCTTGCAGTAGAAAAGCCTTCGAGGGAGGTGGTCCAGGAGCAAGGAAAGGGAATTTATAACCTAGTCTTTGTGCAATTAGTGGGAATATGCAAACCTTAAAGGTGACAAATGGTTGGCAGCTCCAGGAAGGGAGCGAGTGGCTTTTGCCGCTGTTAAGCCTACTGTGAAGAACTAATTTTGGATTTACTCTGGGCGAAATAAAATTACAGCCTTAGTACTGTATTTAAAATAGCGGATCCTTCGCCTTGGGAGATTGACATGTGTTTAGCACACAGAGGCACGGCTTGCTTGTTCCTTCCAAAAGCCTTGCAAGAAATGATACTCTGGCAGTTCAACAGACCTTGCTATTCCCTGCCCTTTGCCTTCTCCTCCAAACCCACCACCTAAAACCGCAGGTGCGGGACAGCTAAGTCTCAGGCTGGTATTGGAGCTCTGGTTTGAGGAGTTGGGGGATGTGCCACCTGGTTTGCAAAGCCTGCAGAGGCAGTGGCATGCGGCTGATTTCAGAGGGAAGGCATTCAGATGCTGTGGCAGATAAGATAACTTTAAAAATAGTGTCTGAAAACCTTAGGAGAAGTCTGTGTTGCCATAGTTATTCTTCTGCTTTGCAGAAGCATTTAAATAACAGTAATAAACATGACATAAAGACAAAGACTGCCTTAGTGAGGTCTCCATTTCAGTGTGAGATTGTGTTTTACATCTTTTTCTTGGAGCCTCTTTTTTTCCTTGAATATGCTGTGTAATCTTTGCCCCTTAAAATCACATTTTGGTGAGAAAGAGCTCTGCTTCTCTTCACATGTTGTTGTCACACATCAGGGTCTCAGTATCAGTAGTGTATGTTTGTACAGCCTGTAATGCCTGGGCCCTGCCATCCAGGGCAACAATTTGTGTAGTTGTTAACACTCGGTCATATTCCATACTAATAGGTGTAGTTTTGGTGATACATTGGTTTTCAGTTTTGATTTCATTAACTCCACATCTCACTGTAATGAACTGTAGCCAGTCCCCCAGAAGTCTGATCGCATCTGGCCTCATCAAGTCTGAGAGCATCTGCAAGGACAAATTTCTCAGATTCTCAGGAGACCACATGGGCATCTGAGGTGATACAGGAACAGCCCAAAAGGTTATAATTGAGCACATAAAAACCTCTGGATAAGGAAAAAGAGATGTGTATTGTGAGATGGTGACCTGTTATATAAGGTAGTTGACCAGAAGCCCAGAGATGTTTGAGGTTGCTGAGTGATGGTGGATAGGACGCTTTACAACTCCCATCTCTGCCTTGTTGACTGTAGGCAGGGAGTTGCTAGTGGCAGTGGATGTTTGTTTTCTTTTGGTGTTTATCCAGTGCCCAGTGCTCTGGACATCATCTGCCTGTGCATGGCAAGCAATGAGACACTCTGTGTTTGCAGCCTCAGACAGCATTTGCCTGGTGCTGGGCCTGACTGTGGGAGGGATGTCTGAGCAGGGTCACACAGGCACCCCAAAGCACGTTAGGGTCTCTGTTTTGCTGCTGAGTGCCTCATCCAGAGAGCAGAAACAATAATATTGATAACACAGCACATGAATGAATAGCACCAAATTCTGAAGCATTTGTTTCTACTTTCCAAAATGAAAAAAAAAAAAAGAAAAAGTACAGATTATTGCTTCCATATGTTTTCAGCATTTTTGGTAGGTTATGTATCTTTCTCAGACACTCCCAGCTTTCCCCTTTCATGAATAACATGCTTTGTGCCTCTCTCCTTTAGGATTCAAATATTCCACACATCCTTGCATGTTTCTTTTGAAAGGCTTTGGAGATGTGAGAATAATAATACCTTATCTTGAATGAGCTTGTGCTTGCATCGCTGCTCTGGCCAATCATGCCAGTGGGTTTTAGCAGGCTTTTCATTTTGCAGTGGAGAACCTGCTGAAACAGGCAAAACTCTGCTGGTGTGGTCTGTCCAGCACGGTCCATGCCACTGGTCTGGAGACAAATCCCTGAGGGGCCAAACAAGCTGCTGTCCCCAGGGGACCTGTGCCTCTGAGGATGTTGCTGTCCTGGTGGAGGGGATGCACACACACGCACACAAACAAAATATCAAAGGTGGGATTTGCCTGCTGATTTTAAAGCCTTTCACAAAAGGGTTCAATATTGCTAGCTTGTTTTTAATGTGGTGTGGTTGGTTGGTTGGTTTGTTTGTTTTTTCCTGTCCTAAGCAGTTCAGAAAGAAACCCTTCCCTGCCAAGTTGCTCATTGACAAACTGTTCTTCAGCTTCTGCACCCAGGGTAGTTGGGGTGGGTGGCTACTGTGTGTGGTGAGCTTCAGCTCAGGATGATGCTGGAGTGTGCACTTTGCTTAGCATAAATGACTTCACTTGTCCTATTTACTTAAGCACTTGTGTGAGTGTTTGAAAAATCGAGGTCTACTTTTTCTTTGAATTTTCAACCCCTATGGCAGCAGGGAAGGAGGAGGGTGCTGCTGCCTCCCACAGTGTCTCTGATGAGGGGCAGCTGAGCCATCATGTTGGGAGTTTGGATGGGTTTGAGAGTAGGGATCAGCTTCATCGTGCCCTGGGACGATCCATCTTTACATAAATGTCAAGCACACAGTTGCATTTAAGGAACTCCCAACCCGTTTTCTTGGCCTGTTTCTTCCACATCTTCATGCCCTGCTGCTGAAACAGCACTTAGAACAGCCGAGACTGATAAGGTATCCTGTTTGTGTTGGCCGGGAGACATGATATCCACTTTAGCAGAGCATTACAATGTTGGAGGCAATGTTGTGCCTGGCGAAAAGCCTAAAATAAATTCTTTAATTTTTTGTATGCAATGTACAAAAGAGCAGGTGAGGTATGTGCTTGTTTCCGGGCAAGCCCAGGGAGCCTGTTTGAAGTCCTTTACAAGCCACTCAGGATTGTATTGCAAGAACTCAAAGGAGTTTGAGACACTTCTTGATTAAATTTCAGCTGAACACAGAGCCCTAGTCTGCAGCTGGTGTAACTGGAGTTGTTCTGCAGCCAGGCTCTGCCCTGCTCCATTGCAGCTGAGCTGCCAGCAAAAGCCAAAAAAAGCAGAGTTTCTCCTAGAGAAGGGGCAGTGTGGGTATGTTTTCCGTCTGTTTTGAAGCAGCCTTGTGCAGTTCTTGTTCTGTGAATGGGCTGGAAAGCCACTAATAAGCTGTTGTGGGTTCGGGTTGGGGGGTTTGTTCTGTTTCTGGAGTGATTGTGAATGACATTGATGGTGGAAGGGTTAGGGTGGATGAGCACTGAATTCATACTTTACCTGATATTTTACTCTCAGACTAAACAAATCCTTTTAAAAGTTGGGTTGGTTTGGTTGCATTGAGGTTTTTAGGAAAGTGACTACAGCTGCTTTTTGGTATGCAAAGAGTGAAATGTTATCTGACTGGTGAGGTTTGCCATCCCGACGGCAGAGTGGTTTTGTCAGTGCACTGATCATGGACACCAGCAAGGCTCAACTTCCCCTCAGAGGCTTTTGGGGACAAGACAGACCTGCAAAACCTGAAAGGGGGATAGATTGGCTTACGGGGAGGACTCCTTCAAGCAGACAGTTGTCGGTGATGGAGGCTGTGGTTATGGATTTGGGTGCCACGTAAAGTGTGATGTAGAGGGATACGGTGAACCGATTTAACAGCTTGGTGCTGCTGGATGCATCAGGTCCTGAACTCCCTCTGCAGACCCTCTAAGCCTAGGTTAACAGGTGAAATTGGTCGTTGAAGCCTCTGCTGAGGTGGCGAGAAGGAGGGGATGGGAAATGTAAGGGTCATATAGGTCTGTGGTATAGGTCTGTGGTACGCAAAGTTGGGCTGCCATCCTTGCCTTCCGCATCCCCATCTGCTTATTGAGTTTTTGTGCCCTGCCTCAGCTCCCTCAGTCTTCCTTTCTGGCCCTACAGAGGTGCATAGAGTCAGCTTTCATGCAGGATGTGTCCCACTCAACCTCGGAGAGCCCCAGTGGTGCTGCCCGCAGCTGAGATCGCCCACCTGAGGAAACTCCTTTAATAGAGGGTTTGTAACAGGCGTGTGGTGCGGCATGGAAATGAGCTCCCAGCCACCAGTTTGGAAAGAAAGCCGGATTAGGTGGATGAATGCTGGTACCCAAGATCGTCAGCCGGAGGGGCCAGGGTGTAGTTATTCGCTGCTGCCTTCAGTCCTTTCTGCTGTAGGGGGCTGTTCAGTGCTTTCAAGAGTTTTTCGCAGGTTTTGTTCCCATTCTGTTTGCCTTTAAAAAGTCAATCTGCAGTCTTCTATTTTTTTCAAAGACATTCTTCCCCCTCACCCAGTAATCCATTCTTGTTACACCAGTGAGTCACTCTTCAAATAATCAATTGGGTTTTCATTGTCTGGCTTGTAAGTCTATCACCGAGCTTAAGGACGGCTGATAGCATCAGCTGAGACCTTTGGCAGATGGTTTTGCAATTCATGATGCTCATTTGGATATTTGCTTTTTTTTCTCCAATGAATAATCTCCCAGCCGTGGCCGGGCTGGAAGCTCTTTCCCGCGCAGGCAGTATCTCTGCGGTCACTATCTAATGTCGGAGGAATTTGTAACATTAGCAGAATTGTCTGATGCAAGGAAGCCTAGTTTCAAGGGTAAGCCTCATGAGCGTGACTGTAAAGAGATTTTCTGTTTTTTTTTTTCTTTTTTTTTTTTTTCTTTTTTTTTTTTTCTTTTCTTGTGGGCTGTCGGTGTCCTCATGGGCTCCAGGTGTTCACCATTCCAGCCCTGAGGTGGCCAATGGCCAGAGCCTTGCTCAGGATCATCGATGCTGTGGCTGAGAGATGTATGTGAAATTCAGGGTGCTCCTCTCTGCTGCTGGAGGGGACGTTTCTTCCCCTACATGTGGCTTTTTACTCTCGGCAGGGCCTTAATGCTAGAGCTTAGCACTTGGAGAGCTAAGCATTGCCGTTGTTATTCTTACAGCAGAGGGAGGCACTTTGTACTCGGCCGTCGCAGCAAATATTTCATCCCCTATCAATTGCCCTCGTTCCGATGCCGCCGCTGCAGTGATAAAAGACATAATGGCTGCTCTTGCTGATAAGGGGAGTATATAAATATAATTATTGAAATCCCTCCACAGAGCCTGTGGATGGATGGAAGCAAGTCACTCTCCCTGCCAGGGGTTTCTCTTGCACTGGAGCCCATTGGGGAGAGAAGGATCAAGCTCCCCACGAGCTCCAGCTCCTGGCAGCCGAAATGGGAGCTGCTCAGCCACAGCTGCGAGCAATTAGTAAAAAGATGTCTTTTTTCCTCCCCTCCTTTCCCCTCTCCACTTTTTTTTTCCTCCTCCTCTTCTCCTTGAAACCAAGCCATGGGCCCCCAGAGAGCCCAGAGGAAAGCCCTGAGCAGCTAGGGTTTTAGATGCTCTTGGGGCCAGCTTGGAGGTGCTTGATGCAGGTCTAAGGATCCAACCCAGCCTTGCAGGAAGTGTTCTGCAGCCAAGGAGCCAGATATTATTTAGATCAAGCCAACAAAAAAATATTTCCATGGCAGCAGTAACCATAGGAAACCTCCCCAGCGTGTCTTGGGTGGTTCCTGTTTCCTCGTCTTTGGCTGTTTGCTTTGCATGCAAAGCGGTGCTGCAAGTGCTCAGTACCTGTAGTGCTATCTGGAGTCGCCGATGAGCCTGGTTGTCCCCACTACTGGTTGTCCTCAGAGGCTCAACAGCTGTATTCTGGGATGCATTGCTGCTCCTGGTTTTTCTCTTGCACTCTAGTTGGTAAAAAGATGCTTTAGAGGCTCCTTTAGACGCTGTAAAGTCTCAAAGCCACCTTTTTAAACTGGTGTCAGCTCACAAATGCGTGTTTGATCCTTAAATACCCAAGGCATGAAAGTGAATTGGCTCCCAGGGTCCAATTCTTCTTCTTTTCTATAGCGTCTTAGAAAGATGCTTTTATATTCCCTCTGGCTCAACTAGTGATGCTTGGCCTTCAACCAAGATGGGGAATCTAGGACAAGAATAACCGAGAATAGCAAGATGAACAGTTATAAAAATGCCATCATTTTGTTGGGGGGTGAAATGCTGGTAAAGGATTTTGTTGTACAAATTAACTGGAATATTTTGGGGCAGCTTCATGTGGGCACATTTATAGGAGGGTGTTAGAGTGGCGTTGTTTTCTTGGGTACTACCTTCTTGAGGAAATCCAGGCCATGAAGTGAATACAAATGCTGCAAATGGAGAGGTTCTGCCATGAGTCACTGAAAGGGATGGGGAACCAGTTGTGCCAGTGTGGCGGTGCCAGGTGGCAGCCAGCTCATCCGCTGACAAGGATGGGGTGGCTGTACGAGAGTACCCTCAGGGCCTGGACATCACTGGAGACTGCACCCACGGGTGCTCTGACCCCGCTTGCTCCCCTCCTGCCCTCCTTGGGCAGCGTGGAGGTGTGCCCACATAGCTTTGCAGAACAGATGGGCCCTGCTTGCAGAGCCGAGGTGTTGCACAGAGACAGGTTAAAAAAAGATGTCTCCTTCTGTGGGAGCGTGAAGCAGAGGGGGAAAAAATATGTCAGGATGCCAATAACTGGGATTTTGATGTTTGCACACCATGCAGCACTGCTTCATCCTCAACAAGCCCTTGGGCACTTGTCATGGCAGGCTTTGCTCCCCAGAGGAGTCTTTGAGCCACCCGCCTTTGGTGGAGGTGGACCCCTTTACAGAGATGCTGTTGGGCTTGTGTTGTAACCTGCCCTGGCTCTTTGCAGATGATTTAATTCTTTTTTATGCTAACCCCACTACTCTGCAGAAGTTGGGCTTTTGCTTAACGTTACATAACACTGGGAGAAGTGGCAATGGGACGGGGACAAGGGTGATGGCCTCACCAGCCAAACAAATGGCAACACTCATCACAGAGCCGTGCTTGTGCCGTATTGCAGAATACAGACAGAATTAGCCAGGTTGGAAAAGACCTTCGAGATCATCAAGTCCAGCCTATCACCCAACACCATCTAATCAACTAAACCATGGCACTAAGTGCCTCCTCCAGTCTCTTTTTAAACACTTCCAGGGATGGAGACTCCACCATCTCCCTGGGCAGCCCATTCCAAAGGACGATGTCTCTTTCTGTGAAGAATTTCTTCCTAATATCCAGCCTAAACCTCCCCTGTTGCAGCTTGAGACTGTCCTCTCATTCTGTCACAGGTTGCCTGGGAGAAGAGACCAACCCCCACCTGGCTACAACCTCCCTTCAGGTAGTTGTAGATGGCAACATGGTCTCCCCTGAGCCTCCTCTTGTCCAGGGTAAACAACCCCGGCTCCCTCAGCCGCTCCTCATAGCTTCCACTGTGTTTGGTGCCATAAAGGCCACATGCTGGAAATGTGGCCTCTTTAAATGTCAGATTTGAGAAGAGCTGGGATGTGAGAAGACAATGAGAGTTAATATTCTTAAGTCGGGTTCGTGCAGCGTAGCTCGCATTTGTAATATGAAGCGCATAATTTATGACAAGGTGTAGCGGTTTCACATACATATATTTGAATATGTTTCGATATTATCTTTCCTTCCAGGAGCAGGAACAATGCTGCTTCACAAAAGAAAAATGATTTTGTGTTGCTGTGTGTGATAGTTTCGGCTTGTACCTGTAATAGATGTGTGATTTGCTCAAGTGTGAAGCTATCAGATAAATGCCTGAATAATAAAGCTATATTGGTGGTTCTGATTTCCCTTTGCTATTTTCAAACATATAAATAAAACATTTTCACACTGTTCCTTGTGCAGGTCCAGGCCAGCCTATTTGCTTTCTGCTGATGTAACCTAGAGGAGGCATGAATCTTTCAGGCTGTCAGGAGGAATCTGGTGGCATTAATAGTGTGCTCAAAAATGACCAAGTGCGATTTTAGTCATTATTTTGTCTGAAGTAAAGTTGTAAGTGTGTTAAAGAGCTATGTTATTTCGGAACAAAGAAGCATTTGTCTGTGTGTACAGCAGAGGGCACTCGGCATCCCTGTGCTGGGCAGCTGCTGCTGCTGGAAGGGAAGTAAATCCCTGTGCTTAAATGATGTTTTGCAGAAATGAAATACTCTGTGTGTGTGTGTGTGTGTTTGCTTATATATATGTGTGTGAGTGTGTATATAAAAAGACACAGGGTGGCATATATATAAAAATAATCCCAGCACATAATATAAAACTTAAATATTCCTAGTGGTGGCTGAAGTTGGATGAAGTGCATGTTGTGTTGATTAATGCTCAGCCTGGTGTTACGCTGAGCTTTGGAGGGGATTGAAGCATGCTGAGAGGGGAAAACGGGGAGGCCCCGGTTAGCAAAGGGTTGCAGTCTTCATCTTCCTTGCAAAGACACAGGGTCTGAAGACATGACATTGGGGAGCTACCCAAAGTCAAGGAAAGGTCTTGAAAGGACTTCTAATTCCATATAGCTCAATATTATCCATCAGTCTTCTAGAAAGACAGCAGCACATTAACAGGCTGGGAAGCTTCATGATGAAGCTTGCAATACTGAGAACCCTCTCTGAGCAGCACCAAAGCCGGTGGAGTTGCAGAGCTGAAGCTCTGGAGATGATTCCTGTCCTCATCTTAGAAGTTATCATCTCTTTAAGGAAACTTGAAGTAATGAGTTTGGTGGATGGAGCAGGGAGCAGTCCCAGCCAGCAGGGCAAGGCAGCAATGCTGGACACTGGCTGGAGCATTGTCAGTTGAGAGGTGATGCACCTGCTTGCTAGTGTGGGACACCAGCCTGCAGGTACAGAGGTGTGCGCTACATTGTCCAGAGCCAGTCATGGAGATGAGGGCCTCACCTTGTGTAATAAGGTTTTTCCATCAGGAATGGACTTTTTCTTTTCCATGTAGCTAATTGCAGAGACTCTACCAAGACATGTTTCTCATTGAACTCTTAGTGCACCTTGGGTTTCTTTTAAGAGTGAATAAAGAACTCCAGTGCTCATTGTGGGGTGGGAGGTATAGACTAGATGATCTGTAAAGATCCCTTCCAACCTAAACCACTTTATGATTCTAAATCCATGCTCAGCTTTTGGACTTGCTGTGACACTTAAAATATTCAGGGTAGCTGGATTTAGTGCCACACTGTGGGCAGTGTGTTTCCTGGTGAAACTGTAAGATGCCTTGTTGAATTTTCAGATTTTAGTCATTAATTCAAGAGGAATTCAGATTTCCTCTGTCTCCCCCCAGCAAGCTGCTTGGATTGGGCTTAATCTAAATCTCTGAAGGAAATACTCCTGTGAGGGTCTGGAATTGTCAACACTGTTGTATAAAATATGGGGCTGGTTAACAAGAGTGAGAGGGCATGTGGTTCGAGATAACCAGTTTATGCAAAACACACAGCTGGGTGGATTGTGCTACTGAGTATCTGTGGACTGTAATGATCGGAGGAATATGGAAATGTTGGAGAGGCTTTATAATAATGGGTGCTAATTAAGATGAAATGGATTTGGGTGGTAGGGAGTAATCCAAGATTACAATACTAACGTGTTTTAAAATAGCTATTTGGGAGGGCAGCAGTGCTCCTTGTTACAGGGCTTAACCCAGCCTCTCCATGGGAGTGTTGCAGGCAGCAGTCACCCTTACCCAGTTATTTCACAAGAGCTTGGTACAGCTAAGATGTGAAATATGTGAATAATTTCAAGGGTACGAGCTGACCTGCATGCTGTAAGGCACCTTTTCACTAGGATAAAGTTGCTGTTACACCAGTGTGCCTGGATAATTGCTTTTCTGGAGGTCTTGCTGGAGCAGGACTCTGGGAAGGGGTGATTTGTCCTGTTATGGCCATTCCTGTACTACACATTTTGGAGCTGTGAGAACAGCCTGGGGCTGCTGCCACCACTTAGATGTTCTTGCCCAAAGCTGGGAAATACTGGGAAAATGGTACTGAGAATGAACAAGAGCTTTGGTACTGGGCCCAAAAGCAAGATGCAACACCACAGCCTGAACTGCGTGACCCTGGTTCTGCCCCAGTGGCTCCAGATTTTTGGGCAGGAGCAGACAAGCGGAGCCAGACACATTTCTGCTCATGCTGCTTGGCTTTTCTTCTTTTGTAAGTCTTCACAGGTCTTTTTGCAGCTCTGACCACACCACAAAGTGCTGGACTTTGCACACAGCGCTTCAGGCACCCGACTTCTTCAGAAATGATGGTTATGGAATGTTTTGCAGGAGCTTGTCATCATTAAAGGAGATTTAGCAACGCATAGCTCGAAAGGCTGCACTCATGGGCAGCCCAGCCTTATGCTGGAGACCAGTGAGCCTTAGGGCTTGCCTTAGCCAAAGTCAATAGAAATGAAACACTTAAATACACAGTTAAAATATGTTGTTATGTTAGCATGTGGACCTCCGTGCAAGATTGCTCTTTAACTCTAGCCATTAAGGACCCCCATGGAAGAGATGCAGGAGGCTGCTAAAAAAAATTTCCCAGTCTTAACTGCTTGTTTGCTGCCAAGTGGATTTTGGGCTGAAGTGAAAGGCCCTGGGCTTGGGGGTGTTGATACAAAGATTTTGTGATTCCAAAACCTTGTAGGCAGTGAGAAGAAATGGGTTAAAAAGATGCTACGTGCTTCCTTTCAGGTGATGAAATCCAGCTGCCCTGTCTGCTGGCTTTTCTCTCCTGTGCTTTCACGCACAGTGCCCAAGTGTGGTAGCAGAGAAGGTTGCTACCAGTGGCTAGCACGTTATTGTGGTTCAGCTCAGCCATCTTCCTGGGATTTTCCAGATGATCCAGGAACTTGAATAGTTCATAAAAGGAGTGAGTAGCCAAATGGACCAATAAAAAGGAGTTTGTGGAAAAGCCCAATATATTTTATGAAGAAAGAATGGATCCTCTAACGTGAGGGCTGTGTCTTGTAAAGTTTTGCAGGGCTGCTGGTGCTCTTAAGCACTGGCTTTCTGCTCCAGCCGCTCACTTGCAGTACACATGGTAACTATCTGAACTTGCTTTTTGGCCCCAGCTCTTCCAAGTTCAGGGGGAAATCCTGGCCCTGGGGAAGTTGCTGGGAGACATGCCATGAGTTTCCCAGGGACCTGGAAACTGATCTTCTGTGTGACATCTGTGATGAGAGCCTTAAAATGAAAACTGTCTGGCCTTTGCAGAGTGTTTTAGGCAAGGTGAAATACAGCTTTACATCTTCTTAATACTCTTCAATGGCAACAATTGCACCTAGAAGGTCAAAATTTGACTTGGCTGTGGTTCTTGTTGGGAAGAGCCTTTGTGTGATCCAGTAAGAGTTAAACCATTTAGATGTGAGCAATGGAAGAATTTGCAGTGATGGGGCAGTGCGTGAGCATGTGGCATTTCTAACCATGGTAACCCAACGAGTGAAATTTCAGCCCGGCACAGAGGGCAAGCAGAAGGCTCAATCAATGATTTAAATCCCTCTCAAGCTGTTGAAGAGGGCTGTGGAGCAGAGAGCTTAGGTAGATTTCAGGCACCATTCATAGCTGCAGAAATCTCTTGCCCTTGCACTACCCCGAAGACTGTAGGATGGGAAAGCAGCAGATGAGACAGCATCCCTGTACACTGAGCCCTTTCATGTCACTGAAGGGACTAGCAGGAGAGAATAAAACTACTGATTAAACATTTTATACATCTGTGCACAGAAGTAGCTGCAGCTTTGACCTTGGTGCTACCCAACCTGTGAGATTTTTAGCTGAATCTTTTTAGTATTTGCCTTGTGCAGTTTGAGCTTATTCTGATGGACTACAGAGATGTGGTGGTGCTGCAGTTAGGCTGTGATTTCTAAGCTGATAAAATGTTGATATCATTCTTCTATCTTGGCCCCAAAGGGCAGAGCTGCAGAGCTCAGCTAATCTTATGAGATCCATGCCTTTCTGGTCTGGCAGTTTCTGAGAACGGTTACTGCTGCGCACACGCTTTAAAATGTGGCAAATCCCTGATTTCCAACCTGCAATTAAAATTGGCTTCAAATCCAATCTCTCAGCTCCTAAATACTGAACAGAAACTAATTTTGGTCTGTACCCACTTTGTGAAGTGACTGCAGGGAAAATACATGCTGGTTCATGGCCTTTCATTGAGCCAGGGGTGGGCTGTTCCTGACTGCAGTCGGCTCCAGGAGAAGGGTCCAGATTTTAAAGAATTGGTGTTACATTTCCTAGTTAAGGTGAAGAGGGATGACCTTTGAGGGCAGCTTGGTCATTCCCAGCTCTGGGGAGTTGGCTGTGCTGAGCTCTCTCCCTTGCTGGGGATGTTCAGCTCCTATTTGGGTTCATGGAAGTCTGACAGTGTCTTCTTTCCTGGATAGCAATGCTCAAAAAAACAGGCTGTGGGGCTGGATGAAGCTGACTGCCATGCATTTGCCTATCCAAGCCCCTTCCTGTGAGCTTTTCCCAAGGTGAAGGTTGCTTTTCAGGGCTTGAGTTTGGCCGCCACTCTCGCTTTCGCCATGGTCGCCTTTTGAGGCGAACAATGGCCAGGTTTGGCAGGAGCTGCTTTATTCCTTGCTTGTGAACGTCGTGGTCTCAGCTGTCTGCGGGTCTATGTGAGGCTCCGTATTAGAACTGCTTTGATGTCTGCACTGATACATCTTAAGGCATCTTAGAATGATTTCATGCAGTAGCCCTGAGGTGCTTGCACAGAAAAAGGTGCTTTAGATGTGTAAATTCTGTTTGAGGACTGATTTTTTCCTCTGCTGCTCTCTCTGAATTCAGGACAAGGCTGTAAAAATGTAGCATTTAATTAAAGTTTGTAAAGATTTGGAAGTGAATTGCTGTAAACATAAAAGACGTAATCAAATGCCTTCCTAATCCTCACCTTAAAGGCATATTAAATGCAGAAAGAATATAGTATGTTGGAGACTGGGATTGAAAAGTGATGAGGATTTGGAGGCAGATCTTTTGTAGCTGGAGGAGCTAAATTATTTTACTTCAGGCTTAGAGATTTAAATGTCTACATTTTGTAGATAAACATGAAGCAACCCCATTCTCAGTTGCGTCATTCTACCCGGTCGTTTTAGCTACAGATCCACACAGCCTTGCAGTCCACATTACAGTGCAGTGTCTTGTCCTGGACTGGGGGTGGGATGGGAATCAGCCCTTGGTTCAGCACAGAGTAGGGGACTTCTGAATTGGATAGGTCTTTAGGGAGGAGCACCTGAAAAAATTGCTCTGGTCGAATGGAAAAAGGGGAAGAAGGAGATGTGGTGAGTGGGAGGTGGGCTTCCTCGGCTGGGGAGCTGCCTTCTGCTGTCTCCACCTTCAATTAAAAAAAAAAAAAAAAAAGGTAAATCTGTGTGTGTATGTATATATCTAATAATAGAAACAGTGTTTTCTCCTGAAAAAACTCAGACAGCAGGAGCCAAATGCTGATATCTCTCTGGATCTCTAGGGAAATAAAATCAGGGTGCCTTGCAGCTGCCTGGCTCCCTCACAATCTTCCTGCTGTCCCTCCCAAATCCCTGGAGCCAGGTATCCAGGTATGGAATTGCTGGGCCCTCCCACTACCCTCCAGCAGCGCATTACCAACAGGACTACGCAGTGTCTTTGTTTAGCAATTAGTGATATTTGGCTTTGTTTGGTTTTGGGTAGGAACCAGGCTTTGTTCTGTGGTTTAGCTGTGATTGCAGTTGTTTAGGGCGTTGTGATTTGCATGGAAATTGGTAATATTTCTCTTGGTGGAGAAAGAACAGCAAGGTGTCACCAAAAAACCCAGGGAGTCCTGCATCTCATAGTGCTTTGCTGGAACAGAAACAGTAGAGGTTTGCTTTCTTTGGGACCAAGGCTTGAAGATGTGGGATGGGGAGAGGGCTGGCATGGACACATAGGTGGTGGTGATGCCTGGAAGAGCAGAGGTGGTGGTAGAGGACTGCCCTTGCCGGTAGAATCAGTGAACCAGCAAAAAATTAACTCGCCCTCTAAATGGCAAGAGGAGGAAAAGAGCCTGGGCAGAAGGGAAGAAGATGAAGTACCTGGTGACAGAGCTATAAGGTGCCCAGTTAAGGGGAAAATTAGTGCCGTATCTTCTACCTCAGGGCCCCATGGAAATGAGGAGGGCTTTCTTTTCTGTTGAATCGGGCTCGGTGCCAGGTGAAAGAAAACATTTTCCCAACACCAAATGGAAAAATGCAAGGCAGACGTCTTAAATGAACTGTTAAAGGAATAGAGCTGTGAAAAGAATACGTTTGCTGTGTGCTGGGGTTATGTATTTAGCAGATTTTTGACTATCTGCGACCTTTGCAATTTGTAGACAGAGAAATCTGCCGCAGAAACTCAAACTGTACTCACGGCTGAAGGCAAACGTTGAGATGTCATCGCCGTGCCTGTGCCTGGCCTGGGCTTTGCTTCAGGAGGAATGGAGTGTCTTTCTATCCTCCCCCAAAATCTTGCTGCGTTTTTTTCCTTTCCCCTCTAGCCCTCTCCATGCTCTTTCTACAGATCATTGGCAGCTCTTCTCGTGCTTTAAAATAACCCAGGCTAAAAAGTGTGATTTGCGTTTCAGTGATTTTTGATTACACCCACGTCCTATATTTATTGCCGTTTAAATCGGCTGTGCTAGCTTCAGATGTGTTCCTTCTGAGCAAGGGAAAAACTTGACTCCGTTGCTAACTGTTGCTAAGGGAAAGAAGATATTTATTCATCAGGGCACTTCTTCAGCACTGCAAGGCTGGTAGTCATGGAGGAGTGTAAGGAAAAGAAATGGTTATGTGTTTAAGTCCTCTCTGTTATTATTGTTGGACTCTTGCCATATCTTCTGATGGTCAGCAGATGTCTTTTTTTCTTCTTCTTTTTTCCCCCCCGCTCCCAGCATTGTGCAGCTTGGGTTATGGTGCAGGGCAGCTGGTCAACAACCTGGTGTGAAACCCAGAGGGTCCCCGGAAAGACCTCCGGGGCTTCAATGAGTCCCCCGTCCCATAGGTTTTATGAGGCTCCTGTGTTTTGTAGATACATTTCCCCACAGGCTCTCTAAAGAGCCTTTCTAGTCCTTGGCTTCAGTATATTCTTTTTTACAATCCCCATCAAATCAACGCCACCAAGAGCCAAAAATGATGCACGTGGCTGCATTCCCTCCCCAAACCACTGCCACTGGGGGACGTGGGGCAGTGCCGTTGGCTGGCTGCTGCCAAGGCAAGAGGTTTTCATTTCAGCTGTCATAGCAACAAGAAAATATTGTTTTGATGGAGATAAAATTAAAAATTAAATTTGCCTCTTCCCTAGTAAGCAAATTGCTCACTTGTGAAAAATCTCACTCGCTTTGGTCAGGGTAAATATCTTTGTAAGCACCTCTGTGGGTTCCCAAAGTGGATTTTGTAAATCCCTCATGCCACATAATGTCCCTGCTGG
This sequence comes from Picus viridis, assembly GCA_033816785.1. Lineage (NCBI taxonomy): Eukaryota > Metazoa > Chordata > Aves > Piciformes > Picidae > Picus > Picus viridis. The sequence continues at coordinate 14,599,580 of CM066592.1, read as the reverse complement.
GTTTCTGTAGAGAGTCCTGTGAGTGTGAGCTTTATTTAATGTTAGGCTTAGGCTGAAAAAACTTCCTTGGTGCTCTTGACCTGCTAGAGCTTGAGGGGAAAAAAACAGGTCCAACTAGTGTCTAGATGCATAAAGGATGACTCCTCAAATGTAGGATTTGTAGTCTTTCTCTTAAGAAAATAGATGAACAAACAGTAATTTGGTGGTTTATGGCATGCTCTGGATCTTAGAACGTGATGCTGAGTACAACCTGAGAGCAGAGGGAGGTGAGTCAGGTGAATGGGAGGGTTTGTTGCAGTGCTGGGAAGAAGAGTGCAATGTGAACATCTCTTGGATGCTCTCTCACACGTAAGTTATTTCCAGCTTGGGGACTTTCTAAGCCAAGCATGATTTCTAGGTATTAGGTGGCCCCAGGTGCCTTTCTGTCCCATGAGTTGCCCGCTCTCCCTTTGATCCCTCACAAACTTTTGGCATCCACAGCATCACTTGCTGCAGCTTGGTGCCCATGCGTGGGATTGCTTTGAACCAGGTGGCATATGGAAACTCAAGCGAGTCCTACCTGTTTCCCCTGTGGCTTATACTGTAATAGCAATAGCAGATGTACTACAGCCAAACTGGTTCTCTCATCACTTTATCTGTTAGATTCTTAATTGCTAAGGAAAAGGCTTTTTGATTGAAGGTAAAGTGAAAAAGGGAAAATATTTTTCTTGGCAACTGTGTAAAAGTCATGGATATAACAGGGCTTTTCGACTGCACAAACAACTCTGGCCTGACATCTGGCACTGGAGCACCACATAATAAGGGCTGCATGAGCCCGCAGTGTGGAGACTGAAAATCGCTTCCCAAACTCTTGTGGCAGATGGGCACCAGGAGCTTCATCCAGATTGATATGGGGTGCCGCAAGACTAGCTGTGGCTAAGTGGGGCTTTCTCATCAGCCCCTGTCCCTTGAGCTGCTGGCCAAACAGGCTTTGGCACTGGGTTGCCAGAAGCTGGAAGAGGGGAGAAGCCAACCAGAAAATAACCAGTTCCACAATTTATAGAAGAGACTTGTGGGTTTTTGGTGCCCAGGTCTTGCCTCAAAGGTGGTGGCTTCTTGTGATGAGCTTCTATTTTTATTCTTTTTCTTCTGCTGGGAGTTGGTTCCTGGAGACAGACAGCTGCTCTGCAGGAGATGCTGCCTCTCCCATGCCCAGCTCAGAGAAGCCTCTAGCCCTGTGTCCCATGTGTATGGCACAATATCTCCAAGAAAGGAGGACAAAAGAAAAGGACTTGTTTGAAACATCAGCATTGAAATTATAGCAGAAAATTTGCTTCTTTCCCCATGGAAATCCATGCACAAAACCTTTTGCCGCCAGGCTCCTTCTTAAGCACTCAGTATTGATTCATGAAATCAAATTGGACTGGGGCGATGCCGTCGTTATCTGCCACAAGCCGATGGAGCAAGTCGATGCCAGCATCGATTGCCCCTTGCCCGTGGCTTCCGTGGAGTTCATGGCAGACTGTGACACCACAGCTCTACCTGCATGGTTGATTAGCACCTACTTTTTGGTCAAATCCTCCTCCTTTTCCCCATACTGAGGTTTGCAGCGATGCTGGGGTCACAGGGACTTGCATTCTTAGCAGATGGGCAGCAGCCCATAGGCAGCAGTGCTGCTGGGTGCCTGCCTCTCCATGCCAGCAGGCATCTGCTGGGCATTTTCCTATGTGTTCCTCCTCAGTGTTACAGACGTGTGTGCAGAGCAGTGCTAACGCACTGATGAGGATTATTATATTGCAAGGCTGCTTTTATTATTTTTTCCCCTCATACATTTGAAAAAGCAACACAAAATTACATATATAAATGGCAACATCTGTTACAGAGGCCTGGCTCAGGCAAATTACTGCTTCAGAAGGGCTGTGCAGATACTTGTGTGATTCACTTTCGTGCTTGCCAGAGTCACATCATAGGCACAGCGCTTTATTCCAGCGGCGATAGGTGTGTCCTTTTCCTTTTACACCCACAGCAAATTCTTAAAATAAGAGCACAGTTAAAGGAAAAAAAAAAAACAAAACTTGAGTTTATTTTCCTGTGGAGTCCACCGGGCCCTGGAAGTTATTATTAGAGGTGAAGTCATCACAGAGGAGGCTGTAACCCTTGGGGAAGGGTGTGGACAATGCTGCTCTTGCAGAGCAGAGCAGAGCAAAGGTGGTGGTGGTGGTGGTGGTGTTGTCCTGGGATGAGGGGAAGGCTGGACAAGTCCCCAACTACTTCTTGCCCAAATCCGTAAGTCTGGCCAGACAGAGATGGAGTGTTTTGACATGCATCTCTCCTCCAGCATGATGGCACCGGTAGCAAAGTGTGTCTGCCCTGAGTGCTGCCAAGCTCCACCGTGTCTGCAGCACCATCCTTTCACCAGCTTGAGGTGCCCAGACCACAGAGACAGCTGGAGTGGAGCTATTCTTTTTTTGATTTCCCATAAAACAGAGTTGGATCCTCGTTGCCGTGGAAACCAGCAGCCCTAATTACAAGGAGTTTGATTCACTGGATGTAAAAAGCTATAACTCTTCTTTTTCTCATAACAAAAAAAAAAAAGAGTAATAAGAGAGATATATCATAAAATGCCAACCTCATACCTGACATAAGGTTAATCTTCACTGTTTTCTGTATGAATGGTGTCTCAGGAATATGCAAAATAATACTATGACTATATTGGTGAGCCAGGCTGGGATCAACAATACCATCCTTTGCTGCCCGCTACTTGTGGTGAACCACGGCTACCTTCAGGCTAACACAGAAAACAAATCAAAGTCGTTGCATTCTGTGTGATTTTCTTCTTTATTTTCAATCCCTCTCTCACTCTCCCCTCCCCGGTTACATCACGTTGCAGCACAAAGAGAGGAGATAAAACCAGAGGGCAGAGGTGAAAATATCTCCTGCCGGGAACCCCAGATTGCAGCCAGGAAAAGAGCTCAGCAGCGCTCAGTGCAGGAAGGGCTAAAGTCTGCGCAGGGCCCATGAATAGCCCCATTGAGCAGCTGCTGGGCTGGAAGTTAAGCTGCGGCTTAAGCGTTTTGCCAGATCTGCTGGAATTTGCTTGTTTTGCAGGCAGTGGTGAAGCAGCATCACAGTTTACATCAAAACAGGATACGAGGCAGTGTGCAAAGGCTGTCTAAAGAATGCGACATGTGTGCAAAGTGTCCTCTTCTCAGAGTTCATCCTCCCCATTGTTCTGTCCTTAGAGGGAAATCAGCTGAAAACTGCAAAAATTGGGGAGTGTTTGCTGTCTTGGCTTTCTGGCTGCTGCTTCTTTAAGCAGACGGTGAGGAGGGAGCTGTCCCCTGCGGGTCAGAGCATCGGTTGTATTTGGGTCAGGAGGGTTACCGGGCGGGCAGGGATTTGTGCATGGAATTGATTATTTTATTCCATTTTTAGAATGTGCTTACTGTGGTTCAAACTCAAATTCGCCTTGTAACACAGATACTGAAATCCTGGCCTGGAACCCTAGCTAAGAGGGGAGCTTTTAATACTTGCTAAATCCCAATTTCAAATAAACATGTGAGAGTGTGGCTTTCTGGTTTATTGGGGAAGAAACAAAGCTGGTATTTTAGAATAGATCCAATGAAATTCTGCAGAGCGGGCTTTCACATGAAGATAAATACATTTAGGGCTGTCTCCCTCAGACCATGAATAGCAAGGACTGTTGAAGGGGTCTTTTGGTGTAACTTCATCTGTGTGCGTCACAAGGGCTTTTTCCAGCCTTGGATGTGGTTGCTCATGTGTTGGGTGCTCATCTTCCACTTGGGAATGGCTGTCGTGTTCATATTGTATGGCTTCCTGGAAAGAGCAAGGCTCGTGGTAGGTTTGCAGTTGAACTTGGTGATCTTAAGGGTTTTTTCCAACCCAAATGATTCCATGATTGCCACCATTGATTGGGTCAGCATCTGCATCACACAGATGACAAACCAAGCTGTGAAGGATTGGAGAGCGGCAGCAGTCCTGACATTTCATCAGGAGAAGCCTGAGCTGTCTCTGTGGGTTGCATGTCACTGAGACACAGGCATCGCTCCAGCTGGGTGGGCCATACCAATCCTTCATTAGGATGCTCCTCCAGCTGGGCGAATGCCTCCAAACAACTCAGGCAGAGAGTCTGCTTATGTGTGGAAATGGCTTTCCATCTGTGCCAGCCAACGGGTGGTTGGTGTTATCTGTTATTGCACTTCCCTTTTGCAGGGATGGTCAGTGTCATGGACATTCTTTTAAGGCCTGGGGGAATCATTTAGGAGAAGGCAAGGGGCGTTCCCATTTGCTGGAGTGGGACAGGCGCCTGCACCTTGCATGCATGCAAATGGGATGAAGGAATCATAGAATTCTAGAATCGTTTCAGCTGGAAAAGACCAACCACTGACCATGTCCCAAAATACCATGTCTGTATGTTTTTTTGAAATACCTTCAGGTACAGTGATTCCACTGCTTCCCTGGGCAGCCTGTTCCAATGCCTGACCACTCTCAGTACAGAAATCTTTCCTAATATCCAGTGTATGGGTTGGATGAGCATTTGCAGAATGAGCATCCCCAGGGAGCTCTGGAGACTCTGGGGATGCTCATTCTGCAAATGGTTTCCACTTAATGGTGTCCTGATCTCTGTGATTATGTGGCAAATTGTGTGCTTAAAGTTGCATACTCAGGTGGTTTATCAAAGGATGCAGAGCCGTCTCCTGTGCTTGATACTAGGTCTGTGTTTAAGTATCTTGTTCAACTGTAGCAAAAGCAGCTAACCCCAGCCAGGATTTCAAGTGGCCTTTTTCGGGGCTGAAAGAATTGGTCTTCCTTTTAAATGCCTTGAGTCTTTTACAAGGCATCCACCTCTGGTTTTAAAAACCCATCAGCATGCTGGAGTGTACCAACAGCTGACAGCTGTGACCAGGTAAGAATTACAATGTTTTGAACAGAATTTATGGAACCGCAAATTACCTTTTGCCTCTTGAAAATTAAAACAGTATTAGTGGTCTTGGACTAACACAAAGGGAGCACAGTACTTTTTCATTTAGCAGTCACCATGTGACTGATGTAATTTTTTTTAACATGCATACCTCCCCCCAACCCCCACCCCCAAATGTTTGGAATGCATAAATATATATTGGGTATTAAAAAAAATTATAAAACCCATTAGGCAAGAATAGCAAGTTAAAAAAATATGCATTTTACATGTTTTTCTTAGGCTCAGTTAGCCATATGTTAAAATAAACCTCAGCAATGGCAACAATTCTTGTTTGAGATTTTGTCTTAATAAAACAGTATGTGGGTGGTAAATACAAGCAGATACATTTCTGTGCAGGAACCAGGATTCAGCTATTTCATATGAGGTTTATCTGAAACATCCCCCTGAGCACCTTCCACCTGCATCCCTCGGGTTAGGATGTGTCCCATTCCCACCAGAGCCAGTGGGACATCTCCAGTGGGGTTGGTGGGCTGTGCTGCTGCAAGAGTGCATGTCCTCTCCTACCTGATTGAGGTACCACAGGCTGAGCAGGGCAGCTGGTGCACCGTGAGTGTGATGCAGAGCTGCTCCTCTGAGAGCAACTGTAGATGTCCTGTATCTCCTAAAATCCTGGACAGCTGTGGTACAGGGACAGCAGGCAGACCTGCAGAACTTGGAGCATGAAACAGACTCTCCCATACAGCCAGGACTGGATACAGGCCCAGAGAGCAGCTGACCCTCTTCGCTTGGTATGACTTCTCACAGATAATTAGTGATAGAACGAGAGGGAGTGGCCTCAAGTTGTGACTAGGTAGGTTTAGACTGGACATTAGGAAAACATATTTCACAAAAAGAGTGATCAGGCATTGGAATGTGCTGCCCAGGGAGGTGGTTGAGTCACCAACCCTGGAAGTGTTTACAGGTCATTTGGACTTGGATGTGGTGCTTGGGGATATGGTTTAGGGGTGAACTTTGTAGGGTGGGATTATTGGTTGGACTTGATGATCCTGAGGGTCTTTTCCAACCTGAATGTTTCTGTGACTGTGTGAGGTGGCCCATGGTTGCAATGGGGAGGATGACAGGCAGGCTGAGTGCTTTAGGCTTTTTTCCTTCTGCTAGCATGAAGTCCAGAGCTTGTACTAGTGGAGACAGCCAAGGCAAATGTTCCCATCCATGCACATACAGCCTTGTGGTGGACACCAAAGGAGCTTCACATTCCAGAACCTGGCAGTGGGTGGTGGAGAGATATTGCCAGGACAAGAAAGACAAGGGGTAATTCACTTTCCACACACACCCAAGAAACTCCAAATCAGACCCAGTTCCTTCTCTGGTACCACAAACAGGTTTCCAAGTGCTGCTGGGCTCAGGGTCTTGACATGCATGGGAAATCCATGCTTCAGCATGTTTCTGCTATGTTTGCCATGGTGTATATGTGTCCTTGCATGTCTGAGCACCCTGCAACTCAGAGCTCCACAGACTCCTTGATACTTGCATGTGTAGTGGGTTAGAAGCACAAGAGAGTTAGCTGGGGAGGCAGCAGTCTTCAGACTCTGGTATACAACTGCAGTATGTTCTTCTGCTGACTTTTTAGGACGTGGCAGTTGATACTTTTCAGATGACAGTTTGTGGGGGCTGGGTGATGGTGGGGTGCTGGCAGGTCAGCCTGGTGCCCAGCATGTTGTGATCACTGCTTTGTGCACTTTGTTTATCTTTGGCTCTGTAAGCCCAAACCACCCTCTGCTTGTTTTAATAATCTCTCACTTCTCTGCTCAAGACTTCAGATGAAACTGTTTCTGGATTATTTCTTTATTTTTAAAGCAGGAGAAAAAAATAATCAAGGTCAGTTGCACACTGGATTGTACTAAGGGCTTCTGGAATTCACATCAAATGGTAATGTGAGCGTGATGATGAATGCTGGGAAGTTCATCTCTTAACCCAATGCAGATGGGCTGCTCCCTGTTCACATTTGGAGGGCATTGTTTCATGCTGTATCACTCTGGTCACTTCTGCTAACACGGTGGAGGCGAAGGCTGTGCTTCCGTGGTGTGCCCATGTGCATTTGTGTTGGGTTTAAACTGCTTTGTGTTGCTACTGGCTTTCCTGTTGGCAAGGGGTGAATTGAGGGGAAAATGCAGGGCATACCCCTTGGATCTGACATTTCAGCCTTTCAACTTGTTCTGCACTTGAACAAAGAAGGATTTGCCTTTTGACAGTGCTTTGCCCCTAAGTCAGAGATCTGCAGTAAACTGCATTTTCACCTGCTCCTTCCTCCCTGTCCTGATACTGGTGTGGTGAGGTGAATGCAGCTAAGTCTGCCTTAAAGACAGACAGCAAGTGAGGACCTGATGTTACTGCCACCAGTCTAAGGGCCAGGAAGAAGACTGGCTCTGCCTAGGGTCACTTTGGGGTTCATACCCTTGCCTCCTGTGGTTGGGGGGCAAGGGCTCTGTCTCCCACCCCTCATCAGATCCATTCCTCTACTATTTATCTTCACTGCTAATCATTTGCTTAACTTTGCATTTATTCAGGACTTTGCTCCAGCAGCCTGTTTTAAATGGTGGGGCTGCAGCGTTGTTGTGTTAAACTCAAGACAGATGGTGCTTAAACAGGGACCACACACAGAGACCTGCAGCAATGGTGCTGGCCAGGCTGGCCAAGCATGGTCCCGTGTGGATACCAGCGGGTGGGACCCAGCTCTGAGGCTGGGATGCTCTGCAGGGCTGACCAAAGTGTGAGGTGGGGAGAGGCAAAGAAGCCATGCTGCATGGAAGGGGAAGCATCACTCCTTCAGTTTCCCTATCTCTGTTCTTGTGGCACAGAGTTTTTCCTAGAAGAACAGTGGAGGCTTTGCCAGGGCCAGTTCCATCCTCCCAGTGGGGTGCCTGTCACCAAAACAAGCCCTTTTTACTGGACGGATGGGGTGAGAAGGGCCCTGCATAGCCATAGTTGGAGCAGTCCCTTCTCTTTTGCAGGCAGCATGGGGAGCAGGGAGAGAGCCAGGCAAAGGCTTCTGAAGATGATAGAATGCCTTGTTATTAAGCATTGTGGCTGGACATAATTAGCTCGGCACGCCAGTTGCCATGGTGTCTGGCATGAGCACTGGGTTAGCTCTTTGCCTAAATGCTCATTCAGTCATTTCATCACGTGGAGCCAAGACAATGGAGATGTCCCCAGTCCTGATCTCTAAGGACCTTGTGGCTTCCTCATCATGAGAAGTAGGGGAGTGCTGGGAGTTGAGGTGGGAAAGGAGCCTGAGGATGTGGCACAGGGATAACTCTCCATCAGGAGATCCTGAACCTCCTGAAAGCTCCCTTAGAGCTTTCTCCTAAGGTGTAGTTGCCCTCCTTTCAATCTGGGCACCAGCTGTTGGAGGTGTAGGGTAGAGCATGCTGAAGTGATGATCTTGCAACCAAAACCACATCATGGTGATTTCTGACTGTGAGTGAGAGGCTGTGATTCACAAGAGCCCTCTGATGAGATTAGAGATTTACCCAGCTGGATTTCTTGAGACCTCTGAAAAAGGAAGAAGCTGTTGTTGAGCAGACCTGTCCTCCCTTGTCCAGTCCTGCAAGTGGTCAGTAAATCTGTTGGTCAGCGGTTTTGTGAGCTGCCAGGAGAGCAAATAAAATGTGCTGACCAGTAAAATCACAGTGTTTGTGCAAAGGCTTTCTTGTCTCCCACGTGGAAATTGATTTGCAAGTAGAGACAAAGAACCTGGGAATGGTTCTGCAATTAGAAACTCATCTATCTGTGACTCTGGTGGGTTAAAGCAGCTTCACACCTACCTTAGAGTAAATGGCAAGGTAACAAACGCTGGGATCCTGGCAGCTGGATTAAGGGTGATTATCATAGGATTTAAGAGAATTAACATGGCAGTAAAATAAAAAATAAAGACTGGGAAGCAGGGAGAAGCACAACAGAAGACCTGTCCCTCTCCATCTTCCCAACAGCTGTGTGCTTGTGAGTGCTTGGTCTTGTCTAGCCTAAAGCAGCATGGGAAGTGGGATGGGTCTGATGGACAGTTGTGAACCTCTGATACACAGTGTGATGGGAAAGGCAGAATGAGATGTCTCAGGGTGTAATTCACCTAATACTAATTAAATATGAACCTGGGTTGTTGGTTGTGCTGCAGCTAGGATGCTATTATGTGCATTTTTATGAGGCATTTTATCTAGAAGTGCTTTTTGTCTCGAGGACCCTTTAGGTTGATTTTTCCACATCAACTTATTTTTATAATTGCACCATGTTTACTGATTCAGGCTCCTTATAAGGTCTGAATGTTGTAACTGTGAGGCAGCCAACCTTTCTGGGAAACTGCATGGAATAAATGCAATACAGAGGAACTGATACAGCCAATTAATTAGCTTGCACCCAGTCTCGGTAATGAAGAGACTCATGGGGTGTTTATCCAGGGAGTCACAGCTTCCTTTGGTCTGCCCAGGGGCAGGTAGACAGAGGTTACCTGATATCCATCAGCTGCAAGTCTGCTTGCCTGAAAGATGAAAAGCACAAAGTGGAGCCGGTGTTCAAAGCTGAAGTCTGGAATCTCTAAGTAGGAAATAGAACTAAAGAGGAGAAATGAAAATAAAAAAGCTCTTTATTGAAGTACTTGATAAAGAGAGGTGGTAACAGAGATGAATAGGGAAAAAGTTTTGAGTTATCAGTGAAGTAAACAGAGAGTAGACAGGATTAGAAATAATTGCCATTTTTCCCATGGATTTTTTGGGGGGTTATTTTTTTTGGTCCCAAACCTGTATCCTATATCAGGGAATACCATTTTACTGGGAAATACTTTTTCATCACTTCTGCAGCTGATCCACTGCACAAGTCTGTTGCCACAATATTTTAGCTGTCATTTCACTTGACTCCTCTTTCAAGGCTTTATCTAACTCTGAGACGAAATGGTGGCACGAAGCAAAAAGCTGCACCAGGGGAGGTTTAGACTTGGTGTTTGGAAGAAGTTCTTCATAGAAAGAGTGATTGGCCATTGGAATGGGCTGCCCAGGGAGGTGGTGGAGTCACCATCACTGGAGGTGTTTCAGAAGAGACTGGTGGGGTGCTTGGTGCCATAGTTTAGTTGATTAGATAGTGTTGGATGATAGGTTGGATCTCAAAGGTCTCTTCCAACCTGGTTAATTCTATTCTATTCTACTCTATTTCCACTCAGTAAAATCTGTCTTTTTAGAACCAGTTTGGACTTTCAGAAAATGGCTTTGTGTTTTTGGGTGACTCCTGGTGCAGAGTGAGCCTTATCTGGCACCATGAGGCGTTTAGAGTTCCAGCAGCTCCCTGAGAGCAGACTGAGGTTCCCTCTGATTTATAATCTATCAAACCTTCCCATGTTTCTCAGATTTTTCTGCCAAAATGTGGGTGCAAAGCTTTGCAGGCCTTGGTTTGGGCTTTGCATTTTGTGCCTGCCATTAACAGAGGGTGGAATATTGCTTACAGCCCTCATTTGGTGTAAAGTAGCTCTCCAGCAATAAACTGTTCATATCAAAGAGGTAAATAAATGAAATGGATGAGCAGATAGCTGGGTTTGGCAAACAGATGTGAGAAACAGAATAGAATTCAAATTCTGGAGGTCTAATAAGTAAAAGAGTTTTCATGCTGTTCAATGTCCTGGTTTCCCTCTGGTCCAGCATCCAGGGAGGAGGGAAGCAAGGACTTGTTGACTTGCCCCGTGGGAACCCAGAGAGGCTTCTGGTGGCAATTCCAGCCCATGGTGAACGTTTCTGTAAATAAAGGAGAAGCAGGAAATTTTTCAACAGCTTTGGGAACAATATATCAATGGCAGCTAAGCAAGTTTTTAATAACATTTACAAAGGGGTGGAGAACAGCATTTTCCTCCCAAGATCAGTTCCTCCAACACACAAGTGCCAGTTTGTGCTGGGATGCTGTGCTAATGTGATTTATTGCTGGCCTCGTTATTATATGGCCTTTCTAAATGATTTTTTATTAATTCCAAGCATTTGTTTGGTCCCTTTCAAACAGCAAAGGAAAGAGCCAAGTCTGACAGTTTGATGGTTTGGTGTATTTATTGAGATGTGTGTACTCTGATTATCACCCCCTCCAGTTCTGCAATGGGTTTGTTTATTCTGAAGAGGGGGTTTATGTACTGCACATGGAAGTACTATAAAAATTAAAACGACTTTGCTTTTGTTTTCCTTGCTGTCTGAGCTCCATCCTCACAACCCATCCCAGCCATGCAGAAGAATTTGGCCGGGGCAAAACCAAGGTGTGGTAGTTCTCATTGAAATTCTCCTCTTGAAAGGCAGAACATCCCATTCTGTGTTGATAAAACAATTTATGTTCAAGATGATAATAATAACAATAAAAAAGAGGATTCCAGGTACAAAAGGGGCAGAAGCTAAAAGAAATCAGTGATAAAATCCCCTGGGAAAATAATAAGCAATAGATACCTGTATTATAGATGTGCTATATGCATATAATTTTTTTGAGATGTGCTATATGTATATATTTGGGGGGGTTTATTCTGTTTTATCTAAGAAAAGGGCTTTTCACAGTCTTTGTTTGCAATTGGTGTGGTCTCATCTGGAAACCATTCCTTCAGACGTGCATCCTACACAATAGATCACTATTTTGCTGCTTAATATTGGTGCAGTTCCCCCGAGCACACAGCATATCCAGGCGCTGGATGTATTCCTTCTCATCTATATTGCTTCATTAATACTGCACAAACTGACCCTGTAGCTGTGCAGCCGCTTTTGTGTGCTTGGTATCATCTCTTGCAGCCAAAGGAAAAGTGCGTGCCAAGGAGCTGAGGTCACAAATCTGGCCACGCAACATGCTTATGGGGCTCTTAGCCTCTAGTGACTAATTAATGTTGCACTCCCGTTTGCTCTGACCTGACAGATTGATGGAAGTTTTTGTTTTGTTAGGGGTTTTTTCCTGAAAAAAAAAAAAAAAAAAAAAAAAAAAAAAAAAAGGCAGCTCAGGTTGAGAAGAGTAAAGAGAAGTGTGCTTCTGTGATGACTGAATCCTAGAATCAGTCAGGGTTGGAAGGGACCACAAGGGTCACCCAGGTCCAACCCCCCTGCCACGGGCAGGGACACCCCACACTAGATCAGGCTGGCCAGAGCCTCGTCCAGCCTGGTCTTAAACACCTCCAGGGATGGGGCCTCAACCACCTCCCTGGACAACCCATTCCAGGGCTTCATCACTCTCATGGTGAAGAACTTCCTCCTCACATCTAGCCTGAATCTCCCCACCTCCAGCTTCATTCCATTCCCCCTAGTCCTATCGCTACTTGATATCCTAAGCAGTTCCTCCCCAGCCTTCTTGTAGGCCCCCTTCAGATACTGGAAGGCCACAATAAGGTCATCTCAGAGCCTTCTTTTCTCCAGACTAAACAGCCCCAACTCTTTCAGTCTGTCCTCGTAGGAGAGGTGCTCCAGCCCTCTGATCATCCTCGTGGCTCTGAAGATGCCTTGCCAGCCTGCAGGGTCACTGCGTACTGTCTGTGTAGAAGATGCACTATAGAGGAAGCTAGATGGGGACTGTGCACTTCATTTGACGTGTTTGTCCGGGCTCTTTTGGACATCCATGGCATTGAGCTGATTTAAATGAACCCCAGTACAATTCTCCTTAAGGTGAGAATGGCTTGTTTTCCAGACATAATAAAAATGGGAACATTTTCCATGGGAAGTGGATAGGAGAACATGGGAGGTTCCAAGGGACAATGAATGTGTAAGGGAACCCAACTCCTACTCCAAAAAGAAACTGAATTGATAAGGAAAGCTGTCTTGGAGCCTGGAGGAAGGCAAAGGGGTGCATGGACTCGACCTCACTGCAATCCAGTAGGATTTGTTGTTTCAGTGAGAAAGCATTGGAACCTTTCTCCTTGTTTGTCTGGGAAGAGTGATGTGCACCCAAGAAACCATAGAAACAACAAATAATAACGGCAGCACTAAGTGGCTTGCTCTAATCAAAAGCAGATTGTTGTGGTTCTATCTGAGCACTGTCACTACAAGAAACTCTGTAATGAGTTTGGGTTTGGTTGTGTTGTTTTTGTTTTGTTTTGTTTTGTTTTGTTTTCTCTTTTACCATTTGCATCAAACAGATACCCTGTATTAACTTTAACAGCCTTCCATGGAGCCTGAGGTATTTACAAATGTGGTGGTGCTACTTCAGCCTTGTGGGAGGATTTTTAGTGCAGACTTGCACCACCCAAGACAGTTATGCCAGGCAGATTAAAAGCATGAACTACGTGGAAAGTAGCATGCAGAAGCTTTGCTGTCGATGAGTGCTCTATAGTCCTGGCCATGTGGAGACCCAGAACATTCTTCTTCCCCCTTTCCCTTAATATATGTAATATGTATTTTGACTTACTGCATTGTGGTGGTGATGTTGAATGCCCTGAGGATCTGGGAAAATAAAGATGGAGTATGCTGCTAATAGGATTTTCACTTGCTGAAACCCTTTTTCTAGGAAACTTTGGATTTTGGCAAGTGTAATTTGGTTTATTCATAGGGTGGTAGTCTTATTAATAGCTAAATTGCCAAAAGTGTTATAGTTACAATTTTTCCTCCTCCAGGAAAAAAAAAAAATTATCACAAAGACTAGTGTTGACAGTCTGTCTAGAGCCAAAAAACGCAAATCCGCTTGAGGTAAGCTGAAAAGCTCTTCCAGCCTTGGTTTTAAGAAGCATCAGTGAAAACAGATTCTGCTGTGGCATTAGTTTAGTTTGCAAAGAGAAAGCACATTCAGGGTGGATGGACTCTACCCATACTTTCTTAGCATTGAAGTGTGGCCATGAGCTCCCAGGGGAAGTGTATGCCTTCTTTCTCACATTGCAGTTGCCACAGTGCTGCTGCCCACTTCGTGATGATTTCACTTCCATTTCCAGCAGCTCGAAAGCAAACTGTCCACCAGTTCCCGCCTTGCATCTCCCCAGGGTGTTAGCAGGCATCACATCATAGAATAGAATCATCATAGAATCAGTAAGGTTGGAAAAGACCTCAAAGATCATTAAGTCCAACCGTCACCGAAGACCTCATGACTACTAAACCATGGCACCAAGTGTCACGTCCAGTCCCCTCTTGAACACCTCCAGGGATGGTGACTTCACCACCTCCCTGGGCAGCACATTCCAATGGATAACAGCTTTCTCTGTGAAGAACTTTCTCCCCACCTTGAGCCTGATTGCCTGGGAGAAGCGACCAACCTCCTCCTGGGTACAACCTCCCTTCAGGTAGTTGTAAAGAGCAATATGGTCTCCCCTGAGCCTCCTCTTCTCCAGGCTAAACAATCCCAGCTCCCTCAGCCTCTCCTTGTAGGGCTTGTGCTCGAGGCCTCTCCCCAGCCTCATTGCCCTTCTCTGGACATGTTCAAGAGTCTCAATGTCCTTCTTAAACTGAGGGGCCCAGAACTGGACACAGTACTCAAGGTATCATCTGCTTGCATGTAGGTTATACTGATGGGTAATTGCACCTCTCTGGTGCACTGCTTTGGTTTGAGGGGATGGTGAAGGTAATGGCTGATTCTTTGACATTGGGTCAGCAGACCTTTAAACCCTAGCTTGGAACTCTGGAAAAAAAATAATACAGTTTTGGAGCACTGTCAGCGTAGTCATGGTGGCATGATGTTTGTGGTGGAGATGTGGTGAAGAAAGGAGTGCTGTGAGGAATGAGCTGTCTGCAGTAAATCACAGCAACAGGACCTTTGGTGCAAAAGGCTTGAAGAAAGCCTCCAGAGAGATAGGCATTGGGGTTTTGGTAGTGCTTGAGGACAGGCAACCGTGCTGAGGAATTGAGCTGCGGAAAGGGTAGTGCCCTGGAGAAATGTTTCCTTCTATTTCAGAATAGGTACAATGTGGTAATCCAAGTCAATTCACTGTGTATTAAAGCATGGAAGGATCAGGATTGTTTCCTTTGTCAGAGAGCCTAGCACACAGAGAGCATGTGGTATCTTCCAATAAAACACAACAGTGAATGGTTAAGGGAATGTTACAAGTATTTTAATGATTTTTCCCAGGTGCATTTGTCCATGCCCTGCTTCTAGTTATGTCTAATGGACCTGTAAAAGCAAAGAGACTCAACAAAACCGTACATGAGCAGCTCAGGGCTGTCTAACAGGGAAGGACAGAGCTGCTCTGAGGTTTCCCAAAACAAAACTGCTAAGCCAATTCATGAGTCTTTGCTTGCAGTTAAAATTTTGCATCCCAGCCAGCTGAGCACTGTGATTGCCCTGGGAACAGAACATGGCCCTGGTCTGGGCTGTGATGAACAAGGTCTTGATTTATCCCTCAGGGGAAGTTTGTCCAACAAGCATCCCACATGGGAGCACCAGTGGGAGCAAGGCAGCCGAGCTGCAGTGGCCATCTGCATCCTTGTCACATGTTGGTGGTGTATTGAAAACTTGCTTTTCTTCTCTTTTTTCCCCCCTTTTTTCCCTATTTTGCTGTTCTCCAGCCCCTCTTAATGTAATGGGGCTGTTTCTGCTGATCATTTCTCAGAAAAGAGTTGTTAAAGCAAAATCTCCCCCTGTTACTGCAGTGCTGTGTGATCACTCCATCTGCTAGGTCCTCCCTCATTAGCTGAGATTCTGGGTCAACACTCTGGACCAATGCATCTGTGCAATTTAGCACCTGTTTAAAGTGGATAGTAAGATTCTCATTTTCAGATCAAGAGATACCTTATTTAATTCAGCGTTTGGTTTTCAGGGATCCAGAGAGCTCACAGAGTTTTGGAAGGCTCAGGCCTCAAGTCAGCTTTCCTTCTCTTTTGGCATCCAGATGCTAATTGCAGATTAGCCAAGCAGTGATGCTGATGAGCCTGTTCCCACCCATAAACGCTTACAAGGAATGAATGAGTGTCTTGGCTGGAGCGAGCGCACGCTTGCCTTCAGTTTATGTGAATCCATATACCTCTGAAATCGACGTGCAAATCCACATGTCACCATGAGGCATTGCCAATGGATTTAACATATGTGTTGCAGGAGCTGGGAATAGCAGAATCAAAGTGTAATTCAGAGCACAGACATCGTCGGTCCAGCTTCATTTATCATCATTGCCCTTATCATTTGGGATTGTGACTGCGGGCTGCTGTGGAGCAGATGATGGTAGCTTTGTGGATGGTGCTGTTTGTGCATTTGCTTGCAGTGCAGCTGTTTGGGGCAACAATGTGGGTTTCAAAATTCTTTTTTTCATAATATTGTTATTCTGCTGTTCATATTTATGGCATGTTGGAAGCAGAATGTACTTCTGCACATGGTTTTTCACACTGTAGAGTCTTGTGGTCCAAGAGTGTCTGGTATTACCGAGATGTTTCTTAATGGGAAACATCTCTGTAGATACACTCCAATTTTCATAATTGCATGCTCAGTAACTACCAACTGCATGCTCATTTCAGCAGATGGATCTCCACCATTTCCACCCATTCGCTTCAGTTCGTGCTTAATAGGATCATTTATTTGGTCACAAGGCTTGGAGAATTTCAGCAAGCCCAGTTTGCAATAAGAAATAAGGGAATAATAAATTTTGCAGAAGTTTTTGTGCTGTGTTTAAGGTACAGGAATCACTTAACTGTTTTTTCAGGCATCAGCACAACCTGGGCTGTTCCACGTCAGTGCATGACAACGTGATGCTGCAGCTAATTTCTTCCACTGCCTCTTCCTGCATGCATGGACATAGCCAGGGTCCAAGACGTGCACAATTACTCACACAGTCGATGCAGTCAACCTTTGGGGCATGATGCTGGACTAAGGGACCTTGCATGAACCGTTCTTGAGGGGTTTTGTTTGTGTTTAGTCATTTGAAATACTGACTTTATATCTTGTGTGCACGTAGTTTAGCGACAGGCTACTAGTTTTATGCCATTCCATGCTCTTGAAAAGAGATTTGCAAAGTGTTAACCATTCATCAGAGACTTACTATTGAATTCTGTGGTTGTTCAAAGTTCCCAGCTGCTGTTGGCTTTGAATCTTCCTGATACATATTGCAGAAATCACTCTCTTCTACAGTAATCATTATAGCAGGGAATATCTTGGCCCTGGCTGCTTTCTACCACCATCTATTAGTCCTTGGGTTTGGGCATTGCTGCACAAGCATTTGGGCTGCCTGCTGGTATCTCAAATACTGCTTTGCACACAGGTGAGCAGAGTTGTTTTAAAATGCTTCTGTTTAATCACAAAGCATGGAAATTCAGTCCTTTTCTGTGCTGTCCTGTGCTGTCATAGCCTTCTGTCAGGTTTTTAAAAAGCCAACTGTGTAATTCACAGTTGGGCTGTCGATAAAGCTGCCCGGCAGTATCCTGCAGTGGCTGTAGAGATTTGTTTTGAGCGTCTCTCTCTGGATTTCACATGGTTTGATAAACATGCTCAGTCTATCATCCCTCCCTCTCTGTTTCCTGCAGTGATAATGGATTGTAGAAACCTTAATAAGCAAATTCAGGCCGATCCATCAAATAAGCAAGTTGAAAGACATCATGTCTTTCTCTCAGCAAACAGATGCAAGATATTAGGGCTGCGAGTCACAGACCTGCATGAATTTAATAGGGAATTTCTCATCATTCCCGGGGCCTTTGCCTGGAGTTGTAAAATAAATTATCTTGAGCAATTTTAATATTTCATGAAATCTTGCAAAGTGATGGCATTCTGGGCAGATTAATACAAAAGCTATAAAACTCACATGTGCCATATGTTGTGGGAGCACCAAACGGGACGCCTAGGATTCTTAACATCAATATCATTTTAATGTTGGCTTCAGAAGTGATTCATGACATGTTCATCCTTGATAAGAACCTCGGTAGTGTGAGTGGTCTTCCTTCGGTGTGCATTTGCTCTGTGCAACTGGTTATTTGACTGGATTCATGGAAAACTGCCACACATGGTGTTTGCTGGCTGTTTCAGGTTGTGTAAGGTCTGCATGGTGTCATGGTACTGCTCTGGGTTGCAAATGTGGCCAGAGACACCATCCCCTCCCTGTGGCACCTACAGAACAGGATTTGCAGCAGGCTGTTGCCTCGCTGACCTGCCAAAAAGTCTCATTCACTCTCTATTAAATAGCCAGGCTCAATTACACCTGGATGGTGTTTTGGTGCAGACATAAGCTCTTTGACAATGCTCGCTTCCATGCTAATGAGCCAGCTTGGATTTCTGCATTAATCCACCTGTACTGTTTTCTCCTTCTGCTTTCAGCCTCCCCAGGCTCTTCTCATCTAAGTAACCCTGATTAAAAGCAGCAGTACAGATGCAGGTGTAATGATCCTGTCTTAGTCCTCCTGATTCTAGGGTTTATTAGGAAAGTGTTGTTCTCAGTCAGCACTATCAGGTGCTGTTTGTAAACTGACAATATTAAACACAGCAATGGTTCTGATATTCCTCTGGGATCTGTGCAGAAGTCTTTAGAAAGGGGTCTGCCAGCTGAGCTCAGGTTTGGTTTGTTGGTTATTGGGTTTGGTTTTGTTTTGGTTGGTTGGTTTTGGTTTGTTTTGTTTTTTACTATTGTTGTTAAAGTGTATATATATTATTTTTTTTCCTTTCTTGAAAACCCCTGCCAGCATCAAGTCCACACTGTACCAGCATAGTCATCGGCATTGCTTGCTACCTGGCCCTGTGTTTTCATAGAATCATAGAATGTTTTGAGTTGGAAGGAACCTTTAAATGTCATCTAGTCCAACCTTCCAGTTTGCCTTGCCTCTGCTCAGATTGTGTATCTGTTCGTTTACCTCAGACCCATCCACCGCTGGTTAGGTCTCAGCCTGTCTCAGTCTGGCTGGTTTTTGGAAGGGCGCTGCTTTGAGGAGCTACCCAGGTATTTATTTCAGTGTGCTGGGCTCCCCTGCTGCACCTTCATCCTGCAGCATCAAGTCCTGTGTCCTGGGATAACATGTTGCTGCAGCTGGCAGGAAAATGATGGCATAGCTTGGTTTGGGTTGCTCACTGGAGAGCCAAACTCTGCCCTGGAGGGGGATTTGGGAAAGCAGACACATTTCATGCTGGCACAGCTTCAGGAGTTCATTCACTGTACAACGCACTGTCAGGTCACAGGGGTGTTTTAGAATCACAGAATGTTTGGGTTGGAAAGGACTTTTAAAGGTCATTTAGTCCAATCACCCCTGCACTGATTATAATTATCTTAATGCACTTTTAACCTGGAGGTTATTCTGCAGCTCACAGAATGGTTTTAAAGATCCTGTCCCACAGGCTTTCTTATGTGCTGGGTTTTAGTACTGTTAACAGGGAGCAAAAAACTGTGCATTTTTCTTTCCATCCTTTCCTGATACTTAACCAAACAGTCTAATGTGCTCAAAATAGCCAATGTTCTTCCTATGGCACATGTATTTAGTTGTTAAATACTCAGCTTTCAGTTTTTCAGGCAGCTGCTTGTTCTCTAAAAACCCAGTCTCGTGCTACAATAAGAATGCTAATATAGTTATTCCTTAGGAAAGGGATGATTAGTTGGCAACTTAACTATGTTTTTGTAGGAATACAGCTATAAGACGCGAGTCTATAGGCCAGAAGAAGTACAGTTGCTGTTAGACAGTATTTTTTACCTTTTGCACTCTGATTTCACACCACTGTAGATCCCTAGGAAAGGTCTAAGCAGAGCCCAAGCCCTGGCTGATATGTGTATTCAGGAAGAAATAAAGGCCAGGAATCTGGATTGGCACTGTTGGCTTACAGCCTGCCTCTTGGATGTCTCTTGAGAGAAAAGTCAAAGGTCTCTGAAAGCCAACTAATCAAGGCAATCCAGGAGCAATTAAAAGTGTGCAGGTGTCCATGCTGCAGAGTGGGTTGCAGGCATTAATGAGTAAAGCATTAAGAAACAAACAGGAGAAAAGCACTGGGACTGAGATTCAAGCAGAAAACAGCTTCAGTGTGTGGATGAGCGCGTTGCCTCCCGCTGCTTAACGTGCCTAAACCTCGTAGCCTCTTGGCTGTGGTGGGGAGAGAGGTATGAGGCCAGTGCAGGGGACCTTATGGGCACTCCACAGGGCTCGTTAGCTCTCATTGGGGACAAGTCTCATCTGGGGTTTCACTCGTCCCCTGGCTACTGTTGTCCCCTGGGCATCCTTTCTTAGCAGAGGCTGCCTTGGCAGTGGCCCCTCCTTTCCAGGCCTTGGGATCCTTCTTGTTCTGAGACAGAAAGGTAGAAGGGCAGGACAGACAGGTCAAAGGCAACGTTAGGCTTTGTGATGGTGCTGCCATGTCGCTGATGCATCATCCCCAGCCCCGTGCTGGAGTGAATAGAGTCATCAGGAGGGCTGAGGCACGCTCACGTTCTGTCTCTGCTAGTGATAGTGGGTATTGCTTTAAATAGGTTTTCTTGATGTGATTTCCACTCTTCCCTGTCCCCTCGGGAATTCAGCGTGTCTGAGGCAGACAGGCAGGTTTCCGAGGAGAGAGACAGCGCAGCGCTGCGCCCGCTCGCCCGTCCCAGTCCCTGGTGGTATGTCACCAGCTGTCTCAGCTCCTCACACAGCACCGTGACATCCAGCCCTGGTGTTATCCACCTGCAGAGCTGGAAGCCTCATGAGCCTCAAAGAGTGTGTGTGTGGGGAAGATGCAGCAGTGAAAGGGAGAAAACCTACAGAGGCTGAGCGAGGCTTCAGTCAGGACCCTGATTCAGATCCCAGCCAAAGACGCACAGTGAGGATGTTGGGAGGAAACTCTTCAGCAGGCAATGTGTTTGCAGGGAGGAGAGGAGGAGGAGAAGCCATCTGTGGGTCGAGCAGCCCTGACCACCACCAGAGCTGTTGGTTTTTATCATCCTTCCCCCCATCCAGAGATACCAATCTGGATTTTCTGGTGGTACCATGGAGATGGGGCTCATTCCCAGCTGGCAGGACACTTGGGGGTTAATTCTAGGCATCCTTCCCTCTTTCAGCAGAAGGACAGCAAACCCTAGCAGTGTTTTGTTTTTAATATCAGTTGGCCAGTACAAGAAAAGGGATGCCAGAAACCCCATCTTTTAGTGACAATATGATTAATTCCTCCTTAAGGGGAGGGGGAAAAAAAGCCTTGGGTATTTTCTCCCTTTTTTTTTTTTTTTGCTATTACCTAAAGATGGTCTGTGACAGTAAAGAACCTGTGATTAATTGCACCAAAAGAAGTATAATAGACACCTTTTCTTGGCATCATCTGTATTTCCTGTGATTTTACTGTTATCTCCTTGGCTTAATGCAGAAAAAAAAAATCTCTGAGGTTGCTGTAAGGGATGTTAACTTCCTTTTCCTTATCACAGATTGATCTTTGATATCTGCTTTTCTCTGAGAGCTCTTTTATTCCCATAAGTGATGCAGACCTTTGGCTGTTTTCCCTATATTGCCCTTAAGTAGTTCAATGCCTTTTGGAGTCCATCTGGGAACATTTAATGATTGCTGTATTTTGGAAGGCTGTGTGATAGGAAAAGTTACTTTATTTTTTTTTTTTTTTTTTTCAAGTAGCTGAATATATATCTATGCTGTTGATTCCAGATAAACCAGTATTTTTCTACCAAGGCAGAGAAATGGTCCCTTTTTTTTATTATTGTTTATATCCTCCAGAGTGTGAATATTTTTCCATCTGTGGTTCCCAGTAAAATGGATTTTCAATCTCTCTGAAATTTCTGCCCAAGCCCCAGCAATATTTGCTTAAGAGTAATCAGAGCATTACCCAAATCTCTGTTCAAAGCAACAGTGACCTTACCAATGGTAAGCAATAATTGGATTATTTTCAGAGATGTAGGAAGATTCACTGTAATAACAAAAGAAGAAATACCAGATGATAACACCACTTGTCTGCAGCTCTGTAAGCTGCAGCACTTTCCATATGATAGTTTAATAGCTTTGCATATTATGAATACTGAGTGAGAAAGGTAGAGAGTTGGGGAATAGGCACTGCATGTGGGTGATGCACATGCATGTATGGGGGGTTCTTTTATTATTATCATTATTGTTGTTGGATGATGATGATGATTGTTATGTTTGTCAGCGTGTATAAAACTTGCACCTATGGCAGTGTTCACCTTCTTGTGACTTGAGCCCCAGTGAGCACTTACCTCACCTCGATGGTGCAAGTAAAGGCACATCCCAGAATGTCCTGGCTGGGTGGTGTGGTGAGGCTGACTGGGACACTTAGGTGTCCCGGGTCCATGCTGCCCACAGCTTGGTTGCAGCTGGGTGCCACCACTGTGCTATGGCCAACTGCTCATTCTTGGTTTCTCCTTCTCTGGAGGGATTCAATACCCACCTGGATATGATCCTGTGCAACGTGCTGTAGGTGAAACTTCTTTAGTAGAGAGACTGTTAGGTGATCTCCAGACAGCCTTTCCAATCCCCACCATTCTGTGGTTGCAAGTCAGCCAGCAAAGCCCACGGCCGTGGAGTGCACTGGGGGTGAGGGAGCAATATCTCCATGCAGCCTGGGGCAGACGCCAGCGGGGTTTCTCCCAGAGAGGCTGAGCTGCTGTGAAGACAAATTGGAAACCATTTGGAAGAGTAAATCCATACCAGCACAACGCTGGTCGAGCCTGATTGCCTCTATCTCTGCTTTTAATTGTAATGAATTATATGGCTTGGCACAGCAGGGGGCCGAGCCTCTTGGCTGAAACTGGTGTAATTCACGTAAGTGTTTACACAAAAGCCAAGTAGATGTTAAGCTTCCTACAGCTTTCAATATACATGAGCCCCTGTTTGGGAGACCAGCGGACGGGAAGCAGCGCGGCGTATGGCTGTGTGTCTGGGCAGGGGCTGTGTGTGCATGCAGTGTGAATTGCACATGGTACAAGAGATGTAAAAAATACTACCTTTAACTTTCCCTGGAATGGGGTTTGCAGTGACCTTATTCCCCCACCCCCTTCCCCCCCCCCCCCCAAAAAAAAAAAAAAATTCGGTGTAAGTTTGGTTTATGAGGAGATCTCAAGGGCACAGAGGAGTTTCTGCCTCTTGACCACTAAAAAAGAGTTTTGTGCCATCAAGGCTACCGGCATCCTTTGAAGTCCCCCTGTATGCTCACATGATGATTCTAATTACTGCAAATGAGCCTTCTGCAGCACAGGCTGCTGTGTAATTCAAACCAGCGCTGCTCACCAGATGGGATCCCTCTCAGGATAGACCTTGACCATCTCTGCTCCTGTGATAGTGACAGGGAGCATATCACATAAGCGGGATGAGACATTGGTACTGACCTCTGATGATGCCTGGCTGTGCCCTACCGTGTTGAGAGGTGACCCTTGGCTTGTAACACAAGGTCTGGTCATGCACACCAACAGGACTTTTGGCTTCCCTGGACTTCAGAGGCACTGAAATTTGGGATCCTGCATATCAGCTGAACCCTTGTACTGATAGGGCCAAATTTGCTTTGAAACAAGCAAACCAAACCAGGCTGTTGAAGAATTTGCATTAAGACAACTCCCTGGGCACGGTGCAGCCAAGAAATCAGTATACCTGGATGTAATTGTAGTTTTAGAAAGCACGTTAAGGAGTATAACGACCTCATTACTGTGCCACTTGCAGCCCTGCCTGTTTAAGAGTGTTTAATTGTTTTCATTCCGGGTGCACAGCTGTTTCAGTGGATAGGGCAAAAGCAGAAGAGGGAGTTTGTGTTGACTGGGAAAAATCAGGATGCTGCAGCAGAAAGCAAAGTGCTTATCTTGAAGCATTACTGTAAGATCCTCTCCCCAAAGCATTCCAATGCTTATGGAACCTGCCATGTTTTGGAGCCCTTTCCTCCAAAGAGAAGAGGTTTCTCTTCCCATTGCCTTCTGAGGAGCCACAGCTTTTTCCTCTTTTAGGCCTTTCTCTTGGGGAAAAAAAAAAAACCACAACAACCAAACTCAAAAACCCCACAAAAAACAACTAGTGTTTGAAAGGCTCCCAGGCTCCCACTTCATCAGATGGTGATGGAGGCTGGGGATTGAGAAGAGGAAAGAGAAGTGGTAATGCCATGGTGTTTGGAACACTGACCCTTCACAGCTGCTCCCTGGGGTCTTCTCTTATGCCTCTTTTTATCTTGAGTATTTATTGTCTTCTTACTGCTCCCGTGCAAGGCATAATGTATAAAAAGAAGTAAACGACAGGAAAGGAGGAAAATAAAAACAGGGCTTGCGTTTCTCTGGCAGTGGTTTTTCTAAGGAGCTCTGGTTATTCTGCAGTAGTGGAAAAAAAAAACCTGCAGAAGATGTAAATAATCTTCAGGATTATGCTAAAGCCAAGCTTCAGTCATTTTCCTGGAAAAAAAAAAAATCCATGAGGCCTGTTCATTTAATAATGATCAACCAGAATTTCTCTAGGGCTTCTTGTATTTTTATGAAAAGGATCAGTTGTCTTGAAGAGAAATGGTAATTCTGGTATCTACAAATACCCTTTGGTTGGAAAGCTTGTGGTTCAGCTTGGGCTAGTCCTTTGATTGGCCTTTTTCTCCCTTTTTACGATACTATTGAATGTTGTTGCCCACTAAGATGATCAAAAGCAGAGAGTTGGTTTATCACGAAATGACAAACCACGGCTGCACTTTGTGGTGCAGGCTGTACTGAGATAAAAACACTGAATGGTTTTTAGGTTTCCCTGTGTTTATATTCAGTGCCAGAGGTACTTGAGTGATTTTGCAAAGTGTATATACTTTGCAGTCAGCCTTTCCAAAAAGGAAAAAAAAAAAAAATCATGGTATCTTT
This sequence comes from Picus viridis, assembly GCA_033816785.1. Classification (NCBI taxonomy): domain Eukaryota; kingdom Metazoa; phylum Chordata; class Aves; order Piciformes; family Picidae; genus Picus; species Picus viridis. The sequence goes on along the minus strand of CM066592.1, from coordinate 14,575,008 downwards.
AGTAATCTATACAGGATCTTACCCTGCTGGGCTTAATTTTAGACTATTGAGCTTATCGTTCAAGGAGGGGAAAAATGGATTTGTTGTGAGCTGCAGTTAATCAATTGCAGCAAAAAATACCCCCAAAAAACTATCACAGGCATCGTTCATCTTCACAAGCCAATTTTTGTTTCCATTTTAGTCATAGGAAAAAAAACCCTGCTCTGGTAAAATGGACTCATTTATTGTGCAGATCTGATGGCACCAAGATTATGGCTGCTGGCAGGTATTGGCTGGTTTGTGGGAGCAGTCCCCATGTGGATTTTTTGTTTTATGGGGTTTCAGTGTTGAGAACTGTGTGTTTAATTGTTGTAGAAATGCCAGGAGCTGGGGATGTGAGGATGCTTGGAAATAAGGGAAAGTGTTCCCACTGCAGCTTCCAAAACGCAACTTGTATTGCAGAAGCCTGAGACTGCTGGGTTTCCAGCAGCTGGCAGGATTTTAGGGTCCTCATACATCCTTAGACAGCTCTTGTCCTTCCTATTCACCCTTCCTCCTCTCCATCCATGGTGGAGGTGAGAGGTGCCCATCTCTTTCATAGTACACCCAGGTGTGATTAAGTAGTTGCGGGTTCCAGGCTTGAGGGAGACCTGTGGTCTCTCTCTCTGTTCTGCTCAGGTTCTGGATGTTTCTGTGGCATCTGAGGTGATGAGGGTGAAGGGAAGGGAAATTTCCACCATGACTCATGCCAAAAGACCAATAGGTCTAGGAACCAGCACAGAGCACAGCCGAGGTTATGTTTCCCAGCAGACAAAGCCACAGCTGAAGTTTCTGCTGTGAGGAAGCTTGTTGACTGCGACTACAGAATATTTTAATATTTAATGAAGACTTGAGGAGTCTTCATGATTCATCAATCTTGGTCTTGGGAACATGTGAGTAGTTTAGAGAATGCTTCAGCTGCTGCAGTGGTCACACATGCAGAGCAGTTAGCAAAGTGCCTGGCTGGCAGGAGCCTGAGCAATGGGGATCCTTGCTTGTGTAAATTTTGAGCAGACAGGCATGAAAATTCAAGCCCTGAGTGTGATGTTAATAAAAATGCCCTGCTTTGTACAGGAGAGTCCTTGGCGTGGTGGGGGTGCTCTGATTTACTGGTGTGCAAGGCTTGTAAAGGTGGGATGTTGGGGCTCACGTTTCCAGCAATTGCCACCCATAGACTGCTCTGGGATTTCATCTCCAGCAGCCCTTGATTTGAGAAGCTGTTTCTGTCACTCTGGGTTCAGTCACAGGCAAAGAAATGGCTGAAGGAGAAACAAGTGATGTATCCTAAGTTGTGGGAAGGGAGTGGTAGTGTTTTTCATAATCTGGTGCATTAAACCCGTAATCTTCCACGTCTGTTCCTGGCTGTCTCATGTATCTGTGGGTCCTATTCTTCTCCACGTTTTCACATGCTTGTGACCTCTTCTGGCACTACCAAAATTAAAAAAAAAAAAGGAAAACCAAAACCAAACAACCAACCCCAACAACAACCTAGAAAAGCCTGGGAAGGGGGCAGGGAGGGGATGTGATGCCAAGTGGAACAGTTCTGTCTTACCCAGCCTCAAAGAGAAATCATCTGAATGCTGAAAGAGACAGGCTCCATTGCACAGATTAATGTGCAGTGTTTGAAAGCAGCCAAGAACATTTTATACACACTCACACAAGGCTGGAAGGAGCTGGGTGGTTCACCTCTGCAGAAGCCATTCCTTTCCCTAAGAAGGCATTAAAAAAAAAGGAAAAAGAAAAAAGAGGGTACAAAGGTCTTTGGGAGCAGTCAGCTGCTCAGGCAGTTTAATTGGCTGAACATAGCATTTTACAGTTGGGATTAATATGGATATTTCTTAATAATGTGTCACCTTGTCAGGAGTTTCAGGGTCGTGACTGCAAGGCTGCACCATGCTGGCAACTAAGGTTCCCACCTTTTCTCCTGGTTTTCATTATTACAATAGCTCCTGGTACTACGTATAGAAAGGAAGGTGTTGAGTTTCCTCTTTGGAGCTAGTGAAGAAAGTGGAAAGATGAGGGGAAGGATGATCTGCAGAGCTTGGCACTGATGGCTGCAGTATAAGCTGGCTCTCGGGTCCACACCAGCTTTGTCCTGGGCGCCAGGATATGCAGCATATCAGCATAAACATGGTGAGCCCAAACCTAAGCACATCCCACCAGGAAGCAAATAAAAGGATGTGATTTAGCTGTGATCAAGATGGCTTGAAAGAACTTGAGACCATTAGCGTTTTTACAAGTATTTTACAATGAGTCTTACTGCCTTTTATCTCTGTGGGCCTCTTTTGAGTGACCACCAGCATGGGGGATGCCTGCAGGCTAGAAGGCTGTGCCCTGCTCCCAGGCAGATGAGGTGGTGTCTGCCACTGTTGTGTTGAGGATTATTTTGCACTTTTTTTCTGGCTTTCTCCTTTTCTCTTTCTTTTTTCTCACCTTTCCTTTCCCCTCCCTCCCCCACAGTAATTTGAGTGGGGGCTCTGGGAAGCCCACCTTCTTGATCAGCACATGTAATTGCCCCCAGCCCTAATGGGATGCGCTCAGAAGAAGGTTTCTCTAATTTCCCCCATGCTCCTGCCTGCCCTTACCCCCTCCAGCAGTGATTGCCTCCACAGCTTCCTAATCAGCATCTCCCCACCACAGAGGAGAGGTTCCTCTGCCTGGAGACAGCGCGGAGCGATGAGGCTGGAGCCTGCCCCACTCTCTATAAAGTCGTCAGCAGCACAAAAGCGAGCAGCAAGCGTGCAGCTGATAAAAGTCTAAGCGAGGCTTTTGCTCCTATAATAACCATCTTTTATGCATAGATAATTTTGATAGAGTTGCACTTCCAAAGCCTGCTGTCATCAGGGTGGTGAGAGCTGACCTGTTAATCATAGGAAGAATTAATGGGAATTACAGCCGGCGGAGGCCCCTCTCTGAAGAGCTGGTTCAGGGCATACCACTGGAGGGGAATTTAAAACCCAAGCAGTGTGTGTTGTCCTTTAGAGCTGCAGATAAAGTGGCAGTGAGTCGGTTCCCAGGGGAGAGACGAGGTGTGGAGGAGATAAACTCCAGGAGTATAAACACCAGATTAACAGCCTAATTCTGAGGAGTGTGAGCACATGTGCATTTTCATTGCATCCACTTGGTAATTAATGGAGACTTTTAATTTAACCAGGAGGAGGGGAGGCAGTGGGAGACCAAGGCCGCCAGGATTTGCAGCCTTCATGATGACTGTGCCTGAAGGGAGACCCAAGTGAGATGGTCCTGCCTCACCTCTCTTGATAGTACTCCTGTGGAGTGAATTAGTTTAGCACCACTGACTTGAAGAGAACTAAAATAAAAGGAACTCTGCTGATGCTTTACACCACCTGAGGTCCTGGCTGTCTCCAGATATTACCAAACAGCTACTTGATCCTTCATAAGCATTTTCTCCAAGCTTTCCTTTTAGTATAAATTTCCTTTTAAAATGCTATATAGCCGTGTAGCCTGCAGAGATTAAAAGAGGAGCTGATGTACAGGAGACCCATAAAGTCCTTAAATGTGCTTCTTAAAGGAATGGTTGATTGCCTGCTCCTAAATATCCAAAAATGTGTCCCTACGTGCCTGAGCATGCATATACAAGAGATCTCTGAAGAGCAGTCAGAGAAGCTGCTCAGGGAGACTGCCCTTAGAAATTTATGAAGAATAACATTGCAAGTTGCACTGAAATGCTGTTGTCATTTGTGCATTCAAAATGCAGTCTGGGGTTTGGAGCAGAGGACAGCATATTCCTGGGAAGAGGAGAATGAGGCTTGAGTCAGTCATTTCTTCTTTAACAATAAAAGGAAGAAAAAGAGTGTTTGGTCAGGTCCATGTTTGCACTTCAGGAGTTGTTAAAATCAGTTCACCAGTGTTTTGGACTAGTCCAATATAGAGGAGGGGCAAGCTTCCTGTAGAATTAGAAACTGGATTGTGCTCTGGGAAATGCAATGAAGTAATCCTCTTCCAGGACAGCTGGAAAGCAAAGCCCTGAGCAAAGGCAATGTCTTTAACCAGCACGGTCACTAGTGGGACTGTGGTACCTGTGACCGGTTTAGGCTGTGCCTTCCTACTCCACCACAGTACCCCTGTGCCATGAGAGCCAAGGAGAAATGCTTTTGTCTGCATGGGCTCACTCCAGCAGCAATGGGATTCCCCTTTTTGCCTGCTGAGCAGTGATGGTCCTGCAAGCACGCAGGGAGTGGCACAGCTGGAGAAGGGGGAATGGTCTGCAAAGAACAGACTGTTTTGTGAGATAGCTAAGCAGGTACGTGGAGTTGGGTGTCCTGGCTGGGAGCACTGCCCTGTGACGGCAATGATGCTGTGGCACAGTGCTTTCCTTCCATGGCAAAGGCCAGCGACTTAAGTTAGGACCTGAAACCTGCATACCTGAGCATGCTGCAGAGGCTGTTTGTTACACAGACAGAAGCCTAATCTGTGTCATTACAAACCAGGGGATGAAAATCTCTGTACAGAATATATAGCCAGGAAAGGGGGAACCCCTCTTAAAAGATTAATTTCTCATTGGGACCCACATGATTTAAGATCAGGAAATAAAATAGATCATGCTGCTTTCCACTTCCACCACCGCTGTCTCTGGCTTAGCAGAGTTTTGTACCAGGTGGCATATGAGTGGCTCTAACTCTGTTTTGAAGCTCAAAAGTTCACAGTCAAGGCCATGCAAGGTCTAGTGGTGAGGTGCTCCTGCTCACCTACTGAACAACCCAGGCAAAATAAAGCTTTTGCTCAGACTTGCAGGGGAGGGTGGGGAGAATGTATTTTGGGTAGTCTGTCAGTCAGCTTGACACTAATTGGTTGCAGTAAGTAATCGTTCTCCATGTAAATTAGACTCCAATTTCCTCTGTAGTCTGTCTGTGTGCTGTGTGGGCTTCGGTCTAATTAGGCTCTCGAATGGCAAGCCTGGTTTGTAAGCTGCTTTTGTTCCTGTAGCACCAGGCTCAGCCCTCCCCGAGGCTGCCCGTGTTCTTCAGAGTCCTGCTCCCAAGTGGGATGGTTCTTAGATCAACACTGCCAAGTTCAAAATAAGTTCTTCTTTTAATGTGTGTTTTGATTATTTCTATATTTAGCACTTGCAAGGGTGATGGGGTTAAAATGCAAAGGTGCTCATTAGATTTACAATGGGAATACTCCTCAGAAACACTTCCTTGGCATTCTTGGAAGCCCTGCTTGCTCCTCCATGAATAGGCCTTATTAAATCACCAGCCTCTGCGAAGGCCTGAGCACCTTGTCGACATCTGACTATCTGGGTGATAGGTTGGACTTGATGGTCTCGAAGGTCTTTTCCAACCTGGTCTATCCTATCCTATCCTATCCTATCCTATCCTATCCTATCCTATCCTATCCTATCCTATCCTATCCTATCCTATCCTATCCTATCCTAATCCTGCTGACTGCCCACCAGGACACCTGGAGCGCATAGTGCTTGCTCTAGCTCACTCACTCAGAGGTTGCTCTGTGTGTGTGCATTCAGAGCTCACCCAAACACCAGCCCATGTTCTGGAGCTGCTCCAGGTTACACTTCTGTAACAGAGTGCAGAAATGTGGATTTGCATGAGAGGCTTTTCTTCCCCATGACCCTTTGTGTGCAAATGAAGGTTTTTGAGGTCACTGCCTGCATTGGGCAGCTGCCCGTGGTGTAGCTCTGTGCTCTCTGAGCTGCTGTCAGTAGTCTCCACCTTAACCCAAGCATTGGAAGCAAATACTGTGGTCAAGCATATGGATTTGTGTGCAAGGGAGGAAGATTTGTGGCTATGGGAAATGCCTGCACTAGGCTGCAAAGAAAGGAAAACCCTATGTGCCAACTGGCCAGGCTGTTTGCCAGCAGTGCCTTATGATCCAGTAGTTACCTTTGTGAAACTTGGTGTAACTTCAGGAACCATGTGCTAGCCTTTCTTATAAACATCTGTATGTGATAAAGCTCTGACCCAGATGTGTTTGTGGTACCATTAGGTGTTCTGATAACTACTGCTTTTATTGGCATTTTATTGGCACCTCATTGATTTTCAATCAAACATATGTGCTGTGAGCTGCTGGCCTCTTCCATTGCATTCTCAAGGCTGTGGTCCCTCGAATTGGGTAGATAAGAGACTGCTTTGGGAGAGAGAGGTGAAGCAAATTGAGTGTGGGGTTTTTTTTTATTGCTTCTCCTGACGTGATTTATATATTGGCAAGGTAACTTTGCTTTCATACTGCTAGTCAAAACTGGAAGGGATGTTGGCTCTGTGGAGAGATAAATTTGGATAGAGAGACAGGATTGGATTAGGGCTTACGATTTTCACCAATAAGCTAAAACTGCGGTGGGCGTCACTCCGCTGCCTGGGTCGGCAGCTGGGAGCTTTCCCTCCCCAAATGACCGCAGCCTCGCCGGCGTGCAGGCAGTTCCTGGCCCAGCCACTGCTGCTGCCGGAGGATGCACCACGGTCCCCCGCTCCAAAGACGCTTGTCTCGCCGCTGCCCATCCATCCTTTCCAACTCTCCCATCCTTTCCTCTGCCCTTACCCATGACATGGGGTTTTTCCAGCGCACGAAGTGAATGCCTGTTTAGCTTGGGTGAGTAGTTGCGCCCGATTTATAGCATGTGTAAGTGTAAGCTGCTTTAATGCTGTGCAAATGTTTGCATTGGGAAATTATTTTCTTTTCCTCTCTGATCCCTGATGCCTTCCCACGCGCCAGTTCTCACTGCCGGCTGAGCCGAAGGGCAGGCAGGGGCTGCCGGGGGCAAAGCACAGCCCCACCAACCCATCCAGAGCAGGGATGTGCTATATCCCCAGCTAATATCTCTCCCAGAGGACACCATAAAACTTTTCCGTGATGCAAATGCGACTTCTTTCAGCGGCCCCTGAGCCGCTCCTGCTTTTTCAGTCTGCTGAAAAACCCCTGAAGAGTAAAACCCTGCGGGAGGCTGGAGCTTATCTCAGCTCTGGGTTTCCAAATGTACCCTGTGCCTTCTCAGCTGTTGCAAGGATTTATGCAGAATGACAAAATGCAAATTCTGAACCTTTGGCAGCTGTGGTTAATACACAGGATAAAGGGGTATTTTTAACTTTGGGATGGTGAAGTTTATTTGTCTTGGTTTGCATGAATTCAGGAGAAAATGCCCCAATTCTTCTGAGGCAAAACAAAGGCTTCTAAGTACTTCAAACTTGGTGACTGCAATTGCTTTTGGATGCTTTAGGCATTAAGGGGATCATAGGGTGTGTTAGTGACAAACAAGAAGTTTGGTTGGAAAAAGAGATTCATTCCTGCTGGGGATGGCAGAGGAATGCGCAGCCTGCCAGACACCTTCTCCTAGGCAGTGGTTCTGGTGCTGTTTGCTGGGCAGGGGTGTTTAACAGCATCCTCTGTTTGCTTTGTTTAGGCAGGGCAAATTATTTGTGTGCTTTAGGATTCCTTCACTCTTCAGCAGATGTTTTATCTGTGCAACTGGTGGAGTAATTAGAGCGAGCGATGTGATGCTGGTGTGCAAACACTCCCTTGGCGGGGCAGGGGGAGAGAGAAATCACAGAGTTCATCTTGGGAGCAGCTGCTGAGGAGCAAAGTCAGAGGAAGATGCCAAAAGCAAAATGCATATGGCACAATGTATTTGCCTGGGGCTGCATCCCAGGACAGGAGATCGTGCTGTTTCTTACAGCAGATTTCTCTCAATGTGTGAATCATTCACTGGGGATTTTTGCAGTGATGGCTAGGGGATGATTAAATGTTCTGTCTGCAGAAATTGCCAGGAGATTGGAGTCTTTTCCTCAGTGTCTGTGGCACCAGCAGTGGGGTGGTATGGGAGCCTCCCCCAGCATAGACTGGGATGCCTGAAGGTTTTGAAGGCTCCGGTTGCACAAGTGTATCTTTGCTCTGCTCCCATTTAAACGATGGCAATGCCTCTAATGACCTTGATTAAGTTATTGGTTATTTCCTTAATTAGCTACTTGATCTACTTATGCCTTAGGTGAGTCTATTTATTCACCCAAAGGAGAAAAGAAAAAAATCCTCTGTTTTTTTTTTTCTATCTTTTTTAGAGGTTCCCCCCCCCCCCCCAAAAGGCAGCTGTGATCATCATGTGGGTCAATAAGGAAGCCTAGATGAGCTGACTTCCCCAGTGCTGCTGCATCAGGGATCTGTGAGACAGTCATGGTGTGAGCATGCTGACAAGAAGACTGTGCCAGCAGTGCTGGAGCACCCTGATGGTCACTATCCAGTCCTTCCCCAGAAGAGATTCCTTGAGGGGCTGGAAGTGAGCTGCTTCCAGAGACTGAGTAACACAGCACCATCACTTTATTTGTGGATGTGCTGTTCTGTAAATCCAACCAGCCTTTTCAGGCTGGCTGTAGAAATAGTGCCAGTGGTTGCAACACCAGGATGTTGGTGCTTCCTAAAGGCTGTCTCTCCTGGTGGATTTTAGATAGGACATCATAGATTGTACATTTATTCGTGGCACCAGTGTTATGCAGTCAAACAAAATACCTTGAGATTGTCTTCTGGATGCTGTGTTTGTGTGCATTAAGTGGGCCAGTAATGAGGTGGTGTCTCAAGGCCAGTTCTGGAGAAGAAAATGCATTTTTTAAAACCCACCAGTCTTTTTAAATTTCCCATGCATTAACATCCAGCACTCCATTGACTACCCAGTGTCTCTGCATGGCACTGCAAAAGCAGCCTCACCACCTGGCACCAGTTCTTCACCAGTATTGTCCGCACACCACCATTTGTTGCCCTCTCTCCTGTATCTCAGAGCAGAGAGACTCCAATTTTTCACTTTGGAGACTCCCTGTGATACATGCAGCAGCAGCTCATGCTTCAGACATGCCTATTTGTTCATGCTTTTGTATTGTTTATTACTCTTAATGTTATTCCCTTCGTTAGCCTTAGCTTCACACCCTGCCTGATGCAGAACTCGCTGAAACACATACTGCATAATGAGCCTGCTTCCATATATAAATTGGAGAGACAGAAGTTGGGACTCTCCCAGCTGAAACAGAAATAAATGCTTGCCCTCCAGTTACATTTTAGTATCTGTGCCAAAAAAAAATGTATTTGGGAGGATTTACCAAAAAGTTCTAACATACACAGGCTTTATTCCTTCCAGTCTTCTATATTTTTAGCAGTTTGTTGTGGATTTGGATTGTAGGACTTCCCTCTGAGAGGAAACATGGCCCATGTGAAAGCCAGAGAGCATTGCTCCATGATGCAAAGTCCTGAGCAGCAGCATGAACATGTCTCCAGCACAAATGCTTCCTCCATGTGGGACATGGACTCCAAAAACCCTGTGCTGCTTTTGGTAGAACTCACAAACCCTGTACTCAGTGCTTCCAGCCCTGCTGCCTGCCTTGGCTGGCTCTGGGTGCTTGCCCTCACTCTTGTGGTGTTGGGTCATCCCAGGAGAACTGCAGCTTTCACTTTGGTTCACAAAAGAACTTCTCAGCTAAGGGTTGGCATGAAGGACTTGAATATATCAATTCAAATAGCCCAGAGAACAACATCCTAGAATTTCTATATTGTGACTCCTAAATGTTTATCATGACATTGCAAATGCAAGCACGGTGAGTCACGAGGTCAGCTGTGCTTTGGACACCTCAGATGAGCATCACAGATGTTTCAATGCCAGAGCAGCAATGGTGATGCCTCTGGGTGATCCACGTTCCTTTCTACATCTGTCCTGGATTGCTTGTGTAACCTCAGGCAGATCATGGACATCCTCCAAGTTTCGAATGGGGGAGAGCAGCAGAGCTCCTGATGCAGCTGTTCAGGAATTGGTGTCAGAGCAGAGCAGACCCTGGGATACCTGTATCCAGATGGTACATGCACATTCCTGTTGTGCCAAGGACCTCCAAATGCAATGGAAAAAGCCAATAGAAGCAGACGTGTTTTCTTTTTGAGTGCAGATATTTATTGCTGGATTGTTCTCTCGGCTTTGCTGTCTCTGCAGATCCTGGGAGGGGGTAGCTGAGATGAAATATTTGCTCTGACAGGGTTAGATTTCTCTTTACATTCCTTGGAAATTTGTGTTTGGATTTCACCCTGTTGGTTTATGCAGAGGTATTTCCAGCAGCTCAATCACATGGGTATAGCTCAAACTCTTGGTATTTTGTACAAAGATACAGAAGAATGGAAGGTGGGCCTAGGTAACGAGGTGGCTATTTAATCACAGCAAGACTCACAGGAAAATGTGCATTAAATATTTATGGGATGGTATTCATTAACATTTTCAGTGTGTTGGCATTGGGCAGTGCAGGAAAACTGTCAAGAGAACTGGAGTCTGTTACAGAGCCAGAGACCTGGAGGGAGGCACAGCAGAGGAGCGGCATGAACGCTTGCTCTGTTACCCTGGTGTGTTTCTCAGAGCTGGTACTGCCTTTGGAGCTGCAGCAGTAAGCAGGATTTCTGTAGTTTCAGTTACAGCTCTGAAAATGCTCGTGGTAAACATTTTGGATCTGATTTTCCCCACTGCTGTGTGAGTGCAAGTGGCTGACACGGAACCCCTGAATTGCAGGCAGGCAATTAGAGAGATAAGCCTAAGTGACTTCATGGTTCTCTTCTGGATTGCTCAAGTCTGAGTAGCTGTAAGGGGCTGGGATTAGCAGAGATTGAGTTCTCTGCTGTGGCTGGGGGCTTGTGTCCAGCAGCTGCTGTAGGTACTGAGTTATGGAGTGAGTTATCTGTGGGCGTGAAATGGTGCCAGGAAGATTAGAACTGGTGATAAAATGGTATTAATGCTGGTTTTGTTACAGGGGGAAGGGATCGTATTGCTCTGCTGCTATAAATCTAAAGCATTTCCTACAGCTGGTAAGTGAAGCTATTTCAGTGATTGAAATAAGTTTATCACTTGGCTGTTGGCATCCTCAAACAGGTGACCACAGCAAAGGATGTCAGATTTCCCATCACAGTAGGAGGAAGGTCTGAAGCATCAGCAGCCTGATCAATTGAATATTGAGGTGGGACAGGGTCTTGTGTCAGATTTTAGGATACCTTACTCTAGCCCTGGGCTCATGCCAAAGGTTGTGCTGATTGAACAAGTCTGCCCAATTTGGCCCTTGGATCCAAAGGTCCGTGATGCTGGTCCCCTCCAATGCCATTAGCCACAGCCAGCAGCATGTCCAGCTTAGGCTGTGCCTGTGGGCACTTCCCTTAGGGAGAGAAAGTTCACCTTGGTGTTACTGTTGATGGGAGAGAGCTTTGTCCTGCTTTTTAACAAGTGTAAAAGGGACATACACAGGGATAAGAGAACCAGCTCCTTTCCCTGAGTGCCTGTTGGATAAAATAAATGCTAATCTTGACTAATTAGCTAATAGACTTACTGCGGATGTCCCTGCAATCCATCTAGGTACTTGAAAGCCCCATTAATTTCCACTGGCACCTTGCAGGAGAGCAGCAAGTGAAAGGCTCGACTGTACCCATGCTCTTTGCTTTCCAATACCTTCCCCTCACCCCCCCACCCCCGCATGAGAATGGAGTCCTGCCACTCCCATTGACAGTCACAAGAGTCGCATGGCTTATGCCAGGCACACAGCGCCACACACTTAGCACCACACGCTTCTCACCACACCTCAGCCTCTGGTGTGTCATGTTTTGTCACATCACATAAAGCAATGCTTTGTAGCATCCCACTTAGATTGCTTTGATTAACTTGCCACTTATCTTCTGTCTGCATAACCAGCAGTTAATGCATACTGATGGGGAAGGGAGCTGCATGGGAGCTATTGAGGCTGGTCCACATGGTGAACTGGGTCCCAGCCAGCTTGCTGGGGAGGATCAGAGTCACAACAAACAGCTCCTTGCTCCTCTGGTTGCTTTGCGGTGCTGCTTGTCAGGGAAGTACAAATGTGTTTCTTTGCACTGGGAAATTAAAGATACCTTTGTTCTGGCTTCTCACGTCATGGTTTTTAACCCTTCTGTGCACTGTTTGTTGACATCTTGGTTCCAGCCCTGTTTGTGGTTACTCCTGAGCTCTCCAGCACAGGCTGATTTGGGCTTCTTTCACTAAAGGGTTAAATTTCCTCCATGTAATCATTTCCTGCTTTCCAAGTTTGTTGTTATTTGTTGTCTCCGTGTTTTCATTTTCTTAAGTGCTGTAGGAAACACTCCCTTGCATGAAGAGCTCAAGGGTCACACCTCCAAATATTTTCACAATAGACACTTTGTCAGTGTCTAACACCCACTAGAAATCAGTGACAGCTGAATTCTGATCTACTGCTAAAATACCCAGTTTTCCTGAGAACCTGACTGCTTCCCATGGCCACCTCTGTTAGACCAAGGCCTGGCAGAAGGGAAGCAAGAAGAGCAATCCCTTCTGGAGCGTAACCAGTGTGACATGCCCTGTGCCAAGCACCCATGCAGGTGACATGGGTGCCACTGGTGAGCTGCTGGCAAGCCACATTTTCAGCTAAATCTCCAACTGATATAGAATGAGATTTGACCCTGTAATTTCTCTACCCTTTAAAAAGCTTCCAAACCAATTAACCATTGGCATAAAAATCCACTACGCTCCAGTTATGCCACTGTATCTGTTTTCCAGACCTTTAAACTACTATCCTGTTAAGAAGACCCCTCTTGTAAACCAGGGCTGCTTTGTATTTTGGTGAGCTGCAGAGCAATATTTTTTCCTTGCTATATGTGCACTGCCAGCTTTCTACAAACGTGGTGTGGACAGGACAAGTCTATTTCAGATGAGTTTATCTTAGCAGTGCTTCGGAGAAGGATGTTGGACACATGCCCATCAGAGGAGGATGGATATGTGCCACAGTAAATTATTTTTGTCATGTTTTGCCATGTTATTTCTGAGGCTGTAGTGACTTTAGAAAGTTGAGGATAGCAGTTTTGACTCAATGTGCAGGTGACAGGGTTTCCTTCAAAGCCACATGCAAAATCATGGTTGCCATCAAAACTACACCCAGTGTCATGACCCCCCTGTAAGCACAGGGGGCCGCTTGCTCAGGTGAAGGTGGAGAAGAAAGCAGAAAAGTGCTCTTCTGTGTGTCTTATGTGGAATGAAATCTTTGATAAAGTCAAAACTTTTTCCAAAGCAGAGCTGCTCAGAGTACAGCAAGTGTCAAAATCCTTCTTGGCCATAGGTTTGTGCTGGTGTTTACAGCAGACGCTCAGGGAGGGGAAGGCAGCTGTTGAGCTGTGATTGCTGCTTATTACGCTAATTATAGTCATCTCATTGGTATCATGAGCTTCCCTTCTCCTTCCCCCATCTGTCATGGATGTTTGGCCATCCATGGTTACTCATCTTTTTGAGATGTGTGTTTGAAGTGCTCAATGCCACAGGGAGCCTGACTGTGCTCCACCTCCACTTCCCCATGCTGGTACAAGGGAATAATTGCAGTTTGCACAGAGAAGGAATTTTCAGGGCCGAGCTGTTGCTCTGAAATAAAGCCACAGAAATGTGAGGTGTTGCCCTAGTTCTGTAACACCACATTTCTGAGGATCTCAACCAGCTGAATCACTGCAGTCTGTAGCATCTCATCCTCTTTGGGATGAAGGGAAGAGGACAACATCCAGCACCTGCTTCATTGCCTTTTTTCTCTCTCTGTTTAGTTTTTTCCCCTCTACCAGTATGATCAGTCTACATACTGGTCAGAGCAATCCCACAGTATCACAGTATCGCCAAGGTTGGAAGAGACCTCAAAGATCGAGTCCAACCTGTCACCATAGACCTCATGACTAAACCATGGCACCAAGTGCCACGTCCAGTCCCCTCTTGAACACCTCCAGGGATGGTGACTCCACCACCTCCCTGGGCAGCACATTCCAATGGTGAATGACTCTCTCAGTGAAGAACTTCCTCCTCACCTCCAGCCTAAACTTCCCTTGGTGCAGCTTGAGACTGTGTCCTCTTGTTCTGGTGCTCGTTGCTAGAGAGAAGAGACCAACCCCTTCCTGACTACAACCACCTTTCAGGTAGTTGTAGAGAGCAATGAGGTCTCCCCTGAGCCTCCTCTTCTCCAGGCTAAACAATCCCAGCTCCCTCAGCCTCTCCTCGTAGGGCTTGTGCTCAAGGCCTCTCCCCAGCCTTGTTGCCCTTCTCTGGGCACGTTCAAGTGTCTCAATGTCCTTCTTAAACTGAGGGGCCCAGAACTGGACACAGTACTCAAGTACTCCCCTCCAGTCCAAGCATGCTGCAGGAAGGTTCCCAGCTCTAACACAAAGAATATCCACTGTTTTTTCAGAAATATCCTCATGTGAAAACCTGGCCAAATGCTGTCTTCAGTACCACCTCTGGCAGCACCTGAGCTGACCCACTAATTGCTGTTCTTTTGTTGTGAGGGGACACTGTAAATGAAATGCTCAGCAGGAAGCAAACACTGCTCCTTTGGATGCCCACCTGCCTTTTATTTTAGTGGGGAGGGGTTACTCACTGTCACAGGGCACTGGCTTTGAAAAACAGCCTGCTCCAAAGCAGCCAGCAAAATGCTTTCTCAACCATGGAACAATGGGACCCACTAAATCTCTAGTAGCAATAATTGCTTCTGAAAGGCTGATGTATTTAGTTCGCTCGTATTTAGCAAACATGTTTGCTTCTCCCTTTGAAGATAATGCTGCATGCAGCACAGCATGGTAGGGGAAAAAAGGAGGAAGAAATGGCCTGTGTTTTTCAGTGTGTTTATCAAGCAACGGCACTGATCATGCTGGCGTGTCCCCCATTAATTGTAAGCAATTGGGTTTCTCCAACCCTTCTTGTGCTCAAATTGTGGGCAGGATACCTTACGGGGGCTGGGGGAGGGCAGCAGCACCCCAACACAGTGATGCTGGTATCTCCATGAGTGCAGGACACTCCTGAAGTCCCCTGGCTGGGGACGTCAGTGAGCAATGCCTAACTGTGGCTATGATGGGACCAACCAGCATCTCTTTGCAGGGTGGCTTTGCACCCTTCACTGGAAGCTGCTACTGGGTGCATGGGACTGGAGCTTGTGTAGTGAGAAGGAATGCTCTGGGGACACTGCCTGCACAGGACACATCCAGGAGGGCAGGAAGGGTGCCAGTGCTGGAGTCAGGGATCACACTTCTGTCACTTCTGGTCACTCCTGTTCTGACAGAGTCATGATCCCTCTCCACGGGTTCTGATCTCCCCTGTTCCTATAGCAGACGATGTATCTGTGTTTCCCTGTAGCTCAGGAAAAGCTAAAGGCATGGCCATGCTTTACAATAAAGCAAGAGGGTTCAGAGGCTGACAGGTTGTGCGAGGAAAGGCTGCGGGTTTCCAGCTGCGCGCTCTCGCCGCCGCTGATGAGGGCTGTGATTGATGCTGCGCTTGGAGCAGGCAGCCGGCGACGCGCTGACCTTTCCCTGACGGGCTGAGAGGCTCTAATGATCTTGATGGGGCTGGCGATTTGTATATTGGGTTTGATGTACGAGGCTTGACGTGGCATGGAGAAATGGGACCGGGGTATGACTGACAGCCCTTTCCCATTAAGGGTGGTGAGGCACAGGGATTTAGCTCGCTGCGAATGGTTTGCCGAGTTAGAATCATAGAATTGTTTTGGTTGGAAAGGACCTTTAAGGTCATCAAATCAAATTATATTGCAGCAGAGAAATTTTACTGTTAAATATCTTCCTCCGTAGCTTCTAAACAGTTTTCAAACAACCAAAAAAGAAAAACAACCAAAAAAAAAGAGGTGAGAATGCAGTAATTTGTAGGCCAGAAGGCTTATCACTAAAAGGCTGTTCAAATTACACACATTAATTAAATATTTAGGGGAATTTTTACCCTGACATTAATGCTCAGGCTCCTTAGGCAGATAAAACAATGCAGAGTAGCTTCTGTCTGGGTTGTTTGGTTCTTTCTGTAATTCAGTTATATAAAAATCTCCAACCCTTGACTTCTCGCAGGCAGCATTAAAACCTTTTAATTTCCATGAGTCGAGCTGTGTGTAAATCAAACCCTGGTTGGCACATCTCATGGGTGCTTGTGGCAAGAGTAATGAATTTCATGGATTGTTATGAGCTACTAAAACCAACACAAACACAGAAAGCCCGTTGTAATCTCAGCGTATCATTCAAGGAAGCAATTTATTCCTAAGTATGAGCAAATGTCAAGCCATGATAACAAATTGTTAGCATTAATTAAAACAAAGGGGGAAATAGCAAACATCTCTTGTCCTTTGTGTGCAGTGCTAGGTTGTCTTGGGGACAGTGGAGCTCCATCTGACTTCAGCCAGTGGAATAGTCAAGCTGCAAACCTTGCTATAGCTGAAGACACACCGACCCACCCTGTGCACTCTTGGCAGGGCACTGGGCCACGGTCTTTAGTGGGATGGAGCTGGAAAAACCACCCAGGCTTCAATCAGCATGCCACTTCAGAATGTTATTGTTTGTTGATTTTATTTTCATTTCTAATCAAAGTTAACTGGATTGTGGAAGTCTTGTAGTAGGTGGAGTTTGGTGGACTGAAACATCTGCCAGTCCATCTACGTACGCTAGCTGTTTTTAAATCATCCGTGCTCTCAGGTATGAAATAAGAACTTATTTTGCCACCTTTCTTCCCACTGAGCAGTTAGCAGGTGAGAAACCAGGTGTGCTTCTGACCAAAGCTGATCTCCCTGTGTTTGTGAATAGAGTGGGAAAGTTAAGACTCAAAGACACCATGAAAACACATTTCTGTTTGTGACCATACATGATTTACTCCACACCTGTTAGGGGAGCATCAGGTGGGTCCAAAAATGCACTGGATTTACCATTTCCCTATGTATTTAACACAGTTTGGAAGCAAGCAGCAAATAGGTCTGGTCTTCTAGTTGGCAAAGAACAGGCAGCTGTGTCTTTCCTGGGTGGGAGCAGAAGCATGGCCATCTTAAACCATTGGTGGTTTCTGAGGAGCTTGGACAGAGGTTTGTGCAGCCTGGGGATCTGCCTGAGGTGCATGGCTTGGAGCAGCGCCCAGGTAGGGTGTGGAAAGAAGTGAAGTCATGAAATCATAGAATGATTTGCATTGGAAGGGACCTTTAAAGGTCATCTAGTCCAATCCTGCAATGAGCAGGGACATCTTCAACTAGATCAGGTTGCTCATAGCCCCATCCACTCTGACTTTGAATGCTGCCAGGAATGGGGCAGCTACCACCTTTCAGGGTAATCTCTGCCAGTGTCTTACCACCCCCGTTGAAAAAAAGTCTTCCTTTTACCTAGTCTAAATCCCTCCACTTTTAGTTTAAAACCATCCCCCCTTGTCCTGTCACAACAGGCCCTGCTAAAATGACTGCTCCTATCTTTCTTACAGTCCTGCTGGGAGTCAGAATAAACGTGCACAGTCTGGTTTTCAGGGATGTAAAACCCAGGCTTGTGTCACTTGGCCAGGATTCTGGGCTGGCTGGAGAGTTGCCTCTGATCACAGAGATGGTTGAGCATCATGCCCCATTCCTGGGGGATGCACAGCTTTTGGTGGGGTGACAACTAGGTGGTGCATGGCTGGTGCAGAGAGGAGCTCAGTGAGCAAAGGCAAGAAATCCTCAAGGCACAACCACTGACCCGGAACACTCTATTAGACAGGTTTGAAGCCAAAACATAAAATAAAAGTCATCTAATGTGACAGCAACTCTGACAGCATCAGGCAGGGAGAAGGGCAGCAGCGAGGGAGTCCTGAGCTGCTGCCAAGGCACATGTTAATGCAGATGTGCAGGGTTGCTTGGTTATCCTGGAAATACATCTTCTATTTTGTGTAAATGGAAACTTAATTTGCTGCTGATCAGAGGTTTAGATCTTTGGAAAACATACCACTAGATAAGCTGAAGATTTATGTGTTTCCTTTGTAGCATGTTTTCAGTGAATGCTTTATTGTTTGTGGAAAGGCCCCAAGAAAAATGTCATTAAAAAAAATTATCTGTGGAGTTTATTTAGCTTAAATTACAATGCACTGCTTTAATGAGGCTTTTGCAGACATCATTAAGGGACACTATTAAAAAGTCTCGAGATGAGAAGACTATCAGGCTGGCAAAGGGGAGAAAACCATGTGAGCACCCAGACTGTTGTTCACATTCAGTTACAAATTTGATTTCAATATATTAACGGGAGAAAGCATTGTAGTGTCAAGTTAAAGCCAGAGGCTATAAGAAGCTGTATTGTTGTTAAGCTCTCTAAAGCTTCTTGCATTAAGGTGATTTAAGGAAAAAAGGAGATCCATCGATTGACTGAAACACTGCTGGGGTGTGCTGTGTGTTGCATCAGAGCCTGCCCTGCTGGTCTGCAAGATGAGGCTGTTGGGTGAGGTGGGGAGAGTTGGTGAGTGAGGGTCTTTTTGGGGGAACCTTGTCATGAGTGGGACAGAGTGCAGGGCAGCAATGTTCAGCAGCATGCCAGGACCTCTCGTGGCATTATCCCTGTGTTTGTGTGATTGGGTACTGCCAGAGGACATAGACAGCACAGGGTGTGCTCACAGCCACAGCCTGCACGCCAGAGGATGCTGCTGAGGGTCAGGCCTGCCTTGCTGGCTGAACTGGTAAGAAAACCAAAAAATTGTCTCTCAAATCAGCCACAGTGTTTATGGGCTGTACCTTCCCTTCTGTGTCAGCTGCTGCTGGGCTCAGCAGTGTTTAAAAACTTAATTCCTCCTTGCAGACCTACAGCATGGATTCTTACCCATGGCTCAGCCGAAAATGAGCTGCGCGCAGCAGCGGTGACAGCAGGAGGAGCAGGGCTGTCTAGCGTGGCAGCAGCTGTGTGAAGGTACAAATGGCAGCTTCAAGGAAAAGCAGAGGAGGCCAAGCTTAGGGGATTAATGATCAGTGTCTGGTGTTGGTCTCTCTGCCCCTCCCTCCATTCCATTTTGCTTTGAGATAAGACATCTTTGCCTCTGATGTTGAGAAGTATGGGGAGGGTCTGCTGCCTTGCTTCAAATGAATAAAGAAAAACATAAGGAAAAAACATGGGCTCATCTTAATTTAAAGTCCTGACGTGGATTGAGTAACAAAATACAAGAAACTTTTCCCATACCTTGGGCACAGTCCTATGTGCTTCCTGAAGAGCCAGGCATTTGGTCAGGAGCAGTGGGAATGGGCTCTGCCACACAAAGCCTTCCTTCTCTCTTCACTGCTAACAGCTTTTTGCACTCACTGTGCCTTTCCCCTCTGGTGTTTGCAAAACTGTGTCCTCTCCAGCCTATTGCTTTGCTGCCTATCACTGCCCCATGGGGTAGTTCTGCTGGTGTCCCTGCCATGCTTGGGTTCTGGCTGTCCCCCAGCCCGGAGACTATGTTGAGCACTGGGATGGGAGCCCTGGCTTGGTGAGCAGAAAATTCTTTGCAAATTACAGGGATAAGCGTGGGAATGGAGGGGGAGGTAAGAAAGTCCACTGAAAGTGTTCAATTCTGCATTTCTGTGGGTAGAAAGAGCAATGGGAAAGTAATCTGGTTTTGAGTCTGTCATTATGAGCCAGGATGGCCTTGGTGATGGGGGGAACCTGCCATCCCACTAATCCTGGACAGAATGGTGCTTTGTGTGGCACAGGCTATAGCCTTCACCCCTTGGGGCAGCATTTTGGGACAGAGGAGGCTGAAGCCACTGTTGCATCTCAACGTAGCAGTGCTGTGCATTGCCCTGGCACACTGCATCAGATGATGCTCACTAAATAATTCAGAAAGGCAACTTGAGCTGACATTCATCAGGTTAGTAGCCCAGTGACCTTGAGGATGTCAGTCTGCTGTCGTGCTTGGCCATGCCATGTAGCTCATCGTCACTGGGAGTGTCATGTGGAGCCCTGTTGATTGATGGCCAATCAATACACCAAGGTGACAGAACACAGTGCTTAGGAAACATAGGTTCTGGGAGTGATTTGTGAAGTTAGCAATGGGGATGAGTTTGTGCAAATGGCATCATGTTTAAAGTGGACTGGGTGTGGGTCTTTGTCTTTAAAACTGGCAGTAAAAAGCAGGAAGATGAGGCTACTTTTACAAGCAGAGTTATCCATGTCACACCTCTGCACCTCAGTGGGAGCTTCCTGCTCTTGATCTTTATTTCAGTGGCTAAGGTTTTACTTGTGGTCGTTTGCTTCATTGCTGGCAGTTGTCAGCATCCATCCTCGTAATGATGCAAGTCCTTCACGTGACCTTTGATAACATTCTCCACCAGCTCAGTGTTCTTCTTGCTGCTTAATGAAACACCCATTTCACCTGCATAATGTGTGGAATCTGTCAAGAAATCTTGTGTGCCTTCTGGAGTTATTCTAACACACGACCTTTTCACAAGCCTTGCAGTGACTAACAGTAACATGGAGCAATTGCCAACGAACGGGCAGCTTTCGGAGCAGGAAGGCTCATTTCCACTTTCCTCAGACAGTTGTCTCCAAATGTGGCAGCTTCTAATCTGATTTCTTGTCTCCAAAGAGCCTGGGATTGTGGGCATTTAGGTTTGCAAGTATTGGAACAAGAAGCCTGCCAGGAGCGATGACGATTATACACGCTGTTTGGAGACATAAAGCTCTTCTGCTCATAGCTAGATGTGCTGCTGAGATGTTACAAGCGTTGGTCCTGCTGATCTTTTTACACTGGCTCGTGATTCTTATTCCCATTGTATCTTTGTGGACCAGTTTGCAGTTTTGGGTGTAACCCCTTTCTTGGGGATGATCCAGTTGGCCAAGGCAGCAGAGCAGAACTCACCTTTGCTGTGGGATGCCTGGTGGAGTGGGCATAACACCACCGTTTTCCCTGCGCTGGGATCACGTCAATCCGTTGCTGTAGATGGAGTTACACAGGGTACGTTGTACGAGAAGTGTGGTTGGACACTGAGGCTTGTGCCCTGCTGCCCTTTCCCTGAGCATGGGGCTGGCTGGCAGTCCTGCTCAAGTGGCACTTTGAGCACTAGTAGACACTTTGCTCCCAAGTGTTTATAGATGAAGGGCCTCTGCTCCTTGAAAGTTAATGCTGATAGAGTCAGGCATTTTAATCATGCTTGGTGAAAATTAGTACCTCCAGACCCTGCCTTGTGGAGCTGTATGGATTCTTTGTGCTGGTTGTAGCCCCTAGTCACTGCTGGGGACTTTCAGCAGTACATTTCCAGGGAAGATTATTACAGTAAACATGGATAATTCCTACTCCACGGCATTTGTGCTCAATATTACCATTTTACAAGTAAGCTTCTTTATTTGTTTTTTTCCCAATTCAGTTTTGTCTCACTTCCTTTGTATGGTAATTAACATGTTCTGAATTTAAGAGGGAAAATACATCATCTTGGACCTGTGGGACATCAACCATAGAGAGGCAAACTGACAGCCTACTTGCAATGCCAGTGCAAGTTGGAAGGGGCAAAACGAGATGGTTTATGAAGCTGAAGGGTCAAGGGAGGGTTTTTCCTAGAAGTTCTGTTCCTCTGTGTAGGTGGAGGAATTGGAGGGGACCCTTCTTGGCACTGTGGCCACCCCTAGCAGAAGTGGAGGTGACACTCCACCTTCCTCCATGAAAAGAAAGTCTGACACAGCTGGATGGAGTAACAGGGTCAGTGCTTAATTGTTGGACTTCCTTTGGATTACCAAAACCAAAAGGGGGGTGGGGGTGGGTGGAGAAAGTAATAATAATAAAATATTAGGAACAGTAAATGCTGAAATATTTAGTCAACGACCTTAAATATTTTCTTTTGTCTGAAATAATTTGAGCCAGATGAGGTTTCTGCACATTCACAGTCCATCCTGCTTGGCTGGAGTAAGTTGAGGCGGCTCCAAGGGGGAGCTGGACTGGTTTGTCCCAGCTAAAGATCTTGCCCTTCAGATTTTGAGTTTTAATTCTATGTAATAAACTCTAATTTATGAGCCTTAATGATAATAATTTAAGGCATTTGAGACTGCAGAGAGACTCGCAGCTGTAGTTTCTGCATCCTTCTGTGTTCTGTAAACATAGCCAATGTTGCCAAAATCACGGGCTCTGAAATGCAGAGCCAGGTCCCAGAAGTCAGGAGCGTGCTACAAAAGCACTGCATCTTGGGCAAGTTTTATTTGCTTTCTGTGTTTTTTCTGAGCCCCCAGAAATTATGTTTTTGAACTTCACTCACTTTTTTTGCAAATGCAAAAGTTAAAAAGTACCTTCTCCTTGAATTAGAGATTAATTTGTGACCATCTAATTCCCAAGCAACGGGCTTTAAGAGCTGCAGAAGGGATTTGGCAGTGTAGCTCCCTCTCTGCATTTTCTTTTCTGAGAGGTGGAGGACGTGAGGGAAGGGGGCTTCAGCATCCCGTTGGGGTGGCATATTCCTGGGTCTCGCAGTTCTCACTTGAGATACACATGAAAGGTGTGAATTGTGCATCTCTCAAGTCCACATGGGGGGGGGAAGAGTTAAAATATGCAGTAACCAAAAGGCCATGCTAATAACTTCTATTTCCCAGAATATTTAGCCCTGTTGGTGCACAAACATGCTGCGTCGAAAAACCAGTGGGGAATCACAGCAAATGACTGCAGAAAATAATTAAGAGGGCAATGAAAGCCAGGAGAAAAATGATACGTTGCTCAGAGCCAGCGGATCATTGCTTTAATAGCCCGCGTACCTAAGAAGCGGTGCCTTAAGTTTGACAGCAAGTTGAGAGTCGGTCAGCTTCAAATAAGATGATAGTTGGGGGAAGGATAATTAGTGTCTTCACACCATTCAATTTGGGTTGCTGGTACTGAGCCAACTCTTTGAAATGCGCACATGAGAGCCGGTGAGGAGGATTATTGTTTTTCCCCCTCTCCTTTCCCTAAGCAGCCTGCAGGATTTATTGATTTCTGAGAGCAGGCTGATTTCCATGTAAATAAATGGGAGGGCGGCCGGGCCGCGGTGTACGGTCCGGATGCGGTGACTTTGGCTTGCTGACATCATTGCTCATTAGCATGCAGGAGAGGAGAGCAATGCAACAGCAGAGCCCCGCGCCGCTCCCGCGCCGGCAATTATTCTCCACGGGCTGCATCTCTCCTCGTTAATGCCGAGTGCTCAGAGAGCAAATTGGACATCCACTTGCCACTTGGAAGGGTCATTTAGTGAAAGGCAGGCTGGAAGGGGAGCTGCTGGATTCATTTCTGTTGGGAGCAGAAAGGGGACACCCTCCGGAGCTGGATTTCAGAGCAAGGCAATTTGAGTGAAAGCTTAAGACTCGGGGCAGGAATGGCACGTTTCCCCACGGCAGGTTTCCTTTGGAGACGCGCCGTGGCCGGTGCGTGCCTGCTCTGAAAGGCTCCGACAAAAGCCGGTCTGGCGGCAGCGTGCTGGGGCAGCGGCTGCGCCGGGAGAACACGGGATGCTTTATGGCACTGCGGTGCTTGGGCTGGTCCTAGGAGAAGACCAGCTGGCACAGTTAGGACAGCTGAACAACCCGCTGGATTGTTTCCTCCTGCGCTGTTGCCGTTGGTGGGAACAGGTAAGAAACTACCTTTTGCCAGCGACTTCAAAGTTGTCATGGATTTTTAGGAGGGATAGAAAGTAGAAGAGAGGAAGAGAAATAAGCAGCATTCTGTGGTTGCACGTAGCTGCGTGCTAACTTTGCTCAATGTGCTGGTGGTGGTGATCTATGAGAGGGTTTGTGCTTTTCTCCCAATCTTTGCTGTTCTCCTTGTTTATGGATTTAAAAGGTTAATTCTTACATTGCATTTCTGCAGCTGCAGGGGGTCAGGGAGCCACACTCTTGGCCATTGTAGTGTGTTTTTTCATTGAAAAAAAGCATTCAGGAGGGCTCAGCTGGCTCTAGATAGGAGGAATAAGTATTAAAAAAAATCTTCAGCTCTCAGTGTTAATTTTATTGCGTTGGCAAATGCAACTTCTGGAAGCCTGGCTTCTTTGGGTGTTTTCTGAGCAGACTGCATGCAGGCTGCTATTGTGGATGAGGATGTTGCTGTTCAGATGTTTATTGTGGTTGTTTTGCCTTCCTGAGAATAGAGAGTTGTAAAGTCATAATCTTTCTGCATCCTCCTTTTTCGTGCCAGAATGCCTAACTGTAAACCAATCTAGGTCTGCAACCTGGGGCTTATGTTTTTTAGTGCAATCTTTTCAAGTCAATTTTCCTTTTCTTTTTCTTATTCCTTGAAGGAACATTTTAAGCAGATGTGACACAGACGTGACCTGTGACCGTGAAAAGATTTTAATCCAGTTACTCTTTGTTTTGTAGTCATGATTCCTTGGCAGTGCTAAGCACTGATTAAATCTTTTCGAGCTGTTGAGGATTAGCTCTGGACAGAATAATGCCAAAATAATTATTAGCACCAGATGCAGTGTCATCCTTGCAGTTTTAGCTCTCTTATCATGTAACTTATCTGACTTATTTTTATTCAGTGTTTATTTCACCTACTGTGGGAGCACTTACGCGCCTTGTATCTATAAGGATGCCAGCTTGAGCCCGTGATAAAGGTCTAGAAAGTAAAACTGTCTGCAGATAACCAGATTATATTTTGCTTTGGATTTTAATCTTTTCTTGCAGCCTGTTTTCTACCAGCCAGATTCAGCTTAACAAAATGACCCAGCCTTGTGCACTTGCTGTTGGCAGACTTGCTTGGGCTTAAGCAGCACACACAGAGATCTGGCTGGCAGTGATTACTTTCACAGGCTGATCAGTATTGCCTGTCTCAGGGGATGTCATCTAAGCCTTAACTTCTGAAATGATTGCGATTTCCAGCCTAGTTCATCTTGCTTCTGAGCATTTTGCCTATGAGCCTTTTTTTCCCTTTAGGATGTATGGCCTGGGAGATGCTGGAATTGCAGCATGTTTACTGCTTCCCCTGATTTCTGCTTGTCATGCTGCAAATGCAAACCGATAAAGTCCCTTAAAATAGCATTTACAGCCCCAGGGCAGATCCCTGGGAATTTCTTGGCTTAGTCTGTCTGTCTGCGACTGGTGCTGGAGAGATGGGCTGCAAGCCTGGAACAGGGTGGGGGAAAAGATGGGCAGGAAGATAAATATTGCCAGTGAAGAGACAAGGATTTTGCAAACTTGAGAAGCCAGTGAGGACCCACATACTGGATGGAGTCAGGCTTCTTTGTGGAGAGATGTTTTTGTATCCAGAGAGAGAGCCTGAATCTTGCTAGAATCCCAGACTTGGAGGCAATTTTTTTCCCTCCAGTTATGCAGAAGAAAGAAACCTCCTGTGATACAGTTCTGTGTCTTCTTAGGCTGAAAAACCACTGAATGGTATAATTGAAATCTGACAAGATAACCTGTGGTGTAGGACAGGGGCTTTGCATCACAGGCATGTCTAGGCTCTCAGGTGGGGAGTGCTGCTGAACTTAGCCCAGTTTGGCAAGGGTCCTGCTGCTGCCTACTCCTCCACTACCTTCTTGGCTCCATCCTTGGCCGCCAGGGGCCTCCCTGGACCCTCGTGGTCTTGGGGTTGTTCTGTCACAGGGGGCACAAAACCCCTCTTGGATGTCCACAGGCCCTGTATGTGTTCATCCTGTGGCTTTCCCTGTCTTCCAAAGTCATTAAATTGGCTTCAGCATTGTTAGCTCACCAGCTTCAGGGCTGTTATTGCTGTTATTCTCTCAGATTGGAAGCTAGTGGTTTGCATTTCTTCTCCGTGACCAGGGTAAAAAACATTGCTGTTATTGTTTGTGAGAGCTGGACCTCTAAGGGGAAAAATCCCAACCCTAACATAAATGTGTTGAGATGAGTGGTAAGCCTGTGAGCTGGCAGGCTGCCTCCATCATCTTGGATGTGACAGAACAGCCTGTTGGACATCTTTTCTCCTGGTAGCATGACTGGGCAACAGGCTGGAGCTCATGGTGGCTTAGTTTTCCTCTTCTCTCTTTTCCTCTTGCTAAATCTTCAGCTCACAGGAGTATAGCATTTTTCCCACCTCTGGGCAAAGTCTGACCTCCAGGCTAACCTCTATTATGAAAAAAAAGTAATATTACATCTTCTGCAAAATATTCTGAGAGCTCCAGAGTTTTTCTGAGATCTGCCATGTTATTAACATACCTTAATTTAAACATCTCATCTTTATGCATCAGAATTGTCATGGTTCCTGTCAAGGGTTGCAGCTCACGGGAGCAGGCTGGCAGAGTAGTTCAGGTCAGGAGAGTGCTTAAGCGCCCTGGGGCTCTTACATGGCTCATGGGGAGAAACCAGAGCTTGAGTGGGGACTTGTGTTCACTGCAGAGCATTGAGGTGCACCTGGGCTCCCAAGAATGACCTGTGATATACCCCATCTCCCCCAGTGTGATTTAGCCACAGGATGGAAAAGATGATCATGTTTGAATTCATCCTGGTGTATGGCTGAGAGGGATGTTGTTGAGAGGTCTGGCTTCAGTTTTGGGATGTGATCCTGGTTCCTTGTTTACCTAAGAGGGCACCATGACAGCCTAGAGGAGGAGTTTGGGTTTTGGTGCATTGTGTGGTATTTTGTTGTAATTGCTGGGTCTCATCTGGGAGGAGCACAGCCTTGTGCGCAGACAGTTGCTGTCTGCCACGTGGTGCCTGAGACTACAGACAGCAAAATTGGAAGCAGCCTGGAGGCTACCCCGGGCTGTGCCACAGGGAAGCAGTGGTCTGAGGGCGAGCGATGGGGATCCACAGGCAGGTGTTCCACCTGCTTCTCGAATTGATGTTTCTGTTTCACCATGAAGGCAGACCAACTGGAAAATCCTCAGAGACTGCTTTTGCTCATGTTTGGTTGCAACCAGTGATACTGAGGACAGTTCTTCTTGGGGTTTTTTCAGTTCTCTTTCTTCATTAAGCAAGAGTAGCTTTTGCAATGGTAAAGATTTTTTACAGAGTCTTAAAAATGAAATGAGTCTCTAGCCTTAGACTGAGCATGGACAACTTCAGCCACAAAGGAGATTTTTTCCAAGAGTGGAAATGTGGTTTGTAATAAAAAGTTTCAATGCCACCCTGGATACCTTTGCATTTGCTGCTTTTGGCACTGTGGAGGTCAGAAGGGATTAAAAATAAAAGCAACACTGAAAATTTGTCTCAAGCAAATCCAGCGAGCTGAGAAGGCAAAGTGGATCAGGAATATGGAGAAGAGTCTGACTTGTGACTTTTTCTCCTCTCAGTGTTTCCTACATACTGCAGATGTTCTTGAGCTGTGCAGCTACACATGCTCCTCTATTGCCTCTGAGACTGGGGGGAGTTGCATCTGTAGGACTGGTTTGGTTGGTGGATTATTGCTCTCCTCCTTGGTTTCCTGGCATTACTACCTGTTGTGTTGCTACCACCTGATGTTGATCTTTTAAGCCAACTATTCCTACATCATCTTGGGTCAAGAGACCATTGCCCTCCCTTGGCTTTCCTTGCAGACCACCAAGGGCACCTTGTGCTCAAGCTTTGCATTGCTGGTACTGTTGATGCTTGTGTCTAATTCACTTCCTTTAGTCTCCTGCACCCCAGATGGACAGATAAAAGCTTTCACTAAGCTTGTTTTTCAACCCAAGTAGCACAATCTTTGGAATTCATTTCTATGGTAAGTTTTTTCCATCTGAAGTGACTGAAGGAGCTGTGAAGTCACAGATGTATCTTGTCTATAGAGATGCCACTTTGTCACTGAGGTCTGTAGTTGTTGGCTGGGGCTACTGGGAGCATTTGGTTCAAAATACAGTGTTAGAGAAGCAGGCAGAGCTTCAGTTCCAACTGTTTTTGAGCACGAAAGCCTGAGGCTCCCCTGATAAAGCTGATATCCAGGGAGTCGATAGGGAAGCCACAGTTGAGTGCTGCCTTTCCCATTTGTGAAATGGGTGAGCAGTGCCCATACTGGAGAAGAGCTGCTGGGCTCTCCATAAGGCAGAGAAGGGCTATGTTAATTTTTCAGTTTGCCCTGCTTATGGGGTCTGGAGAAATGGGTCTGTGTAGCTGGAGCTCACGCAGGCTGGGAAGATGCCTCATTAGCTCTCAAATGAAGGGAGGACATAACAGGCAGGGATATTAAGACACCCTTGTTAAGAGACTCAGGGGTCACATGAGCTGTCCCAATTCCTCAGCCCCTCCCGTTTCTGAGAAGTCTTGTGATTTACTGACTGATGATTGACCCAAAAGCCTCACTGCAATCAGAGTGATGGCACAATGCTGGAGAAAAATCAGACTGTCGTATACATCTTAAGCCAAGCAGGAAGGGAATTGCCCCTTAGCATTTACACACCCCATCCAAGCCAAGCAGACAATTGCTTTTCGAGGGATTCCAAATCTTGCATGTTAATGTGTGCACAAATAAATGCAAATCCTTTATTAGGGAGGGCAGCAGAGGCATTGCGTGGCCCAGTGTGGGCTGTGGCATTGCTGCTCTTCTTGTAGTCTGGAGATGGAGCTGCTCCTTGATACAACCCATTTATTCCCATCCCAGCAGAAACAAGTGAGAAGCAGAGATAAGCAGCATCAGGGGAGGGGGTGGGTTTGATACAGCCTGTTTACTGAGTCCCTTCTTTGTCCAAGGGGAATTTTAACATTTCTGCCACCATTTTAAACTCTGCCTTCATTCTTGCTGCTGCCAGGAGGGGTTTGGACTCTTGTGTTGCCCTTTCTCAAAATATCTCTGATGCCCAGCCTAGGCAGGCTTTGCTTGGGTGGTGTTTGCTGCACTAGGTTCTGCGTGACCACCCAGCTGAGCTGGCAGCTGTGGCTGGAAAGGAAGATCCCTGCAGCCAGGAGCTTTTCCTGCAGGCAGGGATCTACAGTTCCCTCAATCCCAGGGCAGTCTGGTCCTGCCTGTGCCACCCCAGACCCCAACACATGCAGGCTGTTCACTGGAGGAGCCCAGCTTGGCCAGCTCCTTTGCTTGGAGCCATTTGCAGGACCTGCTTTGCCTTGGTTTCAGGCTACCCCTGGTCTTTCTTCCCTGGCTTTTTATCTCCGCTTGTGCTTTCCCAGTTTGGAGCCATTGCTGGTTTTTCACAGCAGGGAGATCTCGGCTCTCTTCAGAAAGCTGAGGACACACTCACAGCTCTTTCTAGAGCCTCTTGCACAGTACTGGTGTTTTCAGCGTGGTTTAACTTATTGTTGGTGCTGTTGCTATGATGAAAGGGCTATGGGAGGCTCCAGTGATGGCAGAGACTGTGCTTTGCTAACCACAACATACAACAAGAGACTGCCTTGTCCCAGAGACCTAAGAGGTCATTTGGCTCATTTTGAGCTGTATGTAGGTGGACCTGACCTTCTGCATCCCAAGCTGGAGGAACTTGGGAGCAGAGTTCTCCACTTGGCGTGTTGTGCTCTGTTTGCTTCAGATTCCCTTTGTGTGCCTGTTTTCGTCCATAGAGAGAAGAGAGCTGGTGATGTTTGCAGCATCCCCCTGCACTAACAAATGGAAGGGGATGTAACCAGGGACCAGGGGTTAGAGCCTGCCTCCAGGAGGACCAGCCACTGTGCCAAGAGCACCACGCAAGAGCAGCTCTTGAAAAATAAAATATACCCATCTTAGAATTTCACTGCATGAAACACTGGCCTGGAGTAGAACAAATTTTTCAGTCTGTTTTTGAGCCATTGCTGCTCTGTACCATGTGAAGTCAATTCAAGACAGGCTCCTTTCCAGCTAAATCTGACACCAGGAAATGTTCTTTTTCTCCCCATTTACTTTCCGCTGTCCTGGCCCTGCTGCAGGGCAGCTCTGTGCGCAGCTCCATGCCAAGCAGCCCATCCGGCTGCTCCCCAGCCCGTGCCTCCCACAGCAGCATGGCTGTTGGCTCTCTCACCCTCTCCTTTCCTCCCAGTCCACAAGTTAGAGCTCCTTAACAGCTAATTTATTTGTGCTCTGCACCTGAAACTGATCGCACTGTTCTCTTTCCTTACACAACGTCCCTGAGCTCCTGGAGCCATGTGATGCTCCAAGATGTCTTCAGCTTTTAGCAGCAGCACTGAAATATCTCCAATCCTGTGTCCTTCCTAATGCTGGAGATCTTTCTTAATGACCACTGCAAGTACTTTCCTGCAGAGAGCTTTCAGACCCTTTTCTGGGATGAGAGCAAGAAGGGAAAAGCTCAGAAATGAAGACAGGATTTCCAGAGTGATTTGTGTTAGTTTCTTCTTGCTTAAAAAAACAAACCTGCCCACATTCTTCTCACGTTCTGTGCACAGGCAGCAGAAGTCGTTATGACGATGCTTTGCTGGTGGTTAGGTGAGGTTTGTGTCTGGCCAGAGCCAAGCTAATGGGTTTCCTTTTGCAGGATGTGACACCCAACCTGGCCTGCAGCACCCTTTATATGGTCAGGAATGCAGCGCACCGATGTGCTGAGCATCTCCAGGCTCTGCTGTTCTTCCCATATTAATGACTAATGAGCTGTTGCTGCTGAGAGCAAGCAGGCAAGCTGCTGGGCCATGGTGTCCCATTCCTCTCCAGCACCCACCAGCTCTATGCTGTAGCAGTGGCACCCATGGCACTGTGTCGCTGTGGTCACAGTGCACATGGTTGAGCGTTGGCACGTGCGTTGTCTCGCTTCATCCTGCTCTGCTTTGAGCACAATAAGGGGATACTGCCTTTTCAATTTCATCTTACATGTGAAATGTACATTTTCATATTAAATTTTTACTACAGGGAATCATTTTTAATTATAGCAAGCTGGAGAATGATAGAATAAAGTTGAGTAAGTGAGACCTATGTGACAAAGTCATAGAAACCATATCATAGGGGTGGAAAGACACTCCTAGGACACTGAATATTGTTCCCATGAAGCAACATATCCTAATGCAAAGAAAATAATTGTAATTAAAGCTGTTAATCTTCTGGTTTTAATGAGGAGAAAGGAACTGGATATCTCAGAGGCACGATCTTGAAGTTTGTAGTTTTTCCATGGAGGTAGTAGAAACCCCATGCCTGGATATGCTCAGTTTTTAATGGTGCAAATTTTTCACAGAGCCTGTTGTCGTGGCCTGGGGACATCACTAATGAGTAGACAGGCTACGTGTGCCCTTTACATCCTTAGCTTTTATGATCAGGAGAAGCCACCCACTGGCAATACCTGCTTTCAGGGATAGGGCATGAGTGAGGGTGGGTGTAAGTCAGCTCCCCGAGCTGGTCCTTGCGCTCCTGGCTATATGTGGTGTGAGCTACCAGATAGCAGTCACATGGGGTCATCTGAGATGTCTGATTTGTCATACTCCTCTTGATTAACTCTTCAACCCTGTTATTTAAAGTCCTCACGATGGCCTGATTTATCTCACTTAGTAAAAGCCAAGACCATACTCCTGCGACTCTCCAATTGTTGGAGGGGATATGTGTAGAGCAGGGAGAAGTGCAGCAACACAGGGGCTGGCTTTACTCCCCATTGCAGCACTTGTGCTCCTGTTATTGCCACTAGCCAAGCACAGACCATAGAGTTTGTCTCCTGTAGAAGCTTGTGACTGATATCCTGAAAATGAAACTTTGGCTAAGAAGTCCTAAACTGCATTAGAATATCTATCTCCAGTGCTGAATCCGGGACTCTGGAGCTATTAATTATTCTTAGCATCTGGTTGCGTATCGAGCTGCTTCTAATCATGCTGTGGAGTAAGATGGAAATGGCAAAGAAACCAGCAGCTTTGCTGAGCTGCCCTTCCATGGTAGCTGATTAATTAAAGTATTCACATGAAATGGTGCCATGGCTATTTTTTAAGGTAACAGCTGGAGGCGAGGCCAAGACTCTCTGACTGGACGCAAACCAGACGTTGGGGGCGTGGGGGGGTCGCTGTGTGGTTTAGATCTGATGAAAGGCAGGAAATGGGAAAATCTGGCAAATCTCCCTGGCTTGACTTAATGGAGCCTCTTGACTTTAGCTAGAGTGCATTTTTTGTGCTGTAATGGCCAAGTGGAAATTTAGACTCGAATCTGGATTCAAGCACTGGTATGCTTTTGCTGGCTTGGATGTGATGGTGAAAAAGAGGCAAAGGTGTTTGAAAATTAAAGCCCCTGATGTTTAACTGTTCCTGCCCTCTACATTTCCTTGTTTCACCTTATAGCAGAGAAATATCCAGTGGCAGAAGTAACTTATCCTTTACCTTTTGTGTGGTAGCTTATTATTTCTGAGATGTCTCCCTTCTGCTGCCTTCTCATTCCTCAGAAGTCAGTGGTGTTTCATTTGCACAAACTAATTCAGAATCCCATGTTGCTATAAAATATAGTTACTATAAAACAGATGCCATTGACCCATACTGTGTAAGAGAGAGCATTGCATTTGCAGAAACAGAAACTGATCTATCCACATTCCCTTTAACCTTCTTTTATGAGGCTGGGAGATGTTTTCAGCCAGCTTAGTCCTTCACTGTAACCTCTAATGAAGCAGTGTGATAGCCCTGCAGATAAATGCTCAGGTTCAAGCCCATGAAGAAAATCTCCCAAGGACTGATAGCTGCAGGAACAGCCTCTTAAAATAAATGCAAAGAATTTATATTTGCAGTGAATTAAGCTAATAGTTGTTGAATTGAAACCTGTGGGCTGTTCTTTTAGTTCTTGGGTTTTCCTCTCCCCATCCAGCTCTCTGGCAGTGAGCTGAGCCATGGTACATGCCACAGAGCCAGGCAGTTAAGATGCCATTGTAGTGTGACTGGGTTTTTGTAGCCTCCCTTAATTTAGTTTAGCTTTTTATGTTCAGACTATAATCAATTTTTATGCCACTCTAATAAGCAGATTTATGTTATCAGCATGCTAAAGGGACTTGTCATTCACAGCTTCACAGTCAATCCACCATTTTCTGTATTAGCCAAATGCTGAGCTGTCCTAAATTCGATAACTGCTCAGCAATTACTGGCTGGCATGCCGATCCACACCAGGCAGGCGTGTGGCCCTTGCCTGGGCTGGCCCCTGGAAATGCTCCTCACGGTGCAGTAAAGGGACAAGCAATTACATCTCCCCAAACACTGGGCAGTCTGACTCAGCTGGATTGCCAAGTGTTGTTACAGCAAATATGGACTTTTTATTTCCTCTTGTGAAAGAGACAAATCCTGCTTTAGAAAATGCCTGAGCATATAAATGGGTTTGGTATCTGCAGGCCAGAGACGGGCTGGAACCACTTTCTTTGCTTCTATAAAGTGTAACTCACCAGGGCATTTCCTCTTTTCCTCTCTCCTCACTTTGCAGGAAGATTTGCCTTCACTGTAAGTGTTCCCAGGAAGAGCACATTGTAACAGTTATGCCTCTGGAGATGGAGAAGACAGTCACAAAGCTCATGTTTGACTTCCAGAGGAATTCGACTTCTGACGACGACTCAGGCTGTGCCTTGGAAGAGTACGCATGGGTACCCCCCGGCCTGAAGCCTGAGCAGGTAATGATGACACCACCCAGTTACCAGAAATAAACTGGTTCAATATGCTCTTTGGAAATGGTTCCCCTGATTTTTCTTCTATTGCTGTGAGCACTTGTTGCCTGTGGCTGTTTCTGGGTGCATTATGGAAACTTGCAGGGACAGGTCTGTTCTGAATGCACAAATTAAACAAGAGAGAGATGCAATCCTTGTAGGGCTTGTGGTTTTCTGCATTGGTAGATGTCATTGGTTATTGAGCAGGGGGGCAAACAAAATACCTCTAGGACGGGATTTGTTGTGGTTGTGCAAAGGAACAGATACAGACCTGCCTACTACTATTTCATGGGGTATAAACTGATGGGATTCCACTGTTCCTTGGGAACCTGGTGTTCCTGTTCTGCCACCGTGGACTGATCTGTGGTAAGTCCCAGGCAGGCAGACAAAGCTGGCAGGTGACTCCGAAAAACAGTCTGTGGGGTTGGGTTTTTCAAGGAAGATGTTTGTGCCTTACTGAAGGGAACTGAACAAATGAAGCTCAAGTCTCTTGGTACAGGAATTGAGCAGGACAGATTAGACCTCAGCCTGTGTGGAGCGCGCACTGATTTCTGCTCCTTGCAGCTTACATGATACGTGTGGTTTTTATGCTGAGCTACATGTTCAGCTCAGAACTTAATTTGCAGAGGAGATTGCAAAATGAGCTTAGCTTTGATAATTGCTATGGCAATCATTTTAAACTGTGTAAGGAGGCTGGAGAGGGTGGAAAGCTTTCATTCTTACTGTTGTGTTTGCTGTCCTTAAACGCTGTGTTTTCCTGAGCATTTATTCAGAAGGACTTGAGCATTTCCTGAAATATTTTGGCACCACTTGTAGGCTGTAAATATTATCTGTCTGATTAGAGAAAATCCAGTTGTTGGGTGCTTCCTTCTTGTCTTTACAAGCCTTGCTCAGTGCTTGCTTGAAACTCCACACTACCGTGTGTTTCATTTGGTGCCATCCAACCATGCAAATCAGGCAGCAGCCTTGTTTTCTATCATCTTCCTTATGTCAGAGGCTCCCTTTGTGCTTCATGGGAAGTATAAGACACAGGGAATGGACAGATGCAGATGGTCCTGAAGTAGCTCTGCTGGTACTTCATGCTGTGGAGACATGAACCAGTTGGGTTTCAGGAGTTCCATTGGAGGACCATACCCAAGCTGGTGCCACCTGCTCTCAGCACTACCTTCTGTCTAGGCATGTCAGTGGCTTCTGGAGCCCAAGCTGGCCCATGTTCTTTGGGTGGAAGCACAGATACTTAGTGACAGGTGGCACCTGACTGGGTAGACGTGGTCTCTGATGAGTACAGCATGGCATGGGCAGCAACTGAAACCCACTTCCAGCATTGTAGTGACATACTCCAAAAGACCTGGATGTTCCTTTGATCCCTCTGGTGGTTTGTAAGAAACAGCATGCCATCAGGGAATTTGGAATGCTCAGGAGGAAATAAAAGTCCATTAGCTCGAGCAGTAGGTACTGATGTCTCTTGTGTTACCCACATTAATGTATTTTTAGGTTCTTCAAGCATCTGTTTCTTGCAGAGGCCACGGTGCTCCATGATATGAACACCTGATTTCTAATTCCATAGCTCTGTCTGCTTTGCTGAGCCTTTTAGCAGATTTGCCACTTCAGACCTGTCTCTAATCACCATGGAGATGAAGAGCAGCCATAAGCAGAGCCAGAGGCAGGCACTGAAATCCTTCCAGCGTAGCTCATCTGCCAGCCCTTTTGGGGCATTTCATGAGCCACTATGGACACAAAAGCAAGGTGTGATTTCTCTGAGCTGTGAAAGAGCCACAGTGCAGGGCTGGGGGTTATTCCCAGGTGAAAAGCAGCACCCTGATTTTCTCCAGGAAGTTACCCTGCACCCGGGATGTCATGGGGCTGGTAGGTTTCTCAGGGTGCAGAAGAGTGCAATTTACCTCCCAGGAGGCTAGGAGGAACCTCTGCAGCTACTTGCTGCAGCTGTGCAAGGCTGCAGACAGACTTGTGGCTTTCCGGTTGATGAGTCAGGTGTGTGCACGTGATGTGGAGCCTCTGGAAGGCTGCTGTCTGCTGTGGAGCAGCTGGTGGGCTCCGCTTTGGCTGGGGACACTACTGGCAAGGCTGGGCTGAAAACACACATTTTCAGGCAGTGAATTTTTCCCAGCCTTCCACTGTTGTACTACTTTGACATGAAACAGATGAAATGAAACAACTTTTTTTGTGCAATATTCCTACTTTATTAAAATCTCTCTGCAGCATGCGAGCTAGGGAGGCGAGCGGTCCCCTGAAAGACTAATGCGGTTTTCTTATTATGCTTGGACGACAGCCTTCCTACCTCGCTGTTCTTGGGAGACAGTGTTCACGTCTCACTCAGCACAGCAATTTACAGGATTTCAGGGGGAGAGGTTGGCCAGCAAACATGACATCAGTTTCTTGGCAGTTTCCAAAGGTCACTTCAGAATTTAGAAAGTCCCTTCAATCCACAGCTTAAATTATTATGTATAAGCCAAAGGGGAATTGACTTGAGCCTACAAGGCGTTGCTGGGTTCCCGGCCACTGATTCAGGTATCAGCTAGTCGATGCTACATGTCAACTATGTCACAGTCATGATGGTTACTTCATGCCCATTGCTAAGGAGAAACAGCATTGGTCCCATGTTTACAGACAATGATAGAGCCCTTGCCTTGAATGTTATCCCTTATATTATGGCTTATCATTGTGCAGGACTACAAAGTGCTCTACACAACAGCCATAAATAAGGGGGAGACCTTATTGCTGTCTACAATTACCTGAAGGGAGGTTGTGGGCAGGTGGGGGTTGGTCTCTTCTCCCAGGCAACCAGCACCAGGGCAAGAGGACACAGTCTCAAGCTGCACCAGGGGAAGTTTAGGCTGGAGGTGAGGAGAAAGTTCTTCACAGAGAGAGTTGTTGGCCATTGGAATGTGCTGCCCAGGGAGGTGGTGGAGTCACCATCTCTGGAGGGGTTCCAAAAGGGATTGGACATCGCACTTGGTGCCATGGTTTAGTCAGTCATAAGGTCTTGGGTGACAGGTTGGACTTGATGATCTTTGAGGTCTTTTCCAACCTTATTGACTCTATGGTTCTATTCTATGATTCTATAGCTCTTAATATGTTTGAAACATAAGAACAAAGAAAGCAATATGGAAATGTAAAACTGGCTAAAAATTAGTGATGTTTCTACTCAAGAAAGAAGGATATCAATGGAAAGGAGACTGGAGATGTTGTTGAGGAGACTGGAGGAGCTTGGTTTATTCAGCCTAGCACATCGAAGGGCTGTGATCACTCCCTGTGCATTAAAGGAGGAAGAGCAGTTATTCAAGCTCCAACTTTGGCACAAAATCATAGATATAAACTGGCTCCAAAGCCATTCAGGCAGGAAATTGGAAGAGGTTTCAAGCCATCAGAGGTGTAAGGCTCCACGGCAACTTGCCAACAAGGAGAGTGACGGGTAAAAACCCAGGACTGAGCTCCATAAATTATAATGTGATTAGAAAATGTGGTTTCTTGTAATAGTAGTCAGCTATATAGGATGGCCAAGGGGCTCCTGTGGGCTCTAATCCTACTTGGATTGGGCCTCAAGCAGAAGTTGTTTTAGGGCAGAAGAACTTCTCTTCTGGAGGACATGGATGGGAACGGGAGAGGTGGCTGTACAGGAGGCAAGGCAGAAGCTCAGGATGTGGGCTGCGAGAAAAACTTTTTTTTCCTGTCTGCCTCTTGATGGTTGGATAAAGAAATGAGTGTGAAAGTCTTGAAATGGGCAGACACCAACAGAAACGTGTCCTCAGTGAAGCAAAAGCCTAGACCAGACCTGGCTACAGAGATGGGGAAGGCAGTTTCAGGAGCCAGTTTGTCTGCTGAGGCTGGCAGTTGGACAGCTGATCCTCCTTGCACTGACATAAACTGGAGGGCAGATGCTTAAAAATAAGTACTTTTGTGATGTGCTTTTCACATTTTTAGGCAAGGCATGTGTAAATACTTGTGAATGGCAGCCTTGAGTTCCTTGGGTCTGTCGTTTGTAGTAATCCAAAGGGGTTGTAACATGCCAGCTTGAATTTCTGAGTACAAGGGATTTTTGAAGATTTCTGACTTTATTGTGCCTCAATAATAGGAGCAGCTGCTTATGGACACAGATTTCCAGTCAAACAAAAGATGGGGCTCCACTTCAGCTGCCTTTTTTATGGCTCCAGCGTGCCAACATTTGGGACCCTTGTGTGTGCCGTAAGAGCTTAATTCCCTCTTGCTGTCAGCACTCCGAGTTCCTTAAAAAGTTTTGAAAATCTCATCTTAGCTAAAATTAGTAGCATGAAGGTCAAGGGGACCAAGGCAGCACCTCAAGAGCTTTGAGGTGGTGTGAAGCCTGTAGCTGTCACATGGAATTTATTCAGGGCTAATATATGTGTTGATTCCTCTTCTGGACCTTTTGCAAGTCCTGTGGCAAGGGCTTGAGTTATAAAACCTCCAAAATTCATCAGTTGCTGTTCAGGTCACAAGACGAGGAAAGGAGAGCAGACATGAACATGCATTTACACCTTACCTAAAGGTACCCGCATGTACCACCTTGGTGTGGTAGTACTAGCCCAGTATGTCATTTGGGGCATGTGGCCCCACTTGTGCCGATGTGTGACAATCAAGTGCATTTTACCTTCTCATCCTTTTGGGGGACTCTAAGTTCAGCAAACTGTTTCATGCCTCAAGAGATGAAGTCTTGCATGCTGCAAGGAAGGATTAAAACAGACCAAAGCAACCCTGTTGGGAGCATATAAGCTAATTTATGGCCGGGGGAGGAAGAACAAAGGTCCCATGAAGAGCTCTACCTTCCTTGATAGATGCTGATAGCCAAACACAGTGGATAGGAAACTGAGTGTGTTGAAGAGGATCTGTGATTCCTGTCTGCGGCTTCTAGAAGCTGCAGCTGCCTCTCTCTCTGCTCCCTTTGCTCACACATATGCTGTAGTATTTTACCCGAAACCTGTGCTTCAGCACATTTTTAAAAGCTTTCCAGTTTCACTTGGAGGTAGCAGTAAGTCCATCACCTCCCCAGTGAACTCCATTGGTATCTTGATAGCCTGGCAGTTAGCAGCTTTTATTTCAAGGCTGAAGCTATCTAAATCCAGCCTTCAGGCATCAGACCGTGCCGAATGCATCCCAGCTGGACAGAGCAGCAATCCTGCACACAAAATGCTTTTTCTGTGTGTGATGCCAGTGCTGCATGGGGGGAGCTGAGGCAGGTGAGGAGATCCTGGAACTATTCCCTTTGCCCTGGAGCAGAGTGGATGGAGGAGCTTTGTGTGCATCCCGTGCTGCAAACCCATGTGTCTGGGCTTTTGCAAGCAAAACCCTTCACCCGACATGGTTTGATCAGTTCTTAGATGTGAACGAGCTGTGTGGTTCTTAAATTTGAATGAGCTGTGTGGTGGTCAGCAGAGATAAGAGGCAGGAGAAGAGCAGAGACTAGGAAGCAAGTCAGAAAAAGCCTGGACTGCACAATATAAACTTGTCCTTGAGCTTTATTCCAGCATGCAATTACACCTCTTCCTTATTGCAGCCTTATTCTAATGTGCAACCCTGTGGCTTAGAAATACATGAGCATTTTAAGTGGCATACCCAGGGGGATTATCTGTTATGATCAATGATCATTATAATTGCTGCTCCTCCAGGGGGACTATGGGTGCTGCAAGAGCTGCTGTGCCTGTCGCAGCACAAAGACCACTCTCAGATGCTTTTGAAAAGATTGTGTCTGGTTCCTTTTAATCCAAATTCGATTTCTGCTTAAGAAAGAAAACTCATGGTATGTGCTTTCAGAAGTCTGAAACTGGTGGATGCACAGCCTTCATTCAAATGTTCTTCTTTGATGCCAGCAGGAAGCAATGTTTCCAGGGGATCTCTTACAGACCAAGAACTGCTCCAAAGGCTTGGCAGGAATGGATGTCACTTTCAACTGGTGAGCAGCAATGCTCGAATGCCTCGGCTGCCATTAGCTGTAGGAGAGAAGCACGTGGAGAGCCACAGAGCGTGCCAGAACAAATAGCACTTAGGAAAATCATTTTTCCTTTGTCCCTGCAACTTGGGAGCGGGTTTCCGAGAGCAAGCCCAGCGTTGTGGGGTGCCAGACCATCCGATGCTGGGAACCGAATCCATCCCGCTGCCAGCAGACAGGCATACTTACAGATTTGGGGGTGACAATAGTCCTCTCCCAGCTAGGGCTGCAGGGTCTCTGGGGGAACTCTGGTTCCCTTCTGGAATGTGTGCCTTGCTGCATCCCCATGCTCAGCAGTTCCCACTCTCCTCTCCATTTTTGAGCATCTGGCCTTGCTGCAAGGATTGTTTTGCTTCAAGAAACAAATAAGTGCTTTGTATCCTAATGGCCACCGGAAAGCAGCACGTGCCAGACTCAGGCCAGAGCACACTGAACCCCTTTTCCAGTTTCACACGTGTGTGAGCCTACGTGTGCGAGCACTCACAGCGTTCTGCAGGCACATTGGGAGGGTTATTTGCATATGGCTTGTTTGGGTTGTTTGTTTTTTTTTCTTTCCTCCCCTTTGTTTTTCCAAAGGAGGCCAGCAGGGATGAAATACTGAAGGCACCAGGTTTGTTTCTTTGACAATATTAAGTGCTCAGTGTAAAAGATTGTTTAATGCCTGATATGCCATTAGAAAGCCAGCTCTGGGGAGAAACAGGCGAGCTGCTGGAGCAGCCCCACTTGGCTGAGCTTGTCAGAGCTGGTCACCTTCCTCCCGCTGCAGCCAAAGCTCATGGGGGCTCACACATGGCGAGCAGGGGGTCAGGGTCACAAGTGAGTGTCCACACGCATGCCCCAACAACCGCTTCTCACATCATTGTGCTGGCATCCCCCCATTGTACATCCCTGGGTGGCATGAGGTGGCCTGCTAGGGCAGTGGGACCGCTGGCATGGTCCCTAGGAAAATGGGCACAGGGGTGTTGGATAATGTCAGCATACTTGGATTTTTGAGCATGGCTCCCTGCGTGCAACAACTTATTGCTGACCCACCGAGGTCCCTTTTTGGAGACATCCATGTTCAGGCACATTGTTGCACACAGGCCAACGTGCAGGGCTCTTTGCAAAAGCAGCTCCAAGGCTTTTGTAGTTTGTTTCCTTTCATGAAAGCCAGGTGGGATTGCCCAGCTGGATATGCTGGAGTTGTTATGGCTGAGCAAGTCGGCACCCATTAGCTGAGCCACGTCAGGACACCATGTGCCTCTTTGTAGTCCATCCCAGCTGTACAGTCATCCCAAACAGCCCGGTTTGGTGAGTACTTTCACTTAGGGGTGTTGTACTAAGGATGAGTACAACTAAATGTTACTTCCCAACAGCAATTCGTGGCATAAGAAATGTGGTATTTCCCTCTCCACCTCCTTTAATTCATTGATCAAAGAGATCATCAATGTTTACAAGCTTTTTCTTCTAGGAGAAGGTGTAAGATTGCAGCTTCTCCCAGCAGTCCCAGGGGTGGCCAAAGAAAAATGTGCTTGTGTGGACTTTGTCTTTGGTCACCCTGGGACTGCTGGGAGAAGCTGCAGCCCTGCCTTTATTTAGTGGGGCTGGATAGGTTTGTAAACTGTCAAAGTTAAACTGGAAACACACCCCAAGCCTAGGAAGAGTAGGGAACACAAAAGCATTTGTAAACTAATGTAATTACTTTCCTCAGTGCCTTTGAATAAAGTTGGCTCCACTTTAAAGGCTTTTTCCTCCCCTTGTTTTACAATTACATTCTTTCCTTTCTTCTGGTTTCTTTCTTTTTTTAATTTCTATCTTCCCCTCCCTCTACCCTTCCCTTTTACCTTCAAGAAGCTGTTCATTTCCAAAATATGTATCAGTTTTTGTTAGCAAACCTTGGCATTAGGAAGGTGAGAATAGCACCCTGGGAAGATGGCTATCTGCTGCACTGGTTTCTTGCAGCACAGAGCCTGTCCGAGCACCGAGGAGACCTCCCCAGGGCAGGACAGGGCTTGCCCAGCTGGCCAGCATGCCACACCACCCAGCACTCACAGCCAGCCCGGCTTCCAGCATGCTGGCCAGTCCCATACCCATGGCATGGGGGCCTCATGATGTTGTCTGAAGCCTGACTTTCATTCAGCCTGATGTTTTCCAGATTCCTGTCACAGTGAAGAGAGGCAAATGGGGAAACCGAGGATGAAACCTATTCCAGCTCCACGTGTCTCCTGTGTGCTAATGATCCTTGTTAGGATAGTCACAGCCAGAGCAGATCTGTTGCAAGGGGACAGAGCAGTAGCTGCTCTGTTGTTCTGCGGTAGAAGTATTGAATAATAAAAGAGTTAAAGATACAACACAGTTTAAAAGGGAAATGTTATCTGTCCTGGGTCATTGCCCCATGCTGTTTTCCTTATCTGGATGCAGCTCATGTTGCAGAGACTGTAAGGTCAGTGAGGAGCCGTCCACCAGTGCTTTGTGGGGTCCGAATCAGGCCTTTTGGCCACAGTGGCCCTGCCAGGCCTGGTGCATGCTCTGAACTGGAGCTGGACAGAGGAGGAGTTATTTTCACAGAAGACAGTGACCTTTTGTACAAAAGCAAAGTGCAGACTGAGCAGTTTTAGTTCTCCAGCAAGTTAACGTTTTCTAGAAGCCTTTTCCCTGAAAAGCCAGATTGAGCTGAGAATCTTCCCTTTCCTTCTTTATTTTTCCTTGAGCATCACAACCAGGCTATACCAGCTTAGCTGTCTCCACCCACCCACAGGGTCAGAAATGGTGCCGGCTGAGCACAGAGGCAGGGTTTGCTGGCAGCCTGTGACTCTGTCCCTCCCTGGCTTGGCCATCCCATCCAGGGAGCTGGGTGCATCCCACGGGTCATTAGTGATGGGCAAGAGAGTGTATTTGGTTAATGTCAGCCTGGGCAAGGTGTATCCTGCACTTCATCTGTGCTCCTCTGAACCTCTTGAGATAGGAGTGATGCCCCAGGGAAAAGGATCTGCGCATCCCCCTTGTTCAGATTTGTTACCAGGAAGGTTGGTGAATGTAAAGGCAGTGCTGGAGGAAGCTATCAACAGGCATAAGAAAAGGATTTTCTCCCCATGAGATGTCCTGTTGGGCAAGGACTGACAGCTGCCTCTGCTCCATCCACTCCATGAGCACCCCTGCAGAAGGTCCCCTTGGCTGATGTGGATCCAAAGCAAACCCTTTTGAGTTATTTCAAGCAACAGAACACAGGTTGGAGCCTGTTATATTTATTTGGTTTTGCTTTTCAAACTAAATTGCCCATCCCTGCTGAGCTATGTTGCTGGTGTGATGGGAACCAGTTCCTGCAGACCTCCTGAGCCTAAATGGAAAACTTCCTAGTGGAAGCTGGAGTGGAGTTGGGCACGTACATCCCACTGCATCAGGCTCTGGGAAGACAGTGCCCAGGCTGCTGATGGAAGAACTCCCATCCCAGTTTTTCACCCAAGGTGAGCATCTCACAGCTCATTCCTTTAAGGACTGGAGCAGCCTGATGGAATTTGGCAAAAAACTCTAAAAAAAAAAAAAAAAAAGGGGGGGTGGGGAGGGGGAGGGTGGGGGGGGGTGGTGCAGAATTTCTGATCTCAGCCAGCCAGGTTCAAGGACTCATAATGAACTGGAGCGCAGGGGAAAGCCAGCAGCCTGTGTGCACGTGGGGAATTTGGCAAGAGAAGTCAGCAGGCATCTGTAGCCTGCCAGCCTGGTGAAAGGTGTGGAAGCCAGGGCATCACTGAGAGGTTTCCAGCTGCAGGCTCTGCTGAGGACTAGCTGCATGAACTCGGGGAGCTCATTTAACATCATTATGCTGCAAACAATCCTTTCCAGTGTGTGTATTTCCTACCTTGTGTAGCATGTTGTAAGAATTTAAGTGTTTTTAATGTGCTTTGATGTCCCTGGATGAAGGATGCTCTCTAAATGCAAAGTAAGTATCCTAATGTATGTAGTTTGTTTTCTTTTTAACATAGCAAAATGCTTAGCAGCCTCTCTTTTTTTGACAGTTTCCATAGCTGGTGGGTCTGTTTCTGCTGTGCCTTAGCAAAACAAATTCAGGGTTTTGCAGCGACATATGCTCAGCATGTTCCTCAGCTTCATGACCTGAGCAGTTCCTTTGTCATCAGCACTGCAGAGTTACAGGCAGAAATCTGTTTGAAAATCTCCCTTTCCACAAAACCTGATGATGGGGAAGGGTGGATGTTAGGATTGGTTTGGAGGGGGGCCATAAAATTAGAGGAAAAGTGATTGCAGCTCTGCTCTTCAGGTATCTCTGAATGCAATCAGAGAGTGAGCTGAATGCAGAGTAATTTTTCCTGAATAATGCCAGATTTGGAAATTTATTCTGGAACAAAAAGTGATTTCTTCCTGTTGAAGGTAACTCCCTGTATGAGCAACCCCCAGCACCCCATTGGTAAGCTCCCCTTCTGCCAGCTGTGTGTGACCTGCCTCTGTGTTCCCATCTCTCCCAGTGACCCATAGTAGCTTGTGATCCTGCAGATACTGTGGGCTTTTGTGGGCAGAGTGGGCTTCTCTGGGGAAAGGCAGCCCAGATGGTGCTTTCTAAGCCAAAGCCCAAAATGTACAAAGGAGAAAAAAAATCATCAGAAGCCACTGTAGAGCAAGTGTTATTCAGGGTAAGACCTGTGAAAGCTACAGGCAGTGTGGCATGCGCTGAGTGAACAGTTTGCATCTCTCTAGCCAAGCACAGAGTTAAGGAGCCTTCCAGCCCATTGCACCTACCTGAACATCCAGAGGCATCCAGGGCTGCACAGACTCCTGATCCTAGCTCAGCTTTCTCATACGTTTACCTTTTCCTGGTTCTTCCCAAACTGTTCAACCTCACCATTGCCGTTTCAGAGCTGATCCATGGCCAGCGAGCCCCATCCTGACGCCTGGCCCAGCCCTTTAGTTCAGATCCCAGGTGTGGCAGTCGGAGGAGAGATGCTGGGGTTCAGGGTGTGCTTCCTCTGCGGGCTGCCACTGGGCTCCTGCCTCTTTAATAGCTGATTTTTAATTATACGCTCTGAGACGAAAGAGAGAAACTGAGCCTTCCAACAGATTTTATCTGCTGTTTATTTCCACAAATTCCTGCAGAAGAAAGCCCAGAGGGTTTTGATGGAGGTGGAGGCTGAGATAGCCAGCAACACAGAGGCTGCCGGGGCGCAGCCTTTTAACCTTCCCTGCCAAGGCAGGTGCTGACACATCCCCGCAGCCGGCGAAGCATGCTAACGCTATGGAGGCTGACCGAGCAAACGGTAACGAGCCCGCCGCCTCCCGGGGCTGCCAGCCTTCTTTCTCTGTGGCAAAAGGGCACCGAACCTGAAGCGGCACCTGGCTACGCTTCCTGCCTCAAAATCCTCCTCGGGAAGACCCCGCTGGCTGGGGGGTGGCCGCTGGACGGGCACGGGGGCACGTGCTCGGCCAGAGAGCCCCACTGCAGCCCCCTCTCTCGCTCCATAGGTGCACCAGTACTACAGCTGCCTGCCCGAGGACAAGGTCCCCTACGTCAACAGCCCGGGAGAAAAATCTCGCATAAAGCAGCTTTTGCACCAGCTGCCGCCACACGACAATGAGGTCAGTAACCAAAAAGTGTCTTCGGACATCTAGCAGGGGCTGCAGGTGGGGAGGGGATCCTTCCTGGGGCTGGTCTCGTAGGAAATGTGGTTGATCCTTCCCCAGCCCTTTCTGCTGTTCACACCGATTTAGTTGGAGTTTGGCTTTGTTGCTATTTGAGTGCCATATTTGCTCCCTGCTTGGAATGTGTGGGAGGTGGGGAGGGAGTTGGTTGTTTCTGAAGTTAAAATTTTTAAAACCATCTTTCTTTGTTTCTCTTGAAATAAAATCACT
This sequence comes from Picus viridis, assembly GCA_033816785.1. Lineage (NCBI taxonomy): Eukaryota > Metazoa > Chordata > Aves > Piciformes > Picidae > Picus > Picus viridis. The sequence goes on along the minus strand of CM066592.1, from coordinate 14,530,065 downwards.
TTCTTGGCCCTCGAAGGCCAAAGCTGCATTAAAATTTGCATTAAAAAATGCTGTTGAGATCAGCCAGAGCCAGATCCAAAGTTGCAAAAGCCTTTTCCCGAGTGCTGCTTCCGACTGACCTTGGGAGTGGGAGTGCGTGCCGAGGGAGGGGTTTCACTCGGGCTGAGCCTCATGAGTTGGGAGAGCCTGGAAAGCTGGTGGCTGAGTCAAGACCAGTCAGAGCAAATAAACCTTCTTCTTACATCTCAAGAAAGACATGAGGCAGCAAAATGGGTCCGGTCTTTGACATCCTGCTCTCACCGGTGAGAACATTGGCTTCCGGTAGCCCGCAAAATTTCCCTTTGTAAACAAAACAAAAAAAGAAAGAGTGATTTTCCTTCTGCTTTCTGAAGAAGCTGCCCTGGGAAATACATATGGGTAACTTGTTTGATCTAGGTCAGATTTTAACGAGTTTGCCTTTGTGTGGCTGGGTGCCATGGGCACAGTGTGACGCTGCCAGCGCCAGGGGAGCTCCAGGCACTCGGCAGGGGCTTCTTCCCGTACACCCTTGGGCTCAGACCTGCCTGCCTGTCTTCCCTGGCAGCTGCTGAAAACCCACAGCCTCTGACAGTTGAAGAACACAAGGATAGGTACACATGAATGCCGCTACTGCAGGCTGGAGCCACGAGCCCGTGTGCATTTTCTGCAAATTGGCAGATTTTGCATCCGCTTTCCCCTCGTGCTCACTTTTGCTCCTTTGAAAATCCAAGGTGTGTTGGTTGCTCATGTGAGTAATCCTACTCAGCAATGTGAGCCTGCTCTCCAAAGAACAGGAGGCAAGCTTGGGCACCAGTGCTACACGTAGCCACCTTGGCTCTTCAGCCATATTCTGCAGGGATATGCAGTCATCCAAGAGTTAAGCCTGTAGAGTGAAAATAGCCAGGGGAGCCTCAGAGTTTTATAAGCTTCAGGGAAACTTCGTCATTCACTGTTTGTATCCTTTTGTTTCACTTAGCACCTTCCAACGTGGAGCTTTTGCATATGTGCAAACTTGACTCTACACCAAAACAATAGTTGGAGTTCCTAAATAGCTGGAAATTCATCATTTACACAGTGAAAATAGGCTGCAGTCATGAAATAAATGCCAATTAAACATTTTGGAGCTGCTGTAAGATCTCTGTCATAAGGAGAAAACAGGAAAACCATCATTCTGATTGCTGGCTCTGGCTGGTACCCAGAGGAACCAACTTTTAAGAGTTTCCTAGAAACTTAGCACTCAAAGAGCAACCTTCCTCCTGCCCTTTCTTCCTAGCTCTACCTTTTGAGATTTTGGATGAGGCCCAGACAGCTGTGTCACCAGCCACCCTATGCCCAGGACGGAGTTTGTTTGTGTAACCCCTGTGCAGGGGTGTGCAGAGCCTGTGGGGCTGCAGCTCACTGGCCAGGGAGTCAGGGACACCTCTAACACTGAGCATCGCATTGTGTGTTTTAGGTCCGCTATTGCAACTCGTTGGATGAGGAGGAGAAGAGGGAGCTCAAACTCTTCAGCAACCAAAGGAAGAGGGAAAACTTAGGGAGAGGCAATGTCCGGCCATTCCCTGTAACCATGACAGGAGCCATCTGTGAGCAGGTGGGTAGCAGCTGATGAACTGGCATAAGCAGGGTGGCTTTTTAACCAATGAAGTGAAACTCACAGGAGCAGCACCAACCCTGTACCCTCTGTGAGCTACAAGCTCTGGGGTCTGTCAGGGCATGTGCTGGCAGCACCCCACAGTATTTGATGTGGAGCAGTCATGCTGGCTCTGGGCCTCATTCAGAAGGGAATCTGTTGATATTCCCCATAGAATGGGGATGAAAAGAGATTAAGAGAGACCAGAAAGGAAGTGTGAATTAGCATATTCTTCTGCCGTGGCTGTGGAAGCAGCTGGTTGGTGATGGGCAGCAGCTGGCTCCCCAGCCCCCATTAAACACTGGCTTTTCCGACAGTGCGGCGGCCAGATCAATGGAGGGGACATGGCTGTCTTCGCCTCACGAGCAGGGCACGGCGTCTGCTGGCACCCTCCCTGCTTCATCTGCAGCGTCTGCAATGAGCTGCTGGTTGACCTGATCTACTTCTACCAAGATGGGAAGATCTACTGTGGCAGGCACCACGCTGAGTGCCTCAAGCCCCGCTGCGCAGCATGTGACGAGGTGAGAGCCAGCTCAGCCCTGCTCTGCCCACTTGAAAAATATATCCTGTCATGGATGCTACCCATGGGAATGGCATGAGAGGATTCCTCTTGCCAGTTGGAGGGTATTGCCCTTCCATCTGCCCTGACAGCAGTGAGTGTGTTAGCATGAGAAGCCTCTGCACGTGAAGTACAGTGGTTTGGCTTTTCCAGGGGTTCATGCAAGCTTTTCCTGGGGTTTCAGGTGAGCATCCTGGGGATTCTTAGTCACAATCTGCTTAGGACTGTTCTAAGAGAGGTCCTCATTTCCATGCTGGGAGCCATGGGGGAGGCTTTCTATGAGGGTTTCCAGTAAGATCACACCTTTATACTGTGTGATTTTAGCCTAGCTCTGTGTGATGGTTCTCCCTTCAGCTCTGTTCTCCCCAGAAGTCATCTCTGGTAGCATGAGTGCTGTGTTTCCTACACGAGGATAGTGCCTGAGTACATGCCAAGCTGAAACACACTTTAAGAGAGGCAATTAATGGACTGGAGGAAGCTGAACAAATGGAATACAAAACAAATATAGAAAACCATACAGAGTCACCTCTGAGAGTTTTTCAAGTGTCAATCACAATTTAAAAGGGTGCTGAAGGAAATTGTTCTGGCTTTTAAAGTTTTGAAAGCCATAGCATGGAAAACCATATGTACTACAAAATACTGTGTCCCATCTCTGTAATAGTAAACATCTAGGGCTGTATGCTCTTCAAATATAAATAACATTGACACATGTATTCAATTAAATTTGTAATATCACCAGCTTAAAACCAACTCTTAACTGTTCCACTGCCCCTGTTGCCTTGTGGCTTAGGCTGGGTAATTTTTTTTTTTCATGTACTTTTTATCCTTGCAAGTGAGCCTTTCATTCAACTCTTTCTTTAACACATGCTTCTTCCCCTGAAACATCCAATGCTAATTGTGAGAAAGAGTAACTCAGAAGTAAGAGAAACGGCAAGGGAAAAGCTGTTGATGTGACCAGTGCCAGGGTGGAGACCCAGGCTGATGCTTGCTCCTGCAGCTTGGCTTTGGGAGTCAAGATGTGGTGGGGATGGGAAGTAGAGACAGCAAGAAAGCTGCATCTGCTAGAACCATTTCAGATGGCTTTCACCAGCCCACTCTTACTAGTGCTCTGTGCCTCAGTTTCCCTGCTGGTGTAGTAACTGCTTTGTTCTTTGTAAGCAAAGGGGTTGGAGTAGAGGTGATGGTGAGGAGCTCATCCTTGTACTCAGGTCCCTGATTCAGAGACAGATAAATGTGTTTGAGTAAGCAGCTGCTCTGTTCTTCAGAAGTCCACCAGATCGATAGGTTGTATATAAGTGTGTTTATTACCCTGATCGACCCCTCAGGCTGATGGATGGGCTCATGAACATGTTACTGTGAGCTCTGCCTTAACACTTTGTAGTCTGTGCCAACCTTGGTCCTGAGCTGTTCGTGTTTTAAAGGATTTCCTTAAGAAGTGATGGGTGCGCCTGCCGCACCAAACCACAGGAGTTTTCCATGCAGGACGAAGGGATTAGCTGTAAAATTTGAAAGTTGTGTGGCAGCCAGGTCCTCTCCCTGACCAGCTCTGCTCCACGTTTGTGTTCTCCTCCCCTAGATCATTTTTGCTGATGAATGCACCGAGGCCGAAGGACGACACTGGCACATGAAGCACTTCTGCTGCTTTGAGTGCGAGACAGTGCTGGGGGTCAGAGGTACATCATGAAGGACGGCAGGCCCTACTGCTGCAGCTGCTTTGAGTCCCTCTATGCTGAATACTGTGACACCTGCGCCCAGCACATAGGTATGTGCTATTGTCCCTTAGCCCTGGGGCAAGTGCTGTGTGGGAGGGCAGCAGGGCAAACCTGTGCTTGCAAGGTTTTTTCTGGCCATAAGAGTGTTTGACAATAACTTGGGGCTATAAGCAGGACTGGCTGTGGCTGGGGTCTGCTGCAGCCCTGCCGCATCCAAAGAGGCTCATGCCCCTCACATCTTGCAAAGGAGCCAGCATGGTAATTTGTTTGGTTAAATCACTGCATATCCCTTTTTGTGGTCAGAGAGTGGAGGGCTATCAGAGAGCAACCTCAGGAGCTGTTGCAGCTAATGAAAGCTTTTGCTGGTCTATGTAATACATGAATTTTCCCCTTAAATCTCTTTTTCCTGTAAACAGTGTCACAGATTCTTCCTAACTAAGCTTGCCAAAGAATCCTTATGAGTTGATGAGCTACTGACAGGAAAAGTGCCTTTTCATTACCCATCATTATTGGTTTTGCTTGCCTTTTTTAATTGACCTACAAATAGATGTTCTCAGACAGAAAGATATAATACCTCAGAGTCAATCTCCATTTCTAGAACAGTGATTTAAAATGTGTTTTATTCTAGGGGGCTAGCTGTTCCCCCAGCACTCCAGGGTGCTAAGCTAGGCAAGGCTGGGAAGCTGCCTTGCTGCTCTCCCATTCCCATTTGCCACTTGGCTGAGCATCTCCACGTGCTCACTGGTGGGCAGGGAGCCCTTTCTTTGTCCGTGGAGGTGAGCTCACATGTTCAAATATTTCATAGGCTGCAGGGAAAGAGAGAAAACCAACCATTTTGCTCTTGTGCAGCATCCAGATGGCAGGAGGGGGAGGAAACTCAGGGCTTCTGCAAAGCACTTGGAGAATGCGTTTGCTGTGACCTGCAGCACATCCTTCCCGAAAGCTCAGCTGCGGAACAGTGAAGAAGCAGCTGTTAAGGCTTCTTGTATGCTCCTTTTTCTTCTGCTTCCCCCATCTGCTGTCCTCCCCTCTTTCCATCCATCCTGGTCAGGTTTTTGTGGCAAAATGCCTGTTCTGGTGCACAGCTGCACATTTCTTGGAAAAGAGAGACTGCAGCCATTTTGCTGAAAGTTGCTTGTAGTAGTCACTGAGCACCACATGTGAGAGCCACATAAATCAGAGGTAAACATATGCTTAAGAATTATAAGGCTTGTGTTGGGTAGCTGAGCCTCAGGGTAAGGAATCTCTGCTATTCTTCTGCAAGATGGTTTGGAAAAGGAGCTGATAAAACCCAGCTACCATCTTGTCTCTCTCTTGTCCACAAACACAGCACTGCAGTCTATATATAAAAATATTTCATACGTTATAAAGGGGAAAAAAAGCCCAACAATTAGACTCGGGCAAATTTAGCTTGGAATAAAACAGGCCATTAACATACCATTCATTTGTAAATTATCCAACAGCAGTCAGCCCCCCCAGCAACACGGCTGTGGCGGTGTGCAAGCACATGCAGTGCACACGTGTGGTGCAGCACCCTGCCATGCCAGCCAGCCCACCAGTTTCTCAGGTAACAGGGCCTTTTGCCATGAACAGCAACTTAAACAGGTGAAAGAAGGTTACCATTGAAACCTCAGGAGCTTTGCTTACAGCTTGGACCAAGAGTGATGTACAGCAGCAGGCACATGCTCCCTGGGGTTTGGCTGGTGGGGCAGAATCTCTGCCTCAGTTTCTTAATCTGAAAGTGGCTGGTGGGGCCAGCCCAGGAAATCACAGAATCATAGAATTGTTTTGGTTGGAAGAGACCTTGGAAGTCCAACCAATAGGCTAGCACTACCAGGTCACCACTAAACCCCCTCCCTCAGCACCACATCTATGTGTCTTTTAAATTCCTCCAGCAATGATGATTCGACCACTTCCCTGGACAGCCTGTTCCACAGCTTTACAATCCTTTCTGTGAAGAATTTTTTCTTAATGTCCAGCTTAAACCCCCTGGCACAACTTGAGGTCATTTCCTCTTGTTCTCTCACTTGTTACTTGGGAGAACAGACTGACACCTACCTTGCTGACACCTCCTTTTAGGTAGTTGTGGACAGCAACAGGGTCTTCTCTCAGCCTCCTTTTCTCCTGGCTAAGCAACCCCAGTTTCCTCAGCTGCTCCTCATAAGACTTGTGCTCTAGATTCTTCACCAGCTTTGTTGACGTTCTTTGGACATGCTCCAGCACCTCAATGTCCTTCTTGCAGTGAGGGGCCCAAAATGCAGCCCAGTATTCAATGTACAATCTCACCAGTGCTGGGTACAGGGAGACAGTCACTTCCATACTTCTGCTGATACAAGCCAGGATGCTGTCGGCCTTCTTGGCCATCTGGGCATGTGCTTGGCTCATGTTCATTGGCTGTTGGCCAGTGCCCCTAGGTCCTTTTCTGCTAGGCAGATGTGGCAGGGTGGAAGGCAAGAGTGTGCACTCAGATCCCTGGGGCCAGCTCTTTCTACTCTGTTTTGGAGAAGGGGCCCCAGTAGCCAAAGTAAAGTTAGGATGAGGCCATGGTAGCAGTGAAGGAGAGGGATGTCATCTGTTGTTACATACTTAACCAAGGCAGCACAAATTCCTCATTATGGTTCAGTTGGAGGGTTTTTTGTTGTTTGGTTTTGTTTGTTTTTTGTTTTTTTAAATAGGCATCATATTATTGCTTTGACTTCAAGGATTTTATGGTGAGCTTCTTGCATTCCTTTACTTTATGATCGGAAATATCCCCATTTAATTTGAAATAGCTGGAGGCTTGGTTCTGCTGCCTTTCCCAACATTGAGTAACTCCAGAGCAAAGGCCTGCAGCCTGCAAGCAATTAGAAATGGGCTTAACTTCATGCATTAGAGAAACCCTGCTGAAGGGTTTTTGAGAGTGTGCCCGGGTGCATGTTGCTCACGGGGGCTGTGCGATGTATGTGGCATCTGACATCTCTCTTCCCCCTCAAGGCATCGACCAGGGCCAGATGACATACGATGGCCAGCACTGGCACGCCACCGAGACCTGCTTCTGCTGCGCGCAGTGTAAGAAGTCCCTGCTGGGACGACCCTTCCTGCCCAAGCAGGGGCAGATCTTCTGCTCCAGGGCCTGCAGCGTCGGCGATGACCCCAACGGCTCCGACTCCTCCGACTCGGCTTTCCAGAGCGCGCGAGCCAAGGAGTCCGCCGCAGCGCCAAGATCGGCAAGAACAAGGGGAAAGGCGAGGAGGGGGCACGCAGCCCATGCAACCAGCTGCAGGTCACTTCCAACCGCCTCTCCACCGACGTGGACCCACTGTCCCTGCAGATGGATTTGCTGAGCCTGGCCAGCCAGACACCAAGCCTCAACAGGGAGCACTTGTGGAGGAGCCGGGATGAGCTCTATCACTACGGGAACAAAATGGAGCAAAGTCAATCCCAAAGCCCTTTGCAGCTTCTCAGTCAGTGCAACATAAGGACCTCCTATAACCCCAGCCAGGTCCCGGGCTCGCAGTCGGATTTATGGGCAAAGCATTTCAGCAACCAAAAGAGGAGCTCCTCGCTGGCGATGAAGAGCCACAGTGGCAGCTTCATCCAGGACTGCAGAGAGGACTACTACTCAGGGAGGCTTCGCTCACAGGAGAGCTACAGCGACATGTCCAACCAGAGCTTCCCAGAGACCAGAGGAAATCTCAAAGTCCCCAAGTATGAAGAGGAAGAGGAAGGTGGGATGCCAACGCCACAATGCCGCACCCGTCACCCCATCAATGCCCTGAAGTTTTCAGAGGACCTGACACCCACCGAGCAGACTCCCCGCGGCTCCATGGAGTCCCTTGCACTCTCCAATGCGACAGGTATGTCACTTCAGCTCCTCTGTGCAATGAGGTCTCTTGTGCTCCAGGTCAGTGCCACATCTGGTGTCTTTCCATTGCAGGGCTGACTGACATCTTGGGGACCACTGCGTGGGCTGTGGGCTTGCCTGCCTAGCCCCAGTGTGCCTGGTAGCCCCTCTCACTGCTCACATGTTTACCAAGTGTAGGGCTGTATAATAGCTGGCCTCTCTGTGTAGCTCAAAACAAGTGTTTTCAAGCTCTTTAGTTCTCTGTTTTGTGAAGCAGGAGGAAAAAAATCAAGGCCAGCTGCTAGTGCAGAGGCAGATTCCAGCCATCAGCACCTGAAGGGCACTTGAAGGGCTGCTGTAAGCTGCCCTTGCAGGCTGAAAATGTTTTTAAATGCTTTGAAATAGGCCCTGTTAACCCCTTTCATATGTTACATAGAACTCAAGCATATGACTGGCTCAAATAAGTTACCTCCACCCTTCCTTCATGCACAGCTCTTTTTCTTCACTTCCCCAGACCTCTGGTAGAAACTGCAGGGAAAAGCCAGGCAAGGTGCTTGTCCCATCAGGCTGAGCCCTTTTCTCATGAGCTCATCCCCAGGTAGTGTTTCTCAGTCCTCTCACCCCAAACATGTTTGGGTTGCTTTGTGTGGCTGCGGGGATAGATGTGCATGTTTGGACATGTCTGGGACAGGGCTGTGGTCCACAGCTTGGCCCTGAGGAGGCTGGTGTACACCATCCTTCTATAGGCTGCTGTAGTTTGCATTACTGGGTGCCTGTGTTCATCTGGCACAGCTGTAGCTTGCTTCCAAGTCCCTCAGCAGAAAACTCAGAAAAGAGCGTGCTGAGCCTGGTTTGCTCACCAGAGATAGTCCTGTGTTTTCCTTGCTGCTCCCCTGGCTTTTCTCTCTTCCAACCAGGCACTGCTTGGATTTGGGCAGGTACTGCACCTGTCCCCTGCAAAATGGAGCCCATTGGTCTTGCTGTCACTGCAAGCAGTTTGTGGGGTGTTTGGTAACCAGTCCCAAGGGCCCCCCTGAGATATTGGCACTGGGTGAGGGGGATGCATCAGTGAGGCTCTCCAGACCCCTGGAGAGCTGACTACCACTGAGCCTGAGCTCTGGGCTCCGCCCCACCTGGATGGGCGAGTTTACTCTGCTGCAAGCTGCTCCTGGGTTTCAGTGTGTTTGTTTGGGGAAGCTGCCAGTCCTATGTCAAGATGTGAACTGTTCTCTGTGTTCAGCCAGGATCTTCCTAACTGGCAAATGGTAGAGCAGGGAAGAGAGAAGCAGCTAATGAGCTGGAGAGAGTTTTGCTCAAACAGCCTCAGAAATACACAGAGGGGAAAAAGGATGTAAAATGGTAAGGGATTTGGGAATTGCTGTGTGAAACAAGGTTTCTCTAGGCAAAACTTCATGTTTCCAAAACCATTCACATTCCTGAAAGCTTGTATTGTGTAAATCCCATTAGTACAAAGAGTCTTGAGCAACACTGGGTTCAGATGAGCAATCCCCAAGTGTTGGAGGGTTTGTTGCATGCTTTGGAGCTGAAGTGTATCTGGGATACAGGTCAAGAGATGGGAAGCATGGCAAGGCCTTCATATTAGAGTGAAAATCATTCTGCCTTTCATATTAGAAAGACCTTTTTAAAATGCCAGGAGGGAGACCTTCCCAAAGTATCCATCCTCTTTATGTAGCCAAAGTACATATTTCCTGACAGGCAGTGCCTGCCTTAACCACGTACTCCTTTCCTGCTTTCTGGAGCAGTTGCTCAGCATGATGGGGCTTGCAATGACTTCAAGCCCTTCCTCTGCAGAGGGAGGTGATAACATTTTTATTAATGTGTAAGATTCTAATAATTTTATGTGCTCTGGGACCTGGCTCAGCACAAGCTGGGGCCACTGCAGCAGTAACAGGCAGCTCCCAAGGGCTGTGTGCACAATTATGGAGGGCACAATTATCATACCGTTTAATTGGCAGTGTTTTGAGGACAGGAAGATTTGGTGACCAGGCCAACATCTGCTCTCATCATCCCCTCAAAGCTTCCCCCCACCACAGCCCAAGGGTCCAGCTCACCTCATGCTCTCTTCCCCAAATGCCCCAGCTCTGCTTTGCAAGAAACTCCTGGGCATTCACATATGAGGTCTCTGTGAGCTACTCATGCTGCACAGTTGCTCCACCTTATAAAGTGAAATAATTAACACTGCATCCATCCAACATTTTATGGCATCACTGAAAATGTTCTCTTTTTTTATAGGGAGCTGAAGGGCAAACAGTCCCTGACCTGCAGAACACATGTTAAAAGCTGGTCCCTCCCTGGCAGCAGATTTTTCTCTGATGTTTCTATTAGGACTTAACTGCTAAGTAGCCAGAGATATCAGTAAAAGTGGAGAAATCTTGGGGTGTGGAGCAATAGTCCCTGTATTCTGGCCAAGAGGCTTCCTCCTGTGAGCAGCTGTTGTCCCTATGACATTTGTCATGCATTCAGTGCTGCACCAGGTTTCACCCACTGAGTGGGTCAATATCTCTGTGATCTCAAGCCCCCTGCAAGATACCGGGTTTTCACCTAACCAAGCAGGCTCTTCTTAATCACTTTAAACCCAGCTCCTCATGGGTTACTAGAGAGGTGTGACACCATGCTAATCCTGAGCACTTCCCTCATAGTGCTCTGTTATGCTCTGCTCTCTCACCATGGGTAGCAGTGCACTAGCAGACACCTGAATTGCAGAGGTGGCTGTGACCCTCCTTGTGCTCTGTGTCAGGGTTTGAATTAGATGGGAGTGTCTCTGCTGTCCTCTGGTTTGTGCTTGTGTAATTGCTGCAAATGCTGATGTGATTTAAACATGTTTGCTGGCAAAGGGCAGAGTTTCCTGCTGGTGGAGGGCATCTCTCCTTTCCTCCAACATTTGTTTGAAAAAAAGTCCCTTTTCTGCCATCAACTGAAGGCAATGACAGACTCTGATGCACTACAATTTCTTGGAGATTGGGTCCTCCTCCTGCCCAATGTGGCCGTTAGATAGAAAAGCAAAGAACACAAAAGATTCCCCAGCACATTTTCCAAGATAATAATTTTTGCTGATTTTAGGTTATCTCCTTTTCTTTTCTTTTCTTTTCTTTTCTTTTCTTTTCTTTTCTTTTCTTTTCTTTTCTTTTCTTTTCTTTTCTTTTCTTTTCTTTTCTTTTCTTTTCTTTTCTTTTCTTTTCTTTTCTTTTCTTTTCTTTTCTTTTCTTTTCTTTTCTTTTCTTTTCTTTTCTTTTCTTTTTTTCTTTTCTTTTCTTTTCTTTTCTTTTCTTTTTTCTTTTTTTTTTTTCTTTGGCTTAATGGCATTGGTAACCATATAAAACAGTGGATGCTGTAGCAATGTTTACCTCATAACTCCCTTCATTAAACAATCAGAACAATGCTGGGATGGATTTTGTCCTGGCAGCTTTTCTCATGAAGAGGAGCCTGATCTCCTCAGAGGTTAACCAATTCCCAGAAGATACTTGGTCCATCACAGCCCTGATCCCAGTGCTTGTGCTCTGTCTCGCTCTGCTTGCGCTTCTTTTGCCCTCTAAAAAGGTCTTCCAGGAGCTGCATGTGCCAATCAGCTAAATTGGCAATCAAGAGATGATCTCTGCTGATTCCAAGCAGTCATTTCCACAAAAAGCCAGCTGGTCAAATAACCCACTTGAGAAAGTACCTGAGGAGTAAATGTTATTCCCTGGGAACAGTCTTTATGTGCAGCTTGCAGAGGGCAGCAGTGCTTTGGAGGTAGAAATCATGTTGAGTGGTGACACTGTTGTATGCAAAAGGAGAAATAGGCTTTAAGTATTCCTTGAGAGAAAATGAGTCTTGGTGAGGGTAAGAGCCTCATCTGTCACAGGCATAAATCCAGGAAAAAAGAGATGGCAAACTGGTGCCATTACAGGGTGGAATGTGATTTTGTACGTATGACACACATTTCTCCTGTCATCTGTGTGCTGATACACCCAAAGGCCCCATGTAGCTTGGTTCTTCAGGACTTAACAACTGGGACATAACCAGAAAAGACACAGAAAAAACCTCATTGAAATGTGTGCATAGGTCAGTGTGTTGCAGTAACCTGATGGCACCGTCTGGCTCCAGTGCCGCCTTGCTTGGCCCAAGGAGGAGCTGAAAGTTTGGGGAGGTGAAGAAAGAACCTTGTTTCTCAAGGCCAAGGTTGTATTTTCCAGGGAAGCATCCTAATGGTCCAGCCTCTCCTGCACTGAGGGCTCAGGAGCAGCTCCTGAACACCCTCAGAGGTGACAGTGAGGGGTTCAAAGTCTGGTAGCTGGCTCCATCCCTGTGTCCTCAGTGGCACTACATCCTGTGGGTGTTCCTCAGCCTCCTGGGCTAGAGACAGTGTAAGAGTTGGTGATGCCATGGGGGAGCTACAGGGGTGCTTCTAGGTTCAAATGCAATCCCTTTCCCTGGCAGCACCCATGTAAGGATGATGGTAACCATGTAGGGATGCTGGCAACCCAGGGATGGATTGGTTGGGAAATACACCCCGACACCCTTGGGATGGCATAGGGGACGCAGCGTGGGAGGCTGCCAGTACCATGACCAAGTGCTTGCCCAAGTGCTCTGCTTTCCCCTGAACTGTTTACTCTCCACAATTTCCACTTACATAAGGGTTCTGCTTTATTTCTGCACACCCTGAGGCCACTCAAAAGTGAGATGAGGCTGAGCTATAAACAAGGCTCTGGGCAGACTGTTTCTCCATAAGTTCTTTTTTAGTTCTCAAGGTTGAACTTGAAATAAACCCGGGTTCAGGAGCAGTGATGATGTGCCTGTCTGGTGCTGTGGACACTAGAGATGCTACACCATCCCCTCCTGTGTCTCTGTGGCTGCCATTTAAACAGCGGCTGTCACAGAATCATTTTGATTTAAAGAGAATTTTTAGATCATTGAATCCAAACAATAAATCAGCACGGCCAAGTCCACCACTAACCATGTTTCTAAGTGCCATGTCTATACAATCTTTTAAATACCTCCAGGGCTGGTGAATCCACCACTTCCCTGGGCAGTCTGTTTCAGGGCTTAACAACCCTGTTGGTGAAGACATTTTTCCTAATATCCATCCTAAACCACTCCATGTCTTTCTTGTATTTAAGGGGCCAAAACTGAACTCCGTATTCATGGTGTGGCCAGTGCTGATTACAGGAGCATGTCCCTAGTCTTGCAAGCCACACTGTTTCTGATACAAGCCAGGATGCTGTTGGCCTACTTGGCTACCTGGGCACACTGCTGGCTGCTAGTCAGACGGCTGTTGACCAACACCCCAGGTCCTTTTTCACTGGGCAGCTTTGTAGCCACTCTTCCCCAGGCCTGTGGTGCTGCATGTCTGGGCTGAGTGCAGGATTAGACACCTGCTTGAGGCTCAGGTGGTGAGGACTGCCATGCACACCTATGTGTGCACTGTGTTCAGTGGAAAGGCAAGAAACAAGCATCAGCACAGGCCTGGTTGTTTGCAATATCCTAATTCCAAGCATTTTGCATTCCCCCACTGGGGTGAAGCAGATGATGCTATCTCTGTGGTGAGATGCTGGCTGCACTGGGGCCTCACCCCATGTCTGTGCAGCTTCGTGGGGAGTTTAATTTAGTGGAAGCTGGGAGCTGTTTCTGCTCACAGGGGGTTCTACTCGCAGCCTCACAGCAGCGTACGTGCTCTCTGCGGCCTCTCTGCTGTCGTTCGCCGAGCGGTTTAATAATTCATAATTAATGTAACTTGCAGCCCTGCTTCAGCAAAGCAAGAAGGGAGATGTAAGTGCCTCCGGGTGCTTTGTTGTGGCGAGGTGGCAGCCGTGATGCTCACGAGGAATATCTTCCTGCTGTCGCTTTCCTTACTTGTTTCTTATTTCCCTTGGCAATGTTTTGTGTGATAAACATGGTTCTTAATAGGGGTGGGGAAGAACTTCAGAAGGCATGGTATAGAATGTTCTTAGCTAACCTTCATGTTAACCAGAAACCTGCTTTGTGTTCCCAGCACTGTAGCCAACTCGAGTTTTATATCAGAACGCCTGCGGATGAGCTGCAACTTTCACTTGTGCTCATCCTAAAGGCTGGGGGTGAAATATTGAGGCTGGCAGCTTCATGCAGTGGAGAATGGCAGCAAAATAACCTGCTGTGTCCACATGTCCCACAGTACCGGCTCCAATCTGGCCATGGCACAGCTGCTAGACCATGCTGCTGGCAGCGGGTGCCATTGCTCCTCTTCTGGTGCAGGAGCCTCTGCAGCAGCCTCCATCAGATGTGCTTGGTGTCTCCGACCATCATTTTGCAGAATTCTGGAGGGGTCAGCACATCACCTCTCTACGTTTCCACCCTTGGAAGGAAGGGGCTTGGTAATGTGGTAACAGCCATCCTGTGCCATGGGCCAGAGCTGGGCTCCTGCTCCTCTGGACAGCTTTGGGAAACAGATTCTCAGGTTTCCTCGTTAGAAAAAGTCACTGCTGCATGGCAAGGTCTCCCCTCACACTCTTTCTTCCAGGTTAGGACTCGCTTGGGTTATTAGTTGTGTTCCCAGATGAAACACTTCATTAAGAGGGAGCTGTAGTGGCTGTAAATAAATACTGGTAATTCAAGAAGATTGAGCCTCAATGCACTGCTGTAGCTCTGAAAGGGCAAGTGACCACAGGAGTGGAGGGTCGTGGCCAGCTTCACCCCTGAAGAACCCAGAGCCAGCCTGCATCTTGTGCCTGGACGTCCACTGCCTTTGGGTGCCTGGGAAACCCTCCAGTACTGGAGGCTGTGATTGCACAGGAAGAGTTTTCTTCTCCAAGCTGAAATTTTCCTTGCAGGCCTGGAGAATAATGTATTCCCCTCCTCTTTGCATTTTTTACTGTGTTTGAAAGCTGTTATTATATCCCCATCAACCTTCTCTTCTCTAGACTAAACAACCCCTCTGCTCTTTCATGCTTTATTCCTAGGTTATATTTTCTACATGAGATTTTTTTAGACAGATAGTTATTGCTGTCCTCTGAACTCACTGCAGTCAGGCTGGAGCCCTCCTGGCTTGTTCCTGCTATGCATTGCTGAGGCTTTGTGGCTCTGCAGAATGGAGCAGGATCATTTAGGGAGCTTTGAAAGACTGATCTGAGCCTAACTCCCATTCATTATGCTTTTTACCTTGCACTGGTGTAAATGTAAAGTTAATCCTGGTGGCACTTTTGTGTTTTGCACAGGTGAGGAGTTACATCCTCAACCTGGTACTTACTTTGGTCACCCTAAGTGCCATGCAGAGCCCCCAGTGCCTTCAGTGATGCTGTAAAAGCAAAGCTTTGCTCCTGATTAGGTGGAAGAAATCCTCCTCTGCCACCATGAGCAGATAAAACTGAATTTTCCTGGTTGCCCACCACACGGCTTGCTGGGTCACTTGCTAGTATGGCTCCCCAAGAAAAAGGCTTGTGCACATGCAGTCTGACAGATCTTCCTGAGAAGATGCATGTAACCCTCAGCAAGAAGCATTTCCCACTTGTTCATATGGAGAAATAAAGCCATTGGGCCTTGAGGTGGCTTTGCTGCAGCCTCCCAAGCACGAGCTCCGTTGCTCCCTGAGCTCCATGTGATGGTGGTGTACGTGCTCCATGCTGGAATCCTCTTACAGCTGACATTTTCCCAGAGATTCGAGATCTTGAAACGTGTGTGCTTAATTAGAATCAGGCTGTCCGGATGAACAGCCAGAAACGTCCCCTGGACCTAATAATCACTAATTAAAAGTTGTGCTCCAAGCATGAGCCATGCATGTACCACAGGCCCCTCATCTGCAATTGCTTCCCGCTGTGCTGGCCTTCACTTTGAAGGGGGAAAGACAAAACTACTCACAGTGTCTGCTGGAAGTGTGTGTCCGAGGAGCATAAACGAAACCTGTGGAGGACTGGCTTTTCCTTTCCAAAAGCCTCTCTCCAGGCACTTGGGAGGAGAACTTGGCTCTCACTGGATGCAGGATAAGAGGAGAGAGATGGCTGTGGCAGAGGGCACCGAGACCTGTGGTTGCAATCTGACACATGTGGCTGTGCAAAGCAAAGCCGGGAGCAAAGCACTGGGTCACCCAACGCCCCTGCCAGGCAGGACAAGGTTGGCCCCTTTGAAACGATGCTGCCAGGATCAATCTGCTGGCACTGCAGAAGCATCCTGTGGTGCTGGGAGCTGTGCTCGTGCACGGCGCTGTCGTCGCTCGCTCTCGTGGCAGAGCTGCGCTGGCTCTCTTCGTGAAGGGTTGCATAAATGTCACTGAGGGCTCATTTTCTTTGGCGTCAGCTATTGTCTGACAGATCTGATTAAGGCCACATTCGGCTGTCAGCAGCTGTGATTCACATTGGGATCAGCTCCTCTGGCAATCCCATTGTTATTCTGGCTTTTCAGGAGGGCTCTGCACGTGTCACTGAGTTGCTTTTTCCACTCGGGGGCTGCTGGGCAGTGGCACAGGACGGACGTGGGCAACAGTACCTGGATGTGACAAGTGACATCACTGGGAACAAAGGCAGAAAACGATGGCTGCAGAAGGGAGGTGGTGTGTACATACAGCGATGGCTCAATCCTGTGATGGGAGCAGGGAGCACAGGTGGGCAGGTCCTTGGAGGGGATGGGGAGCCTGTATGGGACTGTTTCCAAAGGGTGGAAAACAGGGTTGGGTTAGCTCGCTGGAGAACAGCGTGACCTGGGGAGAAAAGCATGAAACTAGCTTGAAAAGTGTATCCTTTTCAAAATGAAACATGGCTTTAACATTCATTTTAATCTAGCCTCTCCCTTTTACTACAGTGTTCAGGGATCACCTTTGCTTTAGCTTCCTCTGAAACCTTAAGTTCCAGAAACATCCCCATTAACAGCAGCAAAACAAAGGAGCAGAGAGAAATATCTGCCGTGGCTGGGACTCAGGAAGCAAAGCCAAATCCTGTGAGACCCAGCAGTGGCTTGTGCTCAAGTGCCAAAGCTTTCCCTGGTGTCACTGACAGGAGGATTTAGAAAACCTTGCCCATCTTTGCAGAATCTGTTGATCTTTATAAGACTGAGTCCAAAGAAAGCCTGACACAGCTCATGAGCAGGGTTGGTGAGAGCAGCCCTTGTTCTTGTTCAGGTTTGGCAGGCAGCAGCTCATGCCAAAGGAGCTGAGCTCTCGCTGAAATGTAAGCAGCTTTTATTAAGGGAAAAAAAGAAGTTTATTCTTGAATTGTGGGCTGGGTTGTTGATTTTTTTTTAATTCATTTACAAAGCCATAAATTCTGGGTGATTGCATAAGGGCTGTGCGTCATGCTGAAAATCCTGCTGATGGTGCACAGCTCTCCACGTTTGGTCTGTGCGGGGAGATTGTCAGAGAGGGACGGGAAGGAGAGTGCCAAAGCAAACACTCTGCATTTGATTTGGGATAAAATGGATTTCCTTTTGAATAGCTTGCGAAACGTTGTCCTGAGCTTGCAGTGCAGGCGCTGACTGCTGCTGGTTGCCAAGCCAACATGGGGATAGTCAGAAAATAGATAGAAAACACCCAGGAAACAGGCCAAGGACTGGGGCGACGTGGGGTGTGTTGAGTTTTCTTGTTGATGGGTAGGTGCTGAACATGCCCCACTTCTCTGGTGCCAGGGGAAGGCTTCCTGAGATGGAAGAGAGCACCTTGCAGGAGCTCAGGGCTGGCTGACACATGGGAGACAACCAGTGGGCCACCTTCCTAAGCAGGGCAGCCAGTCAAGCTGGAGCTGGTAATCCTGGCTCCTGTCCCTGTGCAGCTCCTCAGATATCTACAGAAATAGTCTGATCTTCCCACTGTCCCACTGCTTACAGGGAAACTCTCTGGGGCTTGGGTGTTTCCTTGCCTCCAAAACCTGACTGAACGCACATGGCCAAGGCTGCCCCATCAGTAACTCCCCAGGTGCTGAGGGAGACCTGCATGATCTGTCATGGTAACAAGCCTGAATTAGTCAGTGGCCCATCTTCAGTTGCCCCTGACATTGTTCAGTCCTTCAAAATACGTTGTCATTGTACGAGGTGTGGGTGCAGGATCATGGCACCCTAGTTATCTCAGCGTGCAGGAGGCCTCAGGTTACCTCTGGCACATAATTTCCCCCTGGCATCAGTAGTTATTCCTATCAAGTTGCAGACAGTGTAGACATATGGGAAGGGAAGTCGTGAAAAGCAACTTGGAGTCCAACCCAAAACACCTTAAATTGGTGTGATTTCCCCAAAGGAGGAACTGCCTGCTCTTAAAAAAAAAAAAAAACACATCTTCTTGAAAGGGCTCTTTAGGACAGCATTTAAACCATTGAGTTATTTTTGAAAGCAAAAGTCTTGGGCCAAACCCAACCTTCTCCCACCGATAGCAAATTCTCCTTTTTAACTCTTTTTTTTCTTCCTTTCCCCCTTTCCCTGCAAAGGCCTCTCAGCAGATGGTGGAGCCAAGCGCCAGGAGCACCTCTCCAGGTTCTCGATGCCTGACCTGAGCAAAGACTCGGGCATGAACGTCTCGGAGAAGATGAGCAACATGGGGACGCTGAACTCCTCCATGCAATTCCGAAGCGCCGAGTCTGTCCGCAGCCTGCTCTCAGTGCAGCAGTACCAGGACATGGAGCCGAACCTTCACGACCTCGCCAGCCCCATCGGGTACCGAGAGCGAGCAGGGGGGATGCAGGGGCGGATGCACCAGAGCTTCGACTACGGCAGCGGGGTGCCCGGGGGCAATCTGGGGGTGCAGGAGGTCTCAAGGCATGCCCCCATGAGCGAGCGCACGCGCCGCCGAACTACCCTGCGGGATGACGACCGACACTACCGCCCACACCGGCCCCGGCGCTCCCGCCGCTCCCGCTCCGATAACGCCTTGCACCTGGCCAGCGAGCAGTGCTACCGCCTGAAGGAGAGACCCTCACTGCGAGCCAGAGAAGACTACGACCAGTTCATGCACCAGAGGAGCTGCAGAGAGACAATGGAGCAGGGTCCCCGCAGGGACGTCTATGGCCACTGTCCCCGGACAGTGTCGGATCTCGCCCTGCAGAACCACTTGGGCGAGAGGTGGGGGCCCTACTTTGCCGAATACGACTGGTGCTCGACCTGCTCCTCCTCCTCAGAGTCTGACAACGAGGGCTACTTCCTCGGGGAGCCGATTCCGCAACCTGCCCGCCTGCGGTACGTGACCAGCGAGGAGCTCCTGCACAAGTACGGCTCATACAGCATGCCCAAGTCTTCCACGCTGAGCAGCAGGGGACAGTTGCACAGCCGGAAAAGACAGAAGAGCAAAAACTGTATCATATCCTAATGGCATCCTTGCCAGGCACCTTGGGAGAATGTAAATTAACTCACAAACTTGCACTGGTTCAGATCATGTAAGCGTTTTTATTGTAATGAAACAAAGACCCGAAGGGTAGGGAGTTGTAAGAAGGTTGTAGACTGGCTTCTATAAATAGTCATAATCCTGGGCACAGTGAATATATTTTGCACATCTTACTTTGGAGTTAAAAAAAAAAAAAATAATGACAAACAAAAAAGTTCACTTTAGCCTGTTGTACTATTTACCCAGTAGATTTCCCTCTTCCTCCCAGATACTGCCTCCCTTTTGCGTTCTGTCTGTCTGTACGTTTTGGTTGCCACTGTTGACTCTCAGCCATCAGTTTGTCGGTAGCTTTTGCTTGCCATCATGGGGTTTTCTTTGTTTTCCATTAGCCACGTTGGTAGGTGATTTCTCTCTCAGACAGTGTAGGAGCCTAAGTTATTTCCATGGTTGTTGTAAATGCAATGTAAATGAGAGTTTGGAGAAAATATTTTTGTATTTTGTAATATCAGAGGAATTTCTATATCTTAGGAGTCACTGGAAAAAAAATGCATGCACATTCAGAACTGTTTTCAGCCAGAGCTAACCGAACAGTGCTTTTAGACATGCACACACACACACACACACACACACTCTTTTCCATTTTCTCATCAAATGTCATTTGTTTTGAGGGTTGGGGTTTTTTTAACCCTTTTTCCTATTCATTTGTTTTGATCCTAGTAAATAAAGAGAACATTTTCTGACTCATTAAAGCTTGAAGAGGCCTCGGTGGCAGATTGAAGCCTGTGCTTTTCAGGTCTGCTCCATCAGTCAGATACCAGAATCCTGACAGCTGCAAAAGGGACTTTCCCCACTCCACCCCCCCCCCTTTTTTTTCTTTTTTTCCCATTATTAAGTAGAAAAGAACAGAACTACCAAATGTCTGCAATGTTGTAAATGACCAAAGCCAGAAAAGGAACCTCTGTAGAGAACGCTGATAAACATTGAACTATTCTTTGGAGTAAATAAAAGTGTAAATGGTGCAATTGTGTGATGTCAGCATGACGTTGTTTTGAATATAGATTTGTCTTATGGTGCTCTAGTCTCCTGGGTTATGTTAACTGCTGTTCATTACCAAGTGGAAGTCTCAATATTGCCTACTGCATAACATGTAAGGGGAACGACTGCAGCCTGCTCCCCACAGGTCTCATCCTGCCCTGGCGTGATACCTTCATCCCTCTGAGGCCCCATGGGGCCAGGGGGCTTGTTCCCTGGGTGGGCTCAGCCCCGGTGCATGGAGCTGGGCCAGCCCTACAGTATCCTTGCCATGGCACAGCACTCTCAAATCAGGCTCATCTGTCTTGTGTTATGGTGGACGTGAGTGCTCTCTGTATGCTTTAACCTTTGGGTACTGCCATGGCAGCAGGTGCACTGGGAGATTCCAGGCCAATGCTGGTAGTCCTGGTGCTTCCTGGGAAGGAGGAGGTTTACAACAGGAGCTCTTGGCACCCAGAGATGCAGGTTAGAACCTGGGAGCGTTAAAATAAAGCTGGGCATTGAGCAGCAGGAGGGCTGAGAGGCTGAACCAGCTGCATCACCCCTCGCCCCACGTGCTGCTGGCATCTGGGGGTGCCCCAGCACCTCTGCCCTGCACCCCAGGGAGGAGGGTCCCGCTGCAGGGCTGGTGTCAGCACCCCAGGGTGTGCACAGGGTCGCCCTGTTGGCCACTCAAAGCAGCAGATACAGAAAAATCCTGAAGATGGATGTCTCCATACCACAGACTATTGCTAGGAGGTTTTTTGTTGTTTGTAAAGGACAATGTGATAATTATTATTCCTTAAAAAAAAAGAAAAATAAAAAAATAAATTACACTTAAGTATATTTAAAAAAAATATGTTTTTTTTTCCAGTTGGAATAAATGGAAGTATTCATCCCAAGGGAAGAGTCTCATGTGTATGTTGGTTTTTTTCTCTTAAGGAGTGTTGGTTAATCATGAGTAGAAAACTTGATTTTCATTTAGCTGCTCATGCAATTACAGCACAAGACCCAGCTCAGCCCTGACATGGTTTCAGTGAGCAGGGATAGCCAAGAGAGGAGTGTCTCCTGCAGACTGTGCACCTTACCCAAGGTTGGTCACCTGGACCCATTTTTTGGTGTTAAAAAACCCCAGTCTTCTCCTGGGGTAAGTCAGCACCAAAATCTCTGCCAAAATCTCCAGCAGGCCTCAGGCTTACACTGGGGGAGCCTTCAGTCTGTAATTGATAAATAACAGCCTTTTCCTTAGACAGATCACAGATCTTCCCATGTTTTACGAAACAGACCTGCTAAGTCGGGTAAGGGTATTGCTTTCAGTGGCAAGTATGACACCCTAACTACAGGTTATTGTATAATTGGCATTTAATATGTACAATTTAATTCATTGTCAGTGATTAAAAGCACAATGAATGTTGTCTGTCAGCTCAGTACAGCTGAGCTGCTATTTATACAGCAGGAGCCTGAATCGCTCAGCAAATGGTGAAAAACTAATCCCCAGCCTTTCCCCTTTCCCTGCTGCTGCCTCTTCCCAGGGGTAATGTAACAAGCTTTGAAGACTGCTCCCGGCAGAACCGTAGCACCTTTTCCCATGCAATTTTGTACCAAAATCCAGGGCCTGGTGTACCCATAGGTGGGATGGTCTCACTGCTGGAAGCAGCTCTTCAAAAGGCAGAGATGCTGTAGAACATCTCTGCATCCCTACAGGCCATTGATGTGCAATCCACCTTTGATGCAAGACAGGAATCAAAACAGGCAACAAACTGGGGAGTTAAGACTACCTTGGGTGATGCTCCCTTCCCCTGAGCCCTACACCTGCATAAAGGAAAGGCTTCATTTTGTAAGGATGGTGCTGGTAAAGACTGAGTTGATCCAAACTTCAGCAATAAAAGTGGAACCACACCTTCCAAACCTCTGAGCTCCCAGAAGTCCCATAAACTCTGAGATACATGCATTTAAACAAAATTAAAAAGAAAGCATGCTTTTTTTTCTCTCTCCCTTTTCTTAGCCCATTTGGAGTATGATTAACCACTTCTGACAAACCCACTGAACTTGAGCGATGGAGCTCCGAGTCTGTCAAATTTTGCTCTGTGGCCATCTGGCCCTGCAGCTTTGCCTCTCTGTGCACGCTGCGCACGGGTGCCAGTGCCTGTGGGAACAGGGTCCATGTACAGGCATTTGCTTCCATGTCTCCAATAATGGAGTAAAGGTGACACAACCTAAAGCTCAGGATGAATGTCAATAGGTCCAGTTTCCTTGGGTGGCCAGCTGGGCACAGTGCTGGGGTTGCTGTCTGGATGAGGGAGTGGGAAGATTATTGCTGGGACCCCAGCCAGCTGTGTTTCCAGAGTCAGCCTGGCACACTGTCACTGTTGCTTAAGTAAATAATAAAATGTGATCAGGTTTGTTGCTGCCACAATTTTCTTCCATTAAAATTGTTTTTTATTATTTCTCCCCCATACACACACACACACACACACACACACACACCCCCAAGACCTTGTGACCCATGCAATGCTGACCATGGCCAGGGGATTAGGCTGCCTTTAGGAATTGGGTTCGGCGCATGCTTCATGGCCCTCATGCTGGTCCCCAGTAGGCAGCCACACAAACCCTTAGCAGCTGTTACCTTGTTGCAAAGCCAATGTCTGTGCTGCACACTTGGCTGCAGCCCAGGCACCAGCAGAAGTGCAGCATCCTTCAGGTCCATTCTCCCCAGCAGGCTGGGGTGGCTCAGTAGGGTCCCTACAACACCCAAAATTCCCTAACATGGGCAGCGTGCTGGCCCAAAAACTACTGGAGCTGCGCAGGAGAAGCTTCCAGCACATTGAGGCTTGTATTTTGGGAAGCTGAAAGCCACACAACCCTGAACCCATGCAGATAAATTATAATCAGCTGCAAAAAGATGAAGAGATAGGAAGTATGAGGTTAGAAAGAATTATAAGCACCCTGATTTGGAAACTGTTATAAGCAGCTAATCCTCTACCTGCAAAAGGCCTGTTGGCTCTGGCTACACAGCTGCTGCCAAGCTCAAAGGAGAAGAACTTGGAAAATTCGGGGAGAAAGCTTGGAAAACCCACCTGCTTATGAAGATACAGGAGTCTGTGCAGAGCTTAAAGACAGCAGCATTGTTTGGTGGTTTAATTAAAGGCAGCAGTTAGAGAAAAGGCTGCTGAGAAACAAACATGCATTTAGCACTACAATTTAATACCCCAAACAGACCTGCCCATGCAGCTCAGGGCTGACAGAACCCAAACCCTGGCACTGCTCTGGCACTACTGCCCCTGCTTCCCTTTGCCCTTCTAGCTTCCAGCTAATCTGGTCTCCTGAGCTGGGAGCTGCCATGTTATCTGGTGAATAGAATAGAATAGAATAGAATAGAATAGAATAGAATAGAATAGAATAGAATAGGACCAGACCAGGTTGGAAGAGACCTTCAAGATCATCGCGTCCAACCTATCAACCAATCCAACCCACCTAAGCAACTAAACCATGGCACCAAGCACCCCATCAAGAACTTTCAGGCTAAAATAAATAAATAAATAAATAAATAAAAGCTCTCTGTGCCTTTTACATTTACATACAGTTGTGCTATTCTTGAAATCTAGGCTGTCCTCATTCTCCTGGAGATTATCTGTCACCTATTAGATCGCCATCCTACATGGCCAGAGGAAGCTCATTAGCTGAAAGCAATTTCAGAGGGCCTCATTTTAAAGATTGTGCTTTTATGCAACACATCCTCAACCTAGATCCTTAAACCTTTTTAGTAATTCAGCTCCTGTTTGAGTGCAAAGGGCCATTCAGGAGAGAACAGGGTCCCATTTCCAAAACCATCCACAGGTCGTGACATATTGGTGCATTTATAAACTGTACCCAGTAATAACATTTCTTGTAGCAACTGGATTTACATCAGCCCACAAAGTGGGAGTCTTGTCAGCCAGATTTTACCTCTCCATCCCCCATGAGGAAGCCACCACCCTTCTGGGACACCTTGAGCAACTGCAGCTGAGAACTGACCTTTTCCCACTCTGTCATCACTGCATATGAGCTCACCAACCCGGACACCTTCAGTATTCATTTTCTGGGTTATACCAGCTTGGCTTGATCAGCTCCCTTCACTTTGCTGAGGGTGAGATTGCACCTTTCCATTCCTTTTAAATTGGTTGCAGACAAGCACCGACCAGCTGAAGGGTGTTGGCTCCCCATCCAGGTCCTTTGCTTTGGACAGTCCTACGGCTATCTGCCTAAACATTCCTTAGGAAAGCCATTCCACAGCTATTTCAGCACTTTACAATGTTGAAACAAATACAAATTAATTAATAAATACAAATTAACTAGTAAATACAAATTAATTAGAGAATACAGATTAATAAATAAATTCAAATTAATAAATAAATGCAAAGCTTTTATGACCAGGTAGGTACTGCTGGGGGTTGACATTTCATGTGTTAAGACAGCAAGACGCTATTGTAATCACTTCTAGTGCCAAGAATGCCTGTATGGACCTCTGAGTAGGAAAAGAAAAAAGGGAAAAAAAGAGAGAACATTTAAATTATTTGAGTCTGCTGCTTCTGTCCATTGACACTGGACTCCAGCACTCTGCTAGACGTGCCTCCAGTCACGTAAGAGCATCAGTTTCATCTGCCTCCATCCTCACCTGGGAGAGCAGAGGAAGACAGTTTGTAGACATAACCTGCTTGATGGCACACTGTCCCTTACCTCAGGGACCTAAGGCCCCTTATCTACAGCTCCACCTTTCTGCTTCTTCTCTTCTTATTAATAACTCAGCAAATCACCAGCTTCTCTGTTTTAGACAAACCCAGTCATTTGCTAAAGCAGTCTCAGGAGAGTTTTCCTGTTGTAAGAGCAAATATTTATATCTGCTGCTCTCTTGGAGGCTCTGGATATGATCAACTCTTAAGGCAAGATTAATCTGAAAGAGCTGATTTATTAAAATGGATAAACAAAGCCCTGTGAAGCAAGTTAATTCAGTCTAAATAAAGCATTAAGCTCTGAAGAGCACACATCAGATCACAGTATATACATGCATACACA